>CM027468.1:38252920-38722920 GCA_015776775.1 Magallana hongkongensis
AACAATGATAAACCTTCAAGTACAGTCACTCTCAATTTTACAAAAATATTGACGGTACTTTATCCGAAACTGTTCCTTGTATCTTTAACTTAGTACACTAACATTTTTATGAAAAGACGGTTTGTCTTAGAATAAGGCAATTCTGAGAAAAAGAATACCACATATTGCCAACTCCATTGAGGTTTAATAAAAATATGGCCATTTAAGTGAACCCACCATTTCCAATTTCCTTTAGTAAACACAGATTTACAGGGTTCTCCATAGTAAAACATCTTTATCTGACCTTTTAGAGGTCAACTTTTGTTCAACCACCTTTAAAAAGAAACCTTATTCAATACAACATATGCCTACATGATATAATCATGATAAAAATTTCACATCACTTAGAAATACCCTTACATGTATACCCCCCACCCCCCAATCTTTTGATTTTCATAAAAAGTCATGGTTTGAAATGTTTTACCTAATTTTATGAAACATGTGGCAATTTCCTTGAGTCATTTCTCACACATATTTGAAAACAATCATCAATGATTCTTAAATGTGATCTTTATTTGTTTATTGTATGATTTGTACCATTTTAATTAACAAATAGACAGCTGTCCTGCTTGTGATTTCTTGTTTTCATGAAAAAAGTAAGCTAACAATCATATTTAGTGAATATCTAATCTATTCTGATTTCTAGTCTTCTTCTAACCATGCTAAAACAGTAAGTTACAACCTACAAGTTAGACATCTGCCTTAAATTAGAATTAAATTCAAACACACCCAGGTAGCTGGAGACAGAGTTGATTTCAATGAAAAATGTTCAAATTTGACATGTTTTTCTACTTTTTTATGCATATATATCTTAGAAAGGTAGAAATAGGTTGTTTCTTGTTCATTTCAAAAGTAACTAGAAAACTGACCAGTCAGGAAGGGCCCCGCTATGACAATTAATATAGAGAAGTGAAAAAAACTTTGAATTCCATCCTCTTTATATTAACAATGATGAAAAATAAATGCCCGGCAGAAGATGTAAAGAACTGGAATATATAGGATCTCGTGATTTGTAGTTGGATATGATTTTCATCCAACAATTAAAGTGTTTTTTTCTTGAGCCTTAGTGAGGGGATAAAACACACAAGTTGGATAAAAATCATATTATACTACAAATCATGAGATTCTATTTATCCCATATTTTATACACCGCAATCAATGTTTACACTGTTTATAAAACTCTACATTATTTTTACTTCATTATGCCTAGGCAAATCCCATTGTAAAGTCACAACTCTGGAATATCAAAAAAATATCCAATGAGTCATATCCACGGGATAAAGTGGGTTAACATGGGATGAAATAAAATTTGTTAAAAAAACAAAGAATTGATACCAATGCAATGATACCTAGGCTTTGCCTCTATTCAATAAAACTATCATAAATCATTGTGTACGGTATTTTAACCCCAAAAAATATGAATATTATATTTCAAATCCATATTTCAAAGAATGTACACAATACTACACATCATTCAAAATTGACCTTAACTTCAAAACAAAGTTCATTTGCAGACACAGGCAGTGCAGTAATTAATCTCAATGTGACAGATAAAGATAAAGCTTAGGATTTTCTTCCTGTGGAAGGTTAATTAATCCCAAAGGACAAATATTGCACAGCCTTCCATGTATACAATGGTAACATTCTCAGCAGTTATCTCTCTTTGCCCATTCATTCTCAGCAGTTATCTCTCTTTGCCCATTCTTCTTATGCATAGTTATGAATCTACCCCACCACCCCAGCTCCAAACCAGAAGACATAGAGAACCAAACTTAGCATCAAAATATGTATTTCTGCCTACTGAACTACCATACCAAATTTGAACTTGATTGGGCAACCATAAAAAAAGTTATTAGAAAAAAACAGGAAATTTGTGGACGGAAGAGTGACAGACGGACGGACGGACAGAAGGACGGACGGACAGAGTGATTACTATAGGGCACCCGCAAATCCTTGCGGGGCCCTAATTATCATAGCAGATGTTATTTCAAAGTCAAATGTACATTTACATATCCTACATGTAATCTTAATGCAGACAATTAAATAGAGGGGGGGGGGGGGGGGGGGTCAATTATGTAAACACATCTAAATATCTTTATGAAATAAAAAATAAAGGAAACATAATTGTATACTTTTATTGAAAAACAAATTTTCACAGCAATTATGAATTTCTTTAAACAGCCTTAATTTTGTTTTCATAATTTCTTATCAAACACAAACCACAACATGGCATGATGCTTTCTTCAAGTTCCATTATTGTTCATGCATTATCGGATTTAATTTGAATTACCAGTAAATAGTCTGTAGAACACAAGGAATATGCATGTGGATAGAGGTGACAGGTTAATCTCAGGAGCTGACCCACAAGAATCAACAGGTACCGGTAAAAGCCATGTGGTAACAAGAGTCTGTTTTGAGCTGAAATAAATAAAAAAAATAATTAGCTGTGTTTACATACATGTACTAGTAATAGCTGTGTTTACATTAACATATGCATAGTATTTCTGTAAAAAATACACTGACCATGCAGTGTAATAAGTATGACATATCCCAATACATGACATAACATTTAGGCAGTACAAGATCAAAAATTTGCATATCAAGTCATAATATAATATTAAAAAATTTTCATAGGTATAAACACTTATCAAATTGAGAAAGAGAGAGAGTTTGAGAGAGAGAGAGTTTATTACCATACTTGTAGTGCAACAGTCAATATTTCAATTCGTAAATTACAAACAAATATTACCCACCGAACAGCGTCAAAGTACATGTACTGGTATTAGCTTCTGGTATACCATTTTTTATCAATTCTACTGTGTATTTTTTGTTTGCAAATAAATTTAGCGAGGGTTTTTGTTTATTTTCTTATAAATTACATGTTTTAAAAACAATACTACGTGTAATAAGCATAAAACATGTATGAGTAAACTTAATGAAGAATTTTTAATAGATTATTTTTCAAAGAATGTGGTACATTACATGTATGTCAATCTTTATAAAACTAGCGTATATTTCGTGCGCCATAAATTGCAAGTTTTTTGTAAATATCATTTACTTGCATGATAGGTATATATGGTCTAACCAAAATTTTCTTCATAAAGCTACAGCTGTATGTACCACATATATGTTTTGTCACAAGTATACATTTTAAAAAAAAATACCCAAATTCAAACAGTTTAAATAAACTCAACTCATTCACTGATAAGTTCATTGTGTTTTGTGCGTGCATATCTTATTTGTCTGCTGCAACAGCAGCCAATCAGTGGTAAGCTGAATCCACAAAAAGAAAGTTTGTGTTTTAGGAGCGGGTAAATTGTTTATGCGACACTGTCAAGAAAACCACACCAAATAATAACAAGAAACATAAATATTCACTTAAATGTATTCTGTTGTAAAGTAAAGGTTTTTAACACTTATTGCATCTTGCAAAACATGTGATGACCTTAATCATCTGTCATATATCTGATATACATGTATATGTAAAAGATGGGAGAAATAACGACGGAACAAAGTGGGATTCGAACCTGGCCCTCTGAATCTCTAGTCAAGTGCTCTACCAACTGAGCTACATGTATCTGGCACTGGTATTCAAACCAGTCTGACCGTCACATTCCTCCCCCTTAAATGATCTTCACCCTCGAAGATCATCCCTGGCAGGATCGAGTTAACCTGTTAGTTCCAGGGGTTGGTCACAACACCAATATTGTAACAGGATGGGAGAAATAATGAAGGGATTTGAACCTGGGCCCCCTGAATCTCTAGTCAGGTGCTCTACCAACTGAGCTATCTGGCACTGGTATTATTTTAAACAATGTTGTTCAATTAAAAATTACACTCGCAACCTTCAGTTTTTGTCTGTAATTAATCAATATTGGCGTGCGATCAGTTCTCGCCGAGTACCATTTCTCACCAGTGCATTGTTACGTCATTTTATCAACACATAAAATTATATACGAAAATATGATGTAACAGTGCACCAGCGAGAAATGGTCCTCGGCGAGAACTGCTCGCACGCCAGTACTGCCAGTAGTCAGATTAAAAAAAGAGAATAAAAAATTACATTTAAAACATTAACAAGGACAATTTAAGTACACATCATAACTGCTAAACAAGAAAAATTATGTGAACTGGTAGAATGGAAGGCATAGTTCTAACTTGTAACCTACATGTACAAGTACATGTACCGGGTACCCTTTGGTCTGCTAAACCTCTTTAATGATACAATGATCGGCATCATAAAGATATTAAAGTCATGTTTTAACTCTGAAGTCTGAAGTATACAATTTTATTTACTTGAAGTTATGTCTACAGGGTATTCATGACTACATTTGGAGTCCTCTGCACAAGAATATATGGTATGTTTCTAATTAGACCCTGCTTTGAATTTTGAGTTGAAAATTCACAATCTGTTATTTTTTTAAATAGATAAATTCAGTTACCCTTTCCAGTCCCCCATGAACCTCGAGCGAGTCTAAACACCCATGAAACATGTAAAAATTACACGTTAGTAAACAAACACCCACACCATAACAAAAACATCTAACAGTGTGCACGTACTTACATGTACATCTATACTATATACTAAATTTTAACCAGTTAACAAGAAACTTTAAAAGGAGTAAAAGCCTCACCTTCTTCAGTAACATCCACATAAATCACACACTTTAATGTCCATCTTTTCTCCTTTATTACTCGTAGCTTATCAACGGCTGATCGTCGACAGAAGTGTGGCTGTCAGAATTTCCTCGTAAACGATTCACACGAGAAAAATATCCTCCTTAAACAAATATGTAGTATTGTTCCCTGTGCATGTTCATATGTTTCACAGCAAATTGAAAATGCATGTGTACACCGAAAGAATACACAACTTCTCTTCTGCATTACGGCTCTCTCTTTTCTACAATGCCGTTCGTTACTGTTTACATTCGACGCGCGCGCACGGGGGTCACAAACAGGGGCGCCCCGACAAATAGTTGCACATAGAACGTTTAAATAATGTGTGTTCATTGAATTCATAAATGATATAGATGAAAAAAATGAAATTGAATCACAACAATTTATCTAAGACGCAACACAACGTAATGCAGTAAATGCCTGGGCCTTAATGTGGCATAAATTGTTCGCTTGTGTGTCTATGTAGACATATTAACTCGTTCATGTACGATTCTCACATATTTGTTTTATGAAATTTGAAAAAAAATATAGCACAGAACTTGTTTAATTTGATACCAAATGCCATTTTTTAATATATTAACAATAACTGAATTAATTTTTTTTTCATAAAATGATAACGATTATTGCTATCAGAAAAATACGTGTATACCCGCTATAATTAGGGGCCAGCCCTTTTTTCTTAATTTTAATGAAAGCTCTCGTTATTCTAAACAACTTTTGTTCTATATGTATTAACAAAATATTTTTAGTTTAAAGGTTATAATACAAAAAGCAACAAAATTTCAGCCCCGAAAAAATCTTAAACTTTGGCGACAAATAGCTCAAAAACTAACAAAGAAATTACCGAAATTTTCATGCCAGCAAAATTATAAAATGTTACCGACAATTTCGCCAAATTTCATGCATCTATCATCTGTAGTTCCCGAGATCAACTCTGGACAAAAGACCCCCCAATTTTCAATTAAAGGGCAATAACTCATAACCGGAAGTGAATTTTAAAAATTTGAAAAAAACGTCTAGAGATATTAATATCATCTACATACCCTGAAAGTTTCATAGCAATCAGCCAAAAAATGTTCGAGAAATCTCGTGCACAAAATTTGCGGGAAAAAAAAATAATAATAAGAAACAGTAGAATAACAGAAGGGTTTTCCGTTGAAAAACGGAAAACCCTAATAATAAAAAGAAACAATAGAATAACAAGAGGGTCTTCCGTTGGAAACGGAAGACCCTAATAAAAAGAAACAATAGAATAACAAGAGGGTCTTCCGTTGACAACGGAAGACCCTAAAAAAAACAATAGAATAACAAGAGGGTCTTCCGTTGAAAACGGAAGACCCTAATAATAGGGAAAAAGCAATAAGTTCTTCCGTTGGAAACGGAAGACCTTAATAAGAACTAGAGCAAAGCTCGTGGCAAAGCCACGAGTAGGTCTTCCGTTGTTGCTGCGGGTTAAAAATATATGTAATATGGTGTCAAACGATTATAATGACTAAACTTTCAGTTCTGTTTTTGTTATAAAAACGTTGTGTGATTGAAAGCCTGTATATTAAATGTGAATTGAACAAGACAGGAAGAAAAGGTTTTAGGAAAACTATTTGTCGAACACAGTCTGTGTAATCGTTTCAAAAATTCTATAAAAAGTGAGATGTTTAATGGCGAGTTAAATTTTAAAAGGGTAGCAAGCATTGTTAAAAACAGTATGTACTCATGATTCATGTCAGGAATTGCAGTTTTTTTAAAAAAAACCAAACCCGCCTACAAAACACGTAACCTTTTCTCTAAGATAACTTGTTTATTTAAATCTTTCTAAATTTTTGAAGACTATTTGCAAGTTTAAAATTGTTACGTGCTGACAAAATTTAGTAATTAGTCAAAATTGATGGCATCTTTGAGATTTTCTTCAGGGAAATGTGTGTCGTCTGATATTATTTAATGATCCGAGTAGATTTGGACATTAAAAATAATATATAATCAGCAAAAAAAAAAGATGAGCGGGAGAATTTATGCAAAGGCGAGCATCTAACTTTTACACCAGATGGTGCTGTTTCATAGAGACACCGCTATGTTATGTGAATTAAACAACCTTATTTACAGAAATGAATATTACTTCTCTCGACGATGTAATAATATGCAAAATCCTTATTTTTATGTCAATGGGTTGAATTAAATTAAAAAAAACAACTTCAATTGCGCTTGCGTAAATTGGAATTCTGGGAAGGAATTAGACAGTCCGTGTTAGAGAAATTCGAAGAAGTTATGAAACTGGTCAGTTTCTAGATCAAACTGTGCATTTATGTATTAAAAGACTATCATTGGTATCGTCTGTAGCCATGGTCCGGAATCCGTATGTGCAGTCATACATTGTATGTACATCGATACACCTATACCTCCTCACCTACAGACATACAAATGAGGGTGCAACCTTCATATACACAAGCATATTAGTATTATAATTCTGGAAACTATTTATCTTGTATTTAATATATTGGGTATTCATTGTTCACATAAAAGCCACCTATATTCCACTGGCTGTAGCTAACCTTGTAAGTAAATTAAGTTGCATTACAACCTCATAATACACAACTTCAATTAAAAGTTGTTTTTTTAAATCAATTTCCATACAATTAGCAATAAATAAAATTCCCAATAACGCACATCTATCTCACTTAAGTGTAACTTTGAGAAGCGCATATATTTTTGGGAGGCAGATATATCGCTATATTATAGCCTGCAAGTCAAGTGAATTATCATGGTCTTTCAAAGAAATAAGAAATCCGTCGACAGTTGCAGTACTTTGATGATTTCTATGGCGATCGACTGCATTGCATAATGCAGTCGTATTTCCCAAGAAAAAAAATTGTCTTTGTCTTCAAACTTTTAATTATAATATATCATGAATTATTATGTTATAACTATAAAAGTTTAGCGTGATCAACAGGTTAATTTATTAGCCACATTCTTAGGTTACGATTTCACATCTTTAATGTGAAGATGATTTACTTAGAATAATAGTCTTATTGTTTATAAAAGCACCCTTCCAGTTGTTACTCAATTACATATGTTCTGAGTTGTGTGCGCTGAAGCGACACAAGATCTTCGGTCGCACGTGGCGATTGAATTAACACAGACTGACCGAATAAACACACGGATGGGAAAATTAAACACGTTGAGGAGAAAATGTTACACATGAGAAGAAGTCACCAAAAATGATTTTCGACAGATCTGGATATCTTTTCGCCAATTTAAAAAAATCCAGCGCGAGCACTTGTCAGAGGGGCGGGAGGAGGGGGGACACAGCACTGAGTTCGCTTCCACACTGAAACGAACAACCATGTAGAAAAACTACAGAGTGATTAATATGTGACTGATAGAATCTATTAATCTTAAGTTGTTTAAAACTCATGTGAATATTCTTTTAAATAATCATCAAATGCCTCAATTCAGGACAATTCAGGACATTCTTTTATCGTGCTAGCACCTACAACAAACATGTACATGCAACATGGAACTTTGATTATAATTTGATTTGATTTTTAAACTACCTTGTACGCTATCGTATAATTAAATCAATGCTTAATCAACTGTACAAGTAAAATAAATTTATTTATTTTCGTCTTAAATCTATATAATAGTTGAAAACATAATAAAATATAGTTCTGTCCGTGCAAAATATGAAACATGAACGCGTGATAAGGTACATGTAGAAGAACACGAGCCGACCGCAGATCACGTGTCCACTCGCGCTGGATCTCCTCGGCCATGTGCGAGGGATGATCATCATTTAATATTTGGGGGGGGGGGGGGGGGGGTTAAAAATTTTTTGATATACAAACCAACCATTAATTTATGTCTGACTATGTTTCCGATTTGGAGTAATATCTTTCATTAATATTCAGTTACACTCAAATGTTTAATTAAATAAATACAAGATGGACAAACTTTTATAATATAAAATTAAAACAGTTCTTGTATTTACGGCTATATAAACTCAAACACGTTCATCTTCATCTAAGTGTGCGTCGCGGTGTGCGAATCCTTTGTATTAGATAACCGCTTACCGCTAGTAGTGCAGCCGTGGCTGATCGGCCGTGGACGAAGGATAGATTACGTAAAGGTACAACGCACAGACACGCACATCTCAGAACCCAGGAAGATTTGAAAAGTTTGCCGTATAATGACCATGTTCTATCAAATAGACGTTCATTATTTTAAACTTAAAACCCACAATTGATCTATGTCTGATATTGCTTTAGATTGAGAATGACATTGCTTTTATTAATTAACTGAACGATTTCTTAATTGACACCCAATCGTTTAGTCCATAAACTTTTATGTGTAATCAAAACTACAACAATTTTTGAGTTCGCGACTAGATAAACTCATTTGTGAGAGACGCAACTCTCGTGTATTAGATAACCGCTGACCGCTAGGTAGCCCAGCCGCGACCATGGTGACCGATTTTCTCGGCCGCGGGCGAGGGAGAGTTTCGTTAACTTGGCCAAATTGCCGCGAGTACCGGTCAACACGTATTACTTTTTACCCGAATATTATGCACTACCCGAACACAAAAACAGTTTTATGAGATCAATAAAGTCACAAACAACATTTTTTGCAGCGACGCCCATATCGAAAAATTTACCGTTCTAGAGTTATGAAGCAAAGACTTTTAAGGGATCTAGACCCCTCATTTTAGGGGCTAGCCCCTTTTTTATGGTATCAAATGAAAGCTCTTGATATTCTGCACAACTTTTATTCTATATGTGTCTAGAAAAAAATTACAACTAAAAAGTTATTGAGCAAAGATATAAGCAAAATTTAACATTTTTTGAAACATAAATTTCGATGTAATTTTTTAAGCAGTATACGTGTGTTAATCAAACATGTAAAACTAGGAGGACAACGTTCAAGATGTCTACATTAAAGATTTGTAAATTAAAACTACTTGCTACGGATCTACTCGGAGCCTTTGTAGGTACACGAGCCCCACAAAAAAAATATTCAAAGGGGAATAACTCAAAACCGGAAGTAGCGATTTCACCATATTTTTTTGCTATCGTAAGCTATTTTCATTTACAATAAATCCTGAAAATTTGAATAAAATCTAATGACAAACAATCGAGATATTACAGTTTAAAGAAACGTCTAGAAGAAAAAGAAGAACTAGAGCAAAGCTCGTTGCAAAGCAACGAGTGGGTCTTCCGGTGGTGTCGAGAGTAAAGATAGAAGTTCCTGAAAGAAGCAGAGTTCTAAAACCAACTACAAAGAAAATAAAAAAAATATTTTTTAAAAATCGAATAATTCTTAGTACGACTTAACAACGTCTGAATGATTTCAAGAACGAATTAACAAAAATCTTTCCAATTTCTAGAACGACTTAATAAAAAAGTCCCGAATGTCTTCAAGTACGAATTAACAATTTCCGAATTATTTTAGGTACGAGTTAATTTAACTTTTAACATAACACTATTTTCTTAACCAAGAACGTGGAATCAAAATTTCCTGAAAACTCAATTTTTAAATCCCAATATTTTTGTAATGCATCGTCCGAATTTAAAACGGATTTCAGTTTAAAATTAAGCTTAATAAACGCTGCTTTGTTGCTTTATGATTTATATCAAATTATTGGTCAGAAAAGAGTTATTATAAAAAGACTTAGTAGCCCTTCTGGCCCCAAATTTGAGGGTCAGCCCCTTTTTCTTGATATCAAATTAAAGGTCTCGCTAATATAAACATTTTGTTCTACAAATGTTCACGAATGGTTAACCGTTATCGAGATATCTGAACAACTGTATTTTAAGGGCCGACCCTTTAACTCTTCACCGGGGACACTAACAACAAAATTAATGGTATTATGTTGTTTAGAACATTATTTTGAACAACTTTTGTTCTACATTGTTTTAAAAATATTTCTCCTTTTTCAGATATTAATGATCAAAGTTTTGAATTCTGGCCCCTTGAAACCCCTAGTTACGTAATATTTGGCTTAGGTATGATACTGTATGGACAAACAGCTGTACAATGAACATTTTTGCTTCTATAATTAATGAGATTTTGAGAAATAACGCTCCAAAAAAGTCAGAAAAAGAAAAAAAAGAATAATAAGAATAAAGAAAAAGAAACCGTAGAATAACAAGAGGGTCTTCCGTTGGAAACGGAAGACCCTAATAAAGAAAAAGAAACCGTAGAATAACAAGAGGGTCTTCCGTTGGAAACGGAAGACCCTAATAAAGAAAAAGAAACCGTAGAATAACAAGAGGGTCTTCCGTTGGAAACGGAAGACCCTAATAATAGGGAAAAAGAAACCGAAGAATAACAATAAGGTCTTCCGTTGGAAACGGAAGACCTTAATAATAAACGACTGTTTTGTGTAACTCTTAATGGAAGAGTGGTTTTCAACTTGTACTATGGTCCAACAACCCCTTTATGTTGAATATTTTAGTTAACCCCCCCCCCCCAATAAAAAAAATAGAGGGAAAGAAATAGAGAGAAAGAACAGATCTTGGCTCCGGCGAGATTGAAACACACAGCCTTTGCAGGTGTCATAACAGTATTTGAGCGAAGGTTTACGTCAAAACATGGCTGACGCGAAATAATGCCCGAATTTCTTTTTGAATTTTGGGCGTTTCCGCTCGGGACAGGAGCTAAATTTTTGTATGAGATGAAAAACAACGTGTGAGATGTCTGACTACACATGTTTGGTAACAGTGCGAGGTCATTTGAAATATTGATGCGTGTTTGTGTCTGGAGGGGGGTGAAAAGACCAGATCTTGATTTTCGTCGTAAATAAATCGAAAGTAGAATTTTGAGGTGTGGATCTTGGATTCGGTTAACGACATTTAGGGGAAGTAAAATCCTAAAACAATGACTGATGCATTTTGCACATGTATTTCAGTGTTGTGATTTATTTTTTCGTGTCGTTTACTATTGTGTTTGACTGTTTTATTTCAACAGGATTGATAAAAAATCTTTATAAATATATATTTATTCGGTAAAAATTTGATGACAGCAATTTCCACAGTTCTAACATCCATAAGTAGTTCACACGCTATCGTAGATACAGACTAAACGGAAAAACAAGAAATATACATGCAACAGAAATAGTACGCGGCTGCTTACATCCCTAGAACTGTGTAAATTTTAAGTCCCCGTACTGGCTATACCCGCCGCTTGGTCTCAGGAATTTCTTTTTAATTGTTCAATCCGCTGCATATTTGGCAGACAGTAAGAATAAGGTCCGAGGTACATTTACACAAAATTTCATTAGGATTGAGTGAAGGGCTCGGGAGATATAATTTTTTTCTACAGTACATGTCAAGCACGAAAATCGAAACTCAAATGCCCCAAAACTCATAACTCGCTTAAAAATAAACGAATTGGTCTGGTCATTGGTACAAAAATCAAGAATGGTACTGGGTTGAAATAAATGGTTCAAATTGAAATATCCAGTAATAGGGGCCAGTACCTTTTTCTTGGAAACCTTTTAAATGAAAAGTTATTTGATTTTAAAGACATTTTGTTCAACAATTGTTTGGAAATTTGTTACCATTCTTGAGATATCTGAGAAAGAATGTTTTAGGGGCCGGTCCCTTATCTCCTTATTGGGGCCGCTGAACCAAATTTTGAATGTTGCATGTTGTTAAGTACCTCATTTTAAGAATCTTTTCTTTTATACTGCATTTCAAAATATTTCTCCTTTTTGAGATGTAGGTGATCAAAGTTTTGGACTTTTGACCCCTAAAAATCCCTAATTACATAACACATGAGAAAATCAATATACTGTTGGGCTTCATAACTGTAAGATGAACATATTTGCTTCTATAATTTACTACAAAATATCCCTCGGTGAAGTGCTATGGGCAAAATACTTTAGAGCCCTCTAGGTCCCTAATTTGAGGAGCCAGTCCCTTTTTCCTGATATCAGCTGAAAGGTCTTGTAAATTCAAACTAATTTTACAATACATGTTTTAACAAAATATTTTCCAGAAAAGAGATAAAAGAGGAATAGCACGAAAATTGACGACGCTTTTCATATCTTAATTTTCGAGCCCTACCGAGCTTTGGCGCATGTAGTGCTAGACATGTGAAACAACATCCATGCAAAACTTCAATCTTTCCTCTACCAACTGTAGAAATTTGAGCGCAATAGCGTTTATACTTTGCTGCAGACAAAATACCCATATAAAAATCGTCAAAACGTCAAAATCGCAAAAACGGATGTGACGTCATCAATGCAAAAAATTTACTATCAAGTTCAGACCAATATGTATCACATCTGAAATTTTGATGGAGATCGGCCGAGTCGTTCCTGAGAAATCGCGTGCACAAAAAACGGAAGGAAAAAAAATAATAACTAGAGCAAAGCTCGTTGCAAAGCAACGAGTGGGTCTTCCGTTAATGTTGGAAGTAAAGCTGGAAGTTCCTGTAAGAAGCAGAGCTCTTATACCAATAGCATAAAAAACTAAAATTAAAAGATGAAAAAAATCGACTTAACAAAATACGAATTATTTTAAGTACGACTTAACAACAACCTTTCCGATTTCAAAAAAATTTCAATTTTTTTAAGTACGAATTAACAATTTCCGAATTATTTTAGGTACGAGTTAATTTATCTTTGAACACAACACTATTTCCTTAACCAAGAACGTGGAATCAAAATTTCCGGAAAACTCAATTTTTAAATCCCAATATCTCTGTAATGCATCGTCCGATTTTAAAACGGATTTCAGTGATATCAAATAATAGGTCTCACTAATATAAACATATTTTGTTCTAGAAGTGTTCATGAATTGTCAACCGTTTTCGAGATATCTAAACAACTGTATTTTAGGGGCTGACCCTTTAACCCCTTACCGGGGCCACTAACAACAAAATGTTTGGTATCATAATATTAAAACATTATTTTTAACCACTTTTGTTCTACATTGCTTTTCAAAATATTTATCCTTTTTCAGATATTAACGATCAAATTATTGAATTATGGCCCCTTGAAACCCCTAATTACATATTTTATAACTTAGGTATGGTACTGTATAGATGAACAGATGTACAAACAACATTTTTGCTTCTATATTTAATAACAAATTATTGTTCAGTAAAGAGCTATTGTAAGAAGACATAAGAGCCCTCTTGGCCCCTAATTTCAGGGGCCAGTCACTTTTTCTTGATATCAAATGAAAGGTCTTACAAATACAAACATATTTTGTTCTACAAGTGCTCTAGAAATGTTAACCGTTCTTGAGATATTTGTACAAATATGTTTTAGGGACCGACCCTTTAACTCCTAAATGGGGTCATAAACAAAAAAATTTAAGGTAGCATACTGTACAAAACATTATTTTGAGCAACTTTTGTTCTACATCGCTTTTAAAAATATTTCTCCTTTTTCAGATATTAATGATCAAAGTTTTCAATTTCTGGCCCCTTGAAACCCCTAATTACGTAACATATGACTTAAGTATGGTACTGTATAAATAAACAGCCCAACAATGATCATTTTTTCTTCTATAATTAATAAATTATTATTCAGTAAAGAGTTATTGTAAGAAGACTTTACAGCCCTCTTTGCCCCTAAATTGAGGGGCCAGCCCCTTTTTCTTGATATTAAACGAAAGCCCGTGTAATTTGAAACAACTTTTGCATTATATGTTTTAACAAAATATTTATACATCAAAAGATATCACAGAAAATGTGCAAAAATGTCGTGAAAAAATTTGATGCCAATTTTCAGGTTCAGGCGAGCTTTGAGGCCTTTAGCAATTTTTCATCATTGGAAGCATGGGGGTACATCTAGATACATTTGTCTACAATCCCTGAAAATTTCAAGTTTCTATCTTGATTAATTTCGGAGGAGATGCGTGGACAAAATGACCCTTAAAAATTTACAAAATAGTCAATAGCTGTAACCGGAAGTGACGTCATCATTTGAAAATTTTATATTATGTAGCGCCGATCATGCTTTATCCGTCCTGAAAATTTTGTGCGAATCGGTTGGATAGTTTTTGAGAAATAACGCTCCAAAAAAGTCAGAAAAAGAAAAAAAAGAATAACTAGAGCAAAGCTCGTTGCAAAGCAACGAGTAGGTCTTCCGTTTATGTCGGAAATAAAGCTGGAAGTTCCTGTAAGAAGCAGAGCTCTTTAACTAACAACAAGAGTAACTAAAATAAAAAATGAAAAAGATCGAATTATTCCTGGTACGACTTAACAAAATCCGAATGATTTTAAGTACGATTTAACAAACACCTTTTTGATATCAAGAACGACTTAACAAAAAAATCCGAATGTGTTTTAGTACGACTTAACAATTATTTTTAGTACGAGTTAATTTTACTATAAACATTATGCTATTTTTTAAACCAAGGACGCGGAAACAAAATTTCCGGAAAAATCAATTTTTAAACCCCGATATCTCTGTAATGCATCGTCTGATTTTAAAACGGATTTCAGTTTTAAATTAAGCTTAATAAAAGCTGCTTTGTTGCTTTATAATAAATATCAAATTATTGGTTAGAAAAAAGTTATCATAAAAAGACTTAGTAGCCCGTGTACCCCCTAATTTGTGGGGCCAGCCCCTTTTTCTTGATATCAAATAAAATGTCTCGTTAATATAAACATATTTTGTTCTACAAGTGTTCATGAATTGTAAACCGTTCTCGAGATATATGTACAAATGCGTTTTAGGGGCCGACCCTTTAACCCCTTACCGGGGCCACTAACAACAAAATTTTTGGTTTAGTATTGTTCAGAACATTATTTTGAACAACTTTTGTTCTACATTGCTTTTTAAAATATTTCTCCTTTTTCAGATATTAATGATCATAGTTTTGAGTTCTGGCCCCTTGAAACCCCTAATTACGTAACATATGACTTAGGTATAGCACTGTATAGTTAAACAGCTGTACAATGAACATTTTTGCTTCTATAATTAATAACAAAATATTGTTCAGGAAAGAGTTATTGTAAAAAGACATTAGAGCCCTTTTGGCCCCTAATTTGAGAGGCCAGCCCCTTTTTCTTGATATCAAATTTAAGGTCTTGCAAATTTGAATATATTTTGTTTAACAAGTGTTCATGAAATGTTAACCGTTCTTGAGATATCTGTACGAATGTGTTTTAGGGGCCGACCCTTTAACTCCTAAATGGGGTCATAAACAAAAACATTTAAGGTAGCATATTGACAAGAACACCATTTTAAGCAACTTTTGTTCTACATTGCCTTAAAAAATGTTTCTCCTTTTTCAGATATTAATGATCAAAGTTTTGAACTTCTGGCCCCTTGAAACCCCTAATTACGTAACATATGACTTAAGTATGATACTGTATAGATAAACAGCTGTACAATGAACATTTTTAGGGTCTTCCGTTTCCAACGGAAGACCCTCTTGTTATTCTACGGTTTCTTTTTCTTTATTAGGGTCTTCCGTTTCCAACGGAAGACCCTCTTGTTATTCTTCGGTTTCTTTTTATTATTATTAAGGTCTTCCGTTTCCAACGGAAGACCTTTCTATTATTGTGCGGGAAAAAAATTAAGATTATTCTTATTTTTCTTTTTTTTTTTTTTTGTTTCCTAGACGCGAACTTTGAGGCTTCATATCTTGCTCATTTCTAAACGGTTTTTGCTCAAATTTTCAGGGCTAATGTACTTTACAAAACACTATCTTAAGCAATTCATAAAATGTAAAATTCCCTTTCCGTTAAAGAGTTATTCCCCTTTTAAAATTTTTTAGGGCCTTTTGTTTCCAGACAAAGGCTCCGAGACTATGATAGCAGGGAATGGGAATCCAACGAATTTGAATAACAGAGGCATTGTAGTTGTGCACATCTGTGTATGTTTTTAGATTACGTTTTTTATTTAGGAAAAGGTAGGGGGTCAAAAATAAGGATTTAAAAAAGTGCAAAAATTTAGACATGTTTTCCTTTATATCTTTTGAACGAAAAAAATTTTGTAAAGACATGTAGAATAAAAGTTGTGCAAAATAACAAGGGCTTTCATTTGACACCAATAAAAAGGGGCTGGCCCCTTAAATTAAGGGCCAATGGCCCCTAAAAAAGTTTGCTTAATAACTCAAAAACGGTTAGGATTTTGATATGGCAGTCGCTGGAAAAGTTGTTTGTTGGGATCTCATGAAGGTCGTTTCAATGTTATTTTGTAAGTGGTTTGTGTAGTATGAGTGTAAAAAGCTTTACATGTTAGCATGTACCTGTTTTTATTTGACAAGTTAACGAAAGACTTTGTGCGTACAACTGGCATGAAGTTACCGCAGAAAGTATGCTGGTTTATACAGGAGGCATTAATTCATAAGAATTTTTTTTTTAGAATACATGCTTTTTTTTAGGAGTTTAAGTCGTTGTTAAGTTCTTATAGTGCACAATCCTTAAAAACGGGAATTGGAAAACAAAACATTCTTTTTCTTTTCTAGTAAAACACAAAATATGGAATGAAAAAATATATGCATTACCTTTTTTAATATAAACATCATGCATTCAAAATCTACCTTGAATCAGAGCTGTGTGTGTACCATTACGTAAGCTCTCCTTCGCCCGCGGCCGAGAAAGTCGGTCACCGTGGTCGCGGCTGGACTACCTAGCGGTCAGTGGTTATCTAATACACGAGAGTTGCGTCTCTCATATATGAATTTATTTAGCCGCGAACTCAAGAATTGTTTTAGTTTTGATTACACAAAATCTTTTGTGGATTAAACGATTGGATGTCAAGTAAGAAATACATGTAGTTCATTTAGTTAATAAAAGCAATGTCATTCTCTAAAGCAATAATAGACATAGATCAATTGTGGGTTTTTAGTTTAAAATAAAGAACTTCTATTTGATAGAGTAAGGTCATTATACTGCAAACTTTTCAAATCTTCCTTGGTTCTGAGCTGTGCGTTTCTGTGCGTTGTACCTTTACGTAATCTATCCTTCGCCCACGGCCGAGGAGATCAGCCACGGCTGCATTACCTAGCGGTAAGCGGTTATTTAATACACAAGATTCGCACACCGCGACTTACACTTGCATGCATATGAACGTGTTTGAGTTAATATAGCCGTATATACAAGAACTGTTTTAATTTTATGTTATAAAGGTTTGTCCTACTTGTATATATTTAATTAAATATTTGAGTGTAAATGAATATTAATGAACGATATTACTCCATATCGGAAAAATCGTTAGACATAAACTAATGGTTGGTTGGTTTATGTAAACTACTTTAAAAACTGTACAATTAATGTTTTAAATCAACACCCCCCACCCCACCCCCCTCAAATATTAAACCTTTAAATAATGATCATCCCTCGCACATGGCTGAGGAGATCCGGCGCGAGTGGTTAAGTGATCCGCGGTCGGTTCGTGTTCTTCTACATGTACCTTATGACGCGTTTATGTTTCATATTTTGCACGGACACAACTTTATTTTATTATGTTTTCAACTATTATATTGGTTTAAAATAAAGTTATTTTACTTTTACAGTTGATTAAGCATTGATTTATACGATAGCGTACAAGGTAGTTTAAAAATCAAATCAAATTATAATCAAAGTTCCATGTTACATGTTTGCGGTAGGTGCTAGCACGATAAAGGAATGCCCTGAATTGAGGCATTCGATGATTATTTTAGAAAATATTCACATGAGTTTAAACAACTTTAGATTAGATTCTATCGGTCACATATTAATCACTTCTGTAGTTTCATTGTGGAAGCGAACTCATTGCTGCCCCCCCCCCACTCCTCCCGCCCCGCTGACAGGTGCTCGCGCTGGATTTTTTTTTAATTGGAGAAAAGATATCAAGATCTGTCGAAAAACATTTTTGGTGGTTTCTTCTTATGTGTAACATTTTGTTTCACTTTCCCACCCCTTTGTTTATTCGGCCAGTCTGTGTTAATTCAATTGCCGCATGCGATCGAGAATCTTGTGCCGCTTCAGCGCACACAGCTCAGAACATTTATAGCCCCAGGTCAACAATTGTTATGTAATTGAGTAACAGTTGGAAGGGTGATTTTACTACATAAAATAATAAAATCATAATATAATCTATTTTAATTGAGTACCATGCGTATAGATTCCCATAATAATTAATTTTTTTATTTCCTTTCAATGTTTACATTTAATTTTGTTCAAATAATTAATAAATTTTCTATCATTTAAATTGTGTGCTTTATCAAATTCTGATTCCGATTACCTTGAATTCATTAATTTTCCATTGGCTTTTGACAAAAGAGAGACGCCTGACCATCCAATGAAAACAAATACACAGAGTTTGATTGACAGGTTCAGCCAGGTGCAGGTGTCGCCCGATGTCCGAGGTTATGTGTGCTGCTTGTACACAGCCGAATGGTCTCAGTAAGAGTTATCGATGTAAATAGATAATAAAAATACATGCTTATCAAAACATGATCGTGCAAGTTAAAGTTGATTTAGGTTTGTTCCAATAGAAATCATGTTTCGCTAACTGTATTTAATATTTTTTATGTATAGCGAATTTTAATATTGTTTCAGTACCGAAACATCGCATGAAAACGTTAAATATACATGTACTCTGTAACTAGTCGTCTTTTAATACATATACCTTTCCTTTGTTTGTTAAAAATTCGTTCAATTTTGTTAAAGTAATGTAAAACATGTAAAACACGCGCGCCATTTTGAAACAATTAACTTGTCAGAGAGTTCCGAATGAAATCTGATGAACGTTTCAAACGGTTCTCGCACGCTTTTCTCGAAACGATTTACACGCTTTGCCCGAAACGCTAAACGGTTTACATGAAACTCTAAAAGGTTTACACGAAACGTTTCTCGCACGTTGGCCGCACGCTTTTTTGGTGTAGTAGTACGTTTTAGGGTTTGTAAATTTTGTCAGCACGCAATTCTAAACTTGCAAATAGTCTTCTGAAATTTAGAAATATTTTAATATAGAAGTTATCTTTGAGAAAAGTTTACGTGTTTTGTAGGCGAGTTCAGTTTAAAAAAGAAATACAATTCCTGACATGAATCATGAGTATATACTGTTTAATGTTTATAACAATGCTTGCTACCCTTTGAAAATTTAACTCGCCATTAAACATGATCTCATTTTTTAAACAATGTTTGAAACGATTACATAAACTCTGCTCGACAAATAGTTTTCCTAAAATATTTTCTTCCTTTCTTTTTTCAAAACACGTTTTATATACAGACTTTCAATTACAACACATTTTTATAACAAAAGCAGAACTGAAAGTATAGTCATTATAATGGTAACATATATTTTCAACTCGCAGCAACAACGGAAGACCTACTCGGGGCTTTGCCACGAGCTCTGCTCTAGTTTTTTTTCTTTTTCTTTTTTTTCTGACTCCTTTTCGGCTTCATAACTCCAAAAGTTTTCAACTTATTTACAGGAAACTTTCAGGGATTATGTACAATTATAATGGCTCAAAGATGTTAAAGTTTCCATAACAAGGTCACTTCCGTTTTGACCTTACGTCATTTTTAAACTTTAAAAAAAGTCATTTTGTCCGCGACATTTCTCAAAAACGCTTTAAGATAGAGTCTTGAAATTTACTGTGGTTATGAATTTGGCAATTAACATGTGCAATAAGGCTGGAAATAAAAATCCGTCACTTCCGGTCGAAACCGGAAGTGAAACAAATTTTTCGAAAAAATGAATTTTCTGATCAAATCAAAAATGAATATGTGTTTTATAAAGCTTATTAAGCCGAATCTAACACTGAAATCTGTTTTAAAATCGGACAATGCATTAAAGAGATATCGGGGTTTAAAAATTGATTTTTCCGGAAATTTTGTTTCCGCGTCCTTGGTTTAAAAAATAGCGTAATGTTCAAAATAAAGTTAACTCGTACCAAAAATAATTGTTAAGTCGCACTTGAACACATTCGGATTTTTTTTGTTAAGTCGTTCTTGAAATCAGGAAGGTTTTTGTTAAGTCGTACTTAAAATCATTCGGATTTTGTTAAGTCGTACCAGGAATAATTCGATTTTTTCATCTTTTTATTTTGGTTACTCTTGTTATTGGTTCAAGAGCTCTGCTTCTTACAGGAACTTCCAGCTTTACTCCCGACATTAACGGAAGACCCACTCGTTGCTTTGCAACGAGCTTTGCTCTAGTTCTTATTAGGGTCTTCCGTTTCCAACGGAAGACCCTCTTGTTATTCTACGGTTTCTTTTTCTTTATTCTTATTATTCTTTTTTTTCTTTTTCTGACTTTTTTGGAGCGTTATTTCTCAAAAAATACCCAACCGATTTGCACGAAATTTTTAGGAGTGATAGAACATCATCGTCGCTACATATTATAAAATTTTGCATGATGACGTCACTTCCGGTTTCAGATAAAGATGATTTTGTAAATTTTAAAGGGTCATTTTGTCCACGCATCTCCTCCGAAACCAAACAAGATAGAAGCTTGAAATTTTCAGGGGTTGTAGATGAATGTCTGTAGATGTACCCCCATGCTTCCAATTATGAAAATTGCTCAAGGCCTCGAAGCTCGCCTGAACCTGAAAATTAGCACAAAATTTTTCCACGAAATTTTTGCACATTTTCTGTAATACCTTTCGATGTGCACATAATTTGTTAAAACATGTAATGCAAAAGTTGTTTCAATTTTAACGAGCTTGCCTTTGATATCAAGGAAAAGGGGCTGACCCCTCAAATTAGGGGCCAAGGGGGCTCTAAAGTCTTCTTACAATAACTCTTTACTGAACAATAATTTGTTATTAATTATATAAGCAAAAATGTTCATTGTACAGCTGTTAATCTATACAGTATCATACTTAAGTCATATGTTACGTAATTAGGGGTTTCAAGGGGCCAGAAGTTCAAAACTTTGATCATTAATATCTGAAAAAGGAGAAATATTTTTAAAAGCATTGTAGAACAAAAGTTGCTTAAAATGGTGTTCTTGTCAATATGCTACCTTAAATGCTTTTGTTTATGACCCCATTTAGGAGTTCAAGGGTCGGCCCCTAAAACACATTCGTACAGATATCTCAAGAACGGTTAACATTTCATGAACACTTGTTGAACAAAATATGTTTAAATTTGCAAAACCTTAAATTTGATATCAAGAAAAAGGGGCTGGCCTCTCAAATTAGGGGCCAAAAGGGCTCTAATTTCTTTTAACAATAACTCTTTACTGAACAATATTTTGTTATTAATTATAGAAGCAAAAATGTTCATTGTACAGCTGTTCATCTATACAGTACAATACCGAAGTCATATATTACGAAATTAGGGGTTTCAAGGGGCCAGAACTCAAAACTATGATCATTTATATCTGAAAAAGGAGAAATATTTTAAAAAGCAATGTAGAACAAAAGTTGTTCAAAATAATGTTCTGAACAATATTAAACCAAAAGTTTAGTTGTTAGTGGCCCCGGTAAGGGTTTAAAGGGTCGGCCCCTAAAACACATTTGTACAGATATCTCGAGAACGGTTTACAATTCATGAACACTTGTAGAACAAAATATGTTTATATTAGCGAGACCTTTTATTTGATCAAGAAAAAGGGGCTGGCCCCACAAATTAGGGTGTACAAGGGCTACTAAGTCTTTTTATGATAACCCTTTTCTGACCAATAATTTGATATTTATTATAATGCAACAAAGCAGCTTTTATTAAGCTTAATTAAAGACTGAAATCCGTTTTAAAATCAGACGATGCATTACAGAGATATCGGAGTTTAAAAGTTGATTTTTCCGGAAATTTTCTTTCCGCGTCCTTGGTTTAAAAAATAGCGTAATGTTTATAGTAAAATTAACTCCTACCAAAAATAATTGTTAAGTTGTACTAAAACACATTCGGATTTTTTTGTTAAGTCGTTCTTGAAATCAATAAGGTTTTTGTTAAATCGTACTTAAACTCATTCGGGTTTTGTTAGGTCGTACCAGGAATAACTCGATTTTTTCATCTTTTTATTTTAGTTACTCTTGTTATTGGTTTAAGAGCTCTGCTTCTTACAGGAACTTCCAGCTTTACTTCCGACATTAACGGAAGACCCACTCGTTGCTTTGCAACGAGCTTTGCTCTAGTTATTCTTTTTTTTCTTTTTCTGACTTTTTTGGAGCGTTATTTCTCAAAAACTACCCAACCGATTTGCACGAAATTTTTAGGAGTGATAGAACATCATCGTCGCTACATATTATTAAATTTTTGCATGATGACGTCACTTCCGGTTTCAGATAAAGATGATTTTGTAAATTTTTAAGGGTCATTTTGTCCACGCATCTCCTCCGAAACTAAACAAGATAGAAGCTTGAAATTTTCAGGGGTTGTAGATGAATGTCTGTAGATGTACCCCCATGCTTCCAATTATGAAAATTGCTCAAGGCCTCGAAGCTCGCCTGAACCTGAAAATTAGCACAAACTTTTTCCACGAAATTTTTGCACATTTTCTGTAATACCTTTCGATGTGCACATAGTTTGTTAAAACATGTAATGCAAAAGTTGTTTCAATTTTAACGAGCTTGCCTTTGATATCAAGGAAAAGGGGCTGACCCCTCAAATTAGGGGCCAAGGGGGCTCTAAAGTCTTCTTACAATAACTCTTTACTGAACAATAATTTGTTATTAATTATATAAGCAAAAATGTTCATTGTACAGCTGTTAATCTATACAGTATCATACTTAAGTCATATGTTACGTAATTAGGGGTTTCAAGGGGCCAGAAGTTCAAAATTTTGATCATTAATATCTGAAAAAGGAGAAATATTTTTAAAAGCATTGTAGAACAAAAGTTGCTTAAAATGGTGTTCTTGTCAATATGCTACCTTAAATGCTTTTGTTTATGACCCCATTTAGGAGTTAAAGGGTCGGCCCCTAAAACACATTCGTACAGATATCTCAAGAACGGTTAACATTTCATGAACACTTGTTGAACAAAATATGTTTAAATTTGCAAAACCTTAAATTTGATATCAAGAAAAAGGGGCTGGCCTCTCAAATTAGGGGCCAAAAGGGCTCTAATTTCTTTTAACAATAACTCTTTACTGAACAATATTTTGTTATTAATTATAGAAGCAAAAATGTTCATTGTACAGCTGTTCATCTACACAGTACAATACCGAAGTCATATATTACGAAATTAGGGGTTTCAAGGGGCCAGAACTCAAAACTATGATCATTTATATCTGAAAAAGGAGAAATATTTTAAAAAGCAATGTAGAACAAAAGTTGTTCAAAATAATGTTCTGAACAATATTAAACCAAAAGTTTAGTTGTTAGTGGCCCCGGTAAGGGGTTAAAGGGTCGGCCCCTAAAACACATTTGTACAGATATCTCGAGAACGGTTTACAATTCATGAACACTTGTAGAACAAAATATGTTTATATTAGCGAGACCTTTTATTTGATCAAGAAAAAGGGGCTGGCCCCACAAATTAGGGTGTACAAGGGCTACTAAGTCTTTTTATGATAATCCTTTTCTGACCAATAATTTGATATTTATTATAATGCAACAAAGCAGCTTTTATTAAGCTTAATTAAAGACTGAAATCCGTTTTAAAATCAGACGATGCATTACAGAGATATCGGAGTTTAAAAGTTGATTTTTCCGGAAATTTTCTTTCTGGTCCTTGGTTTAAAAAATAGCGTAATGTTTATAGTAAAATTAACTCCTACCAAAAATAATTGTTAAGTTGTACTAAAACACATTCGGATTTTTTTGTTAAGTCGTTCTTGAAATCAATAAGGTTTTTGTTAAATCGTACTTAAACTCATTCGGGTTTTGTTAGGTCGTACCAGGAATAACTCGATTTTTTCATCTTTTTATTTTAGTTACTTTTGTTATTGGTTTAAGAGCTCTGCTTCTTACAGGAACTTCCAGCTTTACTTCCGACATTAACGGAAGACCCACTCGTTGCTTTGCAACGAGCTTTGCTCTAGTTGCTTATATAATTAATAACAAATTATTGTTCAGTAAACAGTTATTGTAAGAAGACTTTAGAGCCCCCTTGGTCCCTAATTTGAGGGGCCAGCCCCTTTTTCTTGATATCAAAGGAAAGCTCGTGAAAATTGAAACAACTTTTGCATTACATGTTTTAACAAATTATGTGCACATCGAAAGGTAATACAGAAAATGTGCAAAAATTTCGTGGAAAAAATTGGTGCTAGTTTTCAGGCTGAGGCGAGCTTCGAGGCCTTGAGCAATTTTTATAATTTGAAGCATGGGGGTACATCTATAGACATTCATCTACAACCCCTGAAAATTTTAAGCTTCTATTTCGATTAGTTTCTGAGGAGATGCGTGGACAAAATGACCCTTAAAAATTTACAAAATCGTCTATATCTGAAACCGGAAGTGACGTCATCATGCAAAAATTTAATTACTATGTAGCGACGATGATGTTCTATCACTTCTAAAATTTCGTGCAAATCGGTTGGGTAGTTTTTGAGAAATAACGCTCCAAAAAAGTCAGAAAAAGAAAAAAAAGAATAACTAGACACGATCTCTTTGCGAGCAACGAGGAGGTCTTCCGTGTGTTTTAGAACATGAAATACATGTACGACCTTGGTTTTGCTATTTAACGGCTAAACGTGATTTAAAATATAAGACAAAGGTCTTCATTCTAAGGGCCAGATACTATTTTGTTTTAGATGTATGAGCTTTGGTTGAAAACATTTAGATCTCTAATTCGAGAGGCAGCCTCTTTTTCCTCGTATCAAATGAAAAGTCATTTACTTTTAAAGATATTTTGTTCTACAAGTGTATAGAAATTTGTTACCATTCTTGAGATATCTCAGAAAGAGCGTTTAAGGGGCCGATCCCTTATCTCCTTATAGGGGTTGTTTAACGAAATTTTGAAGAATCCATATTGTTTAGTAGATGATTTTGAGTATCTTTTCTTTTATACTACATTTCAAAATATATTTCCTTTCTGAGATATCGGTGATCAAAGTTTTGAATTTTGAACCCTTAAAAACCTTAATTACGTATCACATTATAAAATCATGACACTGCCTGGATACATAACTGTGAGATAAACATATTTGCTTCTATAATCTTTCACAAAATATATCTCGGTAAAGGGGCTATAGATGAAAGACTTGAGAGCCCTTTGGTCCCCTAATTTGAGGGGCCAGCCCCTTTGTCTTGTTATCAAATAAAAGGTCTTATAAATATAAAAAAAAATTAACATTATATGTTTTAACAAAACATCATTCAGAAAAGAGAAAAACAAAGAAAACCAGAAAAAAATTATGATATTTGTTTCATCTCAATTTTTGGGTCCAGGCGAGCTTCGGCGCTTTTTGCGATCGAAATGATTTTAAACCTTCATGCACAATTTCAATCTTCCGTCTACCGTCACTGAAAATTTCAAGTGTATATCTGCTATAGTTTAAAAGGAGTACTGCCGACAAAATACCTTCTCTGAAAATCGACAAAACGACTATATCTCAAAACCTGAAGTGACGTCATCAATAAAAAAAATTGCAATACGGTTCACATCGTCATCTATAAGATCGAGAAGTTTCATAAAAATCAATTGAGTGGTTTTCGAGATCTTGCGTGCACAAAATTTGTAAGAAAAAAAAATTATAATATAGAAGAATAGGGAAAAAGGAACAAAGCAATAACAATAAGGTTTTCCGTTGGAAACTGAAGACCTTAATAATAAGAAAAGTGAAAAAGAAACAATAGAATAATAGAAGGGTCTTCCTCTGAAGACGGAAGACCCTATTAATTAAAGAATGATTTTGTCTAAGTCTTAATGTACGAGTGTTTTCAACTTGTACTTCAGTCCAACAACCACTTTATTTTGAATATCTTATTTAGAAAGTCAAAAAAAATGGAGAGAAGGAAATAGAGAGAAAGAACAAATCTTGGCTCCGGCGAGATTCAAACACACAGCTTTTGCAGGTGTCATAACAAAATTTCATCGTAGACTGGTCCTCTGTCTCTATCATACGAAATATATATCGCGCATATCAGACAGGCATTGCCAGTCTATATTTCATCATCGAAGGTTCACGTCAAAACATGGCTGACGCGAAATAATTCCCGATTTTCTCTTTAAATTCGGGGCGTTTCCGCCCGGGACAGGAGCTGAGTTTTTGTATGAGATGAAATACAACGTGTAAGATGTCTCACTACTTAGGTTTGGTAACAGTGCGAGGTCATTTGAAATATCAGTGCGTGTTTGTGTCTGGAGGGGGATGAAAAGGACCGAGCTTGATTTTCGTCGTAAATAAATCGAAAGTAGAATTTTGAGGTTTGGATCTCGGATTCGGTTAACGACAATTAGGGGAAGTCCTAAAACAATGACTGATGCATTTTGCACATGTATTTAGAGTAGAGATTGTTTTGTGTCGTTTACTATTATGTTTGACGGTTTTATATCAACAGGATTGATAAAGTTTTTATAAATGTAGAAATAACGAAATCAGTAACACGTAAATTTATTCATAAAAAAATTGATGACAGTAATTTCCACAGTTCTAACATTCATAAGTAGTTCACACGCTATCGTAGATACAGACTAAACGGAAAACAAGAAATATACATGCAATACAAATATTACGCGGCTGCTTACATCCCTTGCACTGTGTAAATTTTAAGTCCCCATACAGGCTATACTCGCGGCTTGATATCGGAAATTTCTTCTTAATTGTTCAACCCGCTGCATATTTGGCAGACAGTAAGAATAAGGTCCGAGGTACATTTACACAAAATTTCATTAGGATTGAGTGAAGGGCTCGGGAGATGGAATTTTTTTCTACAGTACATGTCAAGCACGAAAATCGAAACTCAAATGCCCCAAAACTCATAACTCGCTTAAAAATAAACGAATTGGTCTGGTCATTGGTACAAAAATCAAGAATGGTACTGGGTTGAAATAAATGGTTCAAATTGAAATATCCAGTGATAGGGGCCAGTACCTTTTTCTTGGAAACCTTTTAAATGAAAAGTTATTTGATTTTAAAGACATTTTGTTCAACAATTGTTTGGAAATTTGTTACCATTCTTGAGATATCTGAGAAAGAATGTTTTAGGGGCCGGTCCCTTATCTCCTTATTGGGGCCGCTGAACCAAATTTTGAATGTTGCATGTTGTTAAGTACCTCATTTTAAGAATCTTTTCTTTTATACTGCATTTCAAAATATTTCTCCTTTTTGAGATGTAGGTGATCAAAGTTTTGGACTTTTGACCCCTAAAAACCCCTAATTACATAACACATGAGAAAATCAATATACTGTTGGGCTTCATAACTGTAAGATGAACATATTTGCTTCTATAATTTATTACAAAATATCCCTCGGTGAAGAGCTATGGGCAAAATACTTTAGAGCCCTCTAGGTCCCTAATTTGAGGAGCCAGCCCCTTTTTCCTGATATCAGCTGAAAGGTCTTGTAAATTCAAACTAATTTTACATTACATGTTTTATCAAAATATTTTCCAGAAAAGAGATAAAAGAGGAAAAGCACGAAAATTGACGACGCTTTTCATATCTTAATTTTCGAGCCCTACCGAGCTTTGGCGCATGTAGTGCTAGACATGTGAAACAACAACCATGCAAAACTTCAATCTTTCCTCTACCAACTGTAGAAATTTGAGCGCAATAGCGTTTATACTTTAGGAGAACTGCCGCAGACAAAATACCCATATAAAAATCGTCAAAACGTCAAAATCGCAAAAACGGATGTGACGTCATCAATGCAAAATATTTGCTATCAAGTTCAGACCAATATGTATCACATCTGAAATGTTGATGGAGATCGGCCGAGTCGTTCCTGAGAAATCGCATGCACAAAAAACGGAAGAAAAAAAATAATAACTAGACACGATCTCGTTGCGAGCAACGAGGAGGTCTTCCGTCCAATTTTTAGAAGAAAATGTGACATCATGGACTTTGATTTTAGACAACAAAACATGATATGGAAAAAGGAGTGAAGTACTAATGCTTTAATGTATAACTTTTTATAAGTTCTATTACACTGCGTTTTAAATACTTGCATTTCTTCCAATTAAGATTGAAAAGATTACACTTGTTTACATCTAATCCCTAAAATCCTAATTGTGTAACGAAAGAGAAAATCAATATATTGTTAGGATATATAAACGTATTTTATCAATCTAGCTTTAATAACCCTTAGTAAACGGATGCAGATTATAGAATTAAGAGCCCTTTGGTCCCCTAATTTAAGGGGCCAGCCCCTTTTTCGTGATATCAAATAAAAGGACATTTAATTCTGAACACATTTTGTCAACGTGTTAAAAAATTCGTTACCGTTCTTGAGATATATGAGAAAAAAGGTTTTAGGGGCCAATCCCTTATCTCCTAATAGGGGCCGTTTGGCGAAATTTTGAAGGTTGCATATTGTTAAGCATGTCTTTTTGAACAACATTCTTCTATATTACATTTCAAAATAGTTTTCCTTTCTGAGATATGGGTGATAAAAATTTTGGAATTTTGGCCCCTAAAAACCCTTAATTACGTAATATGTGACAAAAGCATTACATTGTTTGGATATGTAGCTGTGAGATAAACATATTAGCTTTTATAACATTTCACAAAATATCCCTCAGTAAAGGGCTACAGATTAAAGACTTTAGAGCCCTTTGGTCCCCTTATTTTAAGGGTCAGTCCCTTTTTCTTGATAATTAATGAAAGATCATTCAATTCTAAACAAATTTTGTTCAACAAGTATTTAGAAATTCGTTACCGTTTTGGAGATATATGAGAAAGAAGATTTTAGGGGCCGATCCCTTATCTCCTTATAGGGGCCGTTTAATAAAATTTTGAAGGTTGCATATTGTTAAGAACATTATTTTGAACAACTTTTCTTTCGTGTTGCATCACAAAATATTTTTCCTTTCTGAAATATGGGTGATCGAAATTTTGGACTTTTGGCCCCAAAAAACCGTTAATTACGTAACACATAATAAAATCATTACATTTCTTAGATACATAACTGTGAGATAAACATATTTGCTTCTAAAACATTTCACAAAATATCCCTCAATTAACGGCTACAGATGAAAGACTTTAGGGCCCTTTCGTCCCCTAATTTGAGAAGCCAGCCCCTTTTTCTTGATATCAAATAAAAGGTCTTGTAAAAATGAAAAAAATGTACATTACATGTGTTAACAAAATATTTTTCAGAAGACAGATAAACAAAGAAAACCATGAAAAATTATGACGTTTTTTTAATCTCAATTTCGGGACCAGGCGAGCTTTAACGCCTCTTGTGCATGACAAATATGAATGCCAAATGGCACATCTACAATCTATTGTCTACAATCCCTGAAAGTTTGAACTCAATATCTTTTACCGTTTAGGAGGAGGTCCCTGGACAAGCCGACCCTTTGAAAATCGCTAAAACGTCACTATCTTGAAAACGGAAATGACGTCATCAAAATAAAAAAATGTATATTAAGATTAGATCAATATCTATTAGATCTGAAAGTTTCATGAACATCGGCCGGGTCGTTTTTCAGAAATCGCGGGCACAAAATTTGTAAGAAAAAAAAAAGAAAAATAACTAGACACGATCTCGTTGCGAGCAACGAGGAGGTCTTCCGTCTGATTTAAGAATTTGAGATATATGTTCGATCTTGATTTTGCTATTTAATAGCTAAACATGATTTAGAATAGAAAAACGGGGTCTACATTCTAAGGGCCAGATACTATTTTGTTTCAGGGATAAGAGCTTTGTTCAACAAGTGTTTAGAAATTCGTCACCGTTCTTGAGATATCTGAGAAAAAAGTGTTAGGGACCAGTCCCTTACCTCCTTATTCGAGTCGCTGAACCAAATTTTGAAGGTTGCATTTTGTATAGTACATTATTTTGAGCATCTTTTCTTCTACACTGCATTTCAAAATATTTTCATTTTTGAGATATAGCTGGTCATAGTTTATGGACTCTTGACCCCAAAAAAATCATTACATTACTTGGATACAGAACTGTAAGATAAACATGTCTACTTCTATAGCCTTTCATTAAATTTCCCTCTGTAAAGAGCTACAGATGAAAAGTTTTAAAGCCCTTTAGTTCCTTAATTTTAGGGGGCAGCCCCTTTTTTGATATCATATAAAAGGTCATTTAAATCTCAACACATTTTGTTCAACAACTGTTTAAAAATTCGTTACCGTTCTTGAGATATATGGGAGAGAACGTTTAAGGGGCTGATCCCTTAACTCCTTATAGGGGCATTTTTACGAAATTTTGAAAATTGCATATTATTTAGTACATCATTCTGAGCATCTTTTCTTCTTTACTGTATTTGTTCAATATATTAAAAATTACGATGTTTCTTTTAACTCAATTTTCAGGTCCAGGCGAGCTTCGACGCCTTTTTAAGCAGACAAATTTGATTGACATCATACACATCTACAATCTTTTGTCTACAATCCCTGAAAATTTGAATTCAATATCTTTTATAGTTTAGGAGTAGTTGCATGGACAAACTAAGCCTCCAAAAATCGCTATCATGTTAAAATATCGAAAACGGAAATGACGTCATCAATATAAAAAATTTCCAATAAGGTTCAGATCAATATCTATCAGATCTGAAAGTTTCACAGAACTCGCGCTGACAAAATTTGTAAGAAAAAAAAGAAAAATAACTAGAGCAAACGAGTGGGTCTTCCGTTAATGTTGGAAGTAAAGCTGGAAGTTCCTGTAAGAAGCAGAGCTCTTGAACTGATAACAAGAGTAAATAAAATAAAAAGATATAAAAATCGAATTATTCTGGTACGACTTAACAAAATCCGAATGATTTTAAGTACGACTTAACAAAAACCTTCCTGATTTCAAGAACGACTTAACAAAAAAATTCGAATGTGTTCAAGTACGACTTAACAATTATTTTGGGTACGAGTTACTTTACTTTGAACATTACGCTATTTTTTAAACCAAGGACGCGGAAACAAAATTTCCGGAAAAATGAATTTTTAAACCCCGATATCTTTTTGATGCATTGTCCGATTTTAAAACGGATTTCAGTGTTAGATTCAGCTTGATAAGCTATATACAACATATATTCATTTTTGATTTCATCAAAAAATTAATTTTTTCGAAAAATTTGTTTCACTTCCGGTTTAGACCGGAAGTGACGGATTTTCATTTCCAGCCTTATTGCACATGTAAATTGCCAAATTCATAAACACAAAAAATTTCAAGACTCTATCTTAAAGCGTTTTTGAGAAATGTCGCGGACAAAATGACTTTTTTTAAAGTTTAAAAATGACGTAAAGTCAAAACGGAAGTGACGTTGTTATGGAAACTTTAACATCTTTGAGGCATTTAATGCAGAAGAAAAGATGCTCAGAATGATAAATTAAATTATATGCAATTTTCAAAATTTCGTTAAACGGCCCCTATAAGGGGTTTAGGGATCGGCCCCTAAAATGTTCTTTCCCATATATCTCAAGAACGGTAACGAATTTCTGTTGTTAAACAAAATTTGTTTAGAATTAAATGACCTTTTATTTGATATCAAGAAAAAGGGGCTGGCCCTTATAATTAGGGGACCAAAGGACTCTAAAGTTTTTTATCTGTAGCCCTTTACTGAGGGATATTTTGTGAAAGGTTATAGAAGCAAATATGTTTATCTCACAGTTATATATCCAAGCAATGTAATGATTTTGCCATGTATTACGTAATTAGGGTTTTTAGGGGCCAAAAGTCCAAAATTTCGATCACCAATATCTCAGAAAGGAAAAATATTTTGTGATGCAATACAGAAGAAAAGTTGTTCAAATTAATGTTCTCAACAAAATGCAACATTCAAAATTTCGTAAAACGGCCCCTATAAGGAGTTATTGGATCGTCCCCTATAACCTTCTTTCTCATATATCTCCAGAACAGTAACGATTTTCTAAACACTTGTTGACAAATTTTTTTTAGAATTAAATGTCCTTTCATTTGAATCCAATAAAAAGGAACTTGCCCCTTAAATTAGGGGATTAAAGATCTCTAAAATCTTTTATATATAGCCCTTTAATGAGTGTAGTGGAACCAAGAGTTATCTTTCTTGATCTTGTATTATACAGTCTGAGAGTTATTCCTCTTTATGTGGAACTCTTCTATGTTCAGTTTTTCACGCTGTGTACGTGCGGTCCCGCCGCAGTGCTACACATTTTCTATACCAACATATTCCATGTTTCATCCTTGTCCCCTCAAATTGTAAGTATCATATGCATTTAGATATATGAAATATTCATTTTATTTGTTGTTTTTGCCATGACATGTTTATAAAAGCAAACATAAGCACCCTCGTAATGACTGTTACTGTAGTAGGTTGTAGGCGCCATATTTTCTCGTGTTTACATTTGTTGATGTTAAACATATAAGGATACCTTCATCATTTATATGATTTACTGGTCATTAATAAGTACACAGCACACCTATAAAGTGTGAATTCTATGTTTATATTTTTCAATTAAATTATTTTCCCTTTTTACCTATATTCCATAATTTCCCTCGGGCTACTGCTTCAATACTGGGTGCACATTTTGGAATTCGTCTATTTTGATATTTGTCAATTTGTTTCTTATGAAAACTATATATATATACATATATGATATAAATGTATTATTGTGTGAATTGTTAAAATGTCAGTTGCATATTATCCCATGTATTTATAAATTGTTTATAATTTGTTTCAGCAATTTAACACTTCAGATCTACATCAGATCTACATTCAATAAAGATTACCAATAATTATTGAATATGGTTATACTTGCTGTTTTTCAAACAGTACAGTAAATTGAATTTACACACCAAGGAAACATGGCTACTGGAGGGCTCCCCTTACCACGGAACGGTGATTCCCAGAACGAGATTGAAGAAACCAACACCTCTACCAAGGATAAACGTGATGTTATCTTGAGTGAAAAAGGACTCTTAGCATTTGAAGATGAAAGTTCCAAATATAAGAAACCTATATTCGAAACATGGGGGAAAGTCGAGAAATGTATTCTTTGTGTGCAAAAATGTGACAGAAACATTGAACAATATCAAATCTTACAGAGTGATATAGAGAACACATTCAGTGAGTTTCACAGCAGTATTAAACAGTACCTTGTCTTTCTACAAAGACACTCTAGAAGTGAACAAGGTAAAAGTGAGATAAAACGATGTACCGAGGACTTTAAGAAAGGAAAGTCAGTGGTTTACAAGGCCTTAGACAACATTAAAGCTGCAAAATTAGACCTCTTAGAAACAGCCTCAGAAATATCAACAACCAGCACTGAGAGGAAAAGAAGAAGAGAGCGGAAGTTGGAAATAATGAAAAAAGAAGCAGAGCTAAGAAAACAGAAACTTCGCCTTGAGGAAGATGAATCAATACGCATAGCTGAAATGAACAGAAAAAAGTGTGAGTTGGACATTGACTTAGATTTACTGAAACAAGAACAGAGTGCTAGTGATGATGAACTTTCAATGGAGCAAGACCTTGCGGACATTGAGAGAGAGAGTTCAGGTGAACGAACACAGAAGTTTGTGGAAAACATCCCTTCCAATCCTGTTGATGTCCAGATACCCACAACTGAATCGCCTCATGTGCTATCTGAAATGGCCCTGCTTATGATTAAAAAGCAAATGCTTCCTGAACGTTTTTCAAACTTTGATGACTCGCCAGATTCGTACAATGCCTGGAAGGAAACATTTACCAATATTATCAGTGAACTAAAAGTTTCCTGTAATGAAGAACTTGAGTTAATGTTAAATAGACTCACTGGCAATTCCAAACTTACAGCAATTGGAATTCGCAATGCAAATCCTGGGAAACCTAAGGAAGCACTTCAAATAATCTGGAAAAGACTTGATGAGATGTACGGGAGACCAGAAATGATCGAAGCGTCGATACGTCACCAGCTAGAAAACTTTCGACCAGTGACATCAGCTGAAAACAAACGCCTGTATGACTTGTTAAACATTCTCATTAAGATAGAATCACTGATGGCCAATTCAACATTTTCTACAAGCCTATCGTATTTTAACTCGTCAATTGGAGTGAATCCTATCATCAACAAATTACCATTTCACCTGCAGGAAAAATGGATCGCCAAAGCCTCCAATTTCAAAAAGTTAAACAAAGTGCCGTTCCCACCATTTTCATATTTTGTGACATTTGTACGTGAAATGAGTGAAATCAGAAATGATCCGGCATTTGTATTCACCAACAGCCGACAACCAGCTCTCAAGAGACCGGTATACTCCAAAAAGTCTGAGGTGTCAACAGACAACAACAACAACGCCCGCTGTCCATATCATAAGGCAGATCATAGCATCCATGATTGTAGAGCCTTCCGTGCAAAACCGTTCTTTGAACGCAAGAACTTTTTGCAAAGTAAAAACATTTGTACTAGATGTTGCACCTCAACTAGTCATACAGCAAAAGACTGCCAAGTCAAAATCCAATGCACTGCTTGTGGGAGTGTTTATCATACGACAGCTTTGCATATAAACAAAGGTCCATCATCAAGCCCAAGCCTGCATGGCGGGGAGAAAATGTATAACTCATCTCTACAAACCATGAAGTCAGAAACAGACAACATATCGCCTGTACCTATGAAAGCTTCAACAAACACTAGTGTCAAGTGTACTACATTCTGTGGCGACCATTATCAAGGCAGATCATGCAGCAAAATTTTCCTTGTGGATGTATTTCACACAGACTGTCCTAACAACATGTATCGTGTTTACGCAATCGTGGATGACCAATGCAACCAGTCTCTTGCATCTCCAGAGCTATTTGATGCCTTGAACATTATGTCCTCACCCATTCATTACACTTTGACAACATGTATGGGAAAGACAGCCCAAAATGGTCGGCAAGCACATAGTATGAAGATACGATCATTGGACACAGCTGTGACAATGGACCTTCCTCTTCTGATGGAATGTGATGACATCCCTAACGAAACCTCTGAAATTCCTACACCAGAAGTTGCTAAGAGCTACCCTCACCTTCTCAGAATTGCATCTAGTATACCTGAGTTTGATGTGAATTCAAAAATACAGCTCCTTATTGGTAGAGACTTGATTGAGGCCCATCACATTGAAGAGCAGATCACTGGACCTCGAGGGGAACCATTCGCTCAAAGACTTAGTCTTGGTTGGGCTATAATTGGTGAAGTTTGTCTCGGTAAACTTCATAGAAGAACCTCAGTGAATGTCAACAAAGTGTCTATTCTCAATGATGGTAGAGTTACGTGCAGTCAACCGTGTCAGAACAACATTGATGTGAAAGAGCAAACACTTGTGTCTAACTATATAATTGGTGAGCGTGACTTTCAATTTCATGGTGAAGATGTCTTCATGAAGACCCCTGAAGATGATTGTACTGGTTTATCGGTAGAAGACAGACTATTCCTAAAGTTGATGGATAGATCATTCACTAAAGACAAGGACGGCATGTGGACTGCACCTCTTCCTTTTCGAGAGAACCAACCTGATCTTCCTAACAACAGACCTCAGGCATTACATCGAGCTCAGATACTACACAACAGTTTACAGAGAGATACAGAAAAGAAGAGACAGTTTGTGAAATTCATGGAGAAAGTTCTAAACAGTGGAGCAGCAGAAGTTGCGCCACCTCCAACAAGCACAGGTTGCTGGTACCTACCTTTGTTTGGCGTTCGTAACCCAAAGAAACCAGATCAAATAAGAGGCGTTTTTGATTCGTCGGCTAAGTATGGTGGAGTTTCCCTCAATTCAGTACTCATGTCTGGTCCAGACATGATCAACAGTCTTCTTGGGATCTTGCTTCGCTTTAGGAAGGATGAGGTGGCGATGGCAGCAGATATAGAGCAGATGTTTTACCGATTTCGTGTTGATGAAGACCACCGCAATTACCTACGCTTCTTTTGGTATAAAGAAAACAACCCAGATGACATCATGATAGAGTACAGAATGACTTCACATGTATTCGGCAACAGTCCGTCGCCTGCTATTGCATCTTATGGACTCCTTAAGACTGTCGAACACGCTGAACGAGATGTGAAAAACTTTGTACATCATAACTTCTACGTTGATGACGGGTTAATCTCTTTACCAAATGAATCAGATGCTATCAGCCTGATGAAGCGTACTCAGTCAACCATGAAACAGGAAGGTCAGATTCGTCTTCACAAAATCACGTCCAACAAACAAGCTGTGATGGACGCCTTTGATGTCAGTGATCATGGAGAACAGCTGAAAGAAATAGATAGTGATGACATGATACACAGATCTCTTGGACTTTGTTGGAGACTGAAGGACGATACTTTTGTGTTTACTGTACCTACTGAAGAGAAACCTTTTACTCGTCGCGGTCTGCTCTCAACTGTAAACAGCCTATTCGACCCATTAGGTTTCATATCACCAATCATCATCAGCGGTAAAATACTTCTCCGAGAATGCACACCTGAAGGAGTTGACTGGGATGAACCATTACCTGTCAATAATCTTCAAAAGTGGAAGGAGTGGCAATCGTCTCTTTACTGTCTCAGTGATATCGCCATTCCTCGTATGATGTCTCACACTTCTGTTAGTTCAGCCCAGACAGCAGAAGTTCACATATTCTCAGATGCTTCAGAAAAGGCAATAGCAGCATCAGCATATATAAAAACTGTAAGTGATGGACAAACAAGCGTTCGATTCATCATGGGAAGAAGCAAGTTAGCACCTCTTAATGGCCACACCATTCCTCGCCTAGAGTTGTGTGGAGCTGTCTTAGCAACGGAACTCGCAGAGATCATATCTGTACAACTTGGCATCCCATTGCAAATCATGAGATATTACACAGATAGCAGAGTTGTGTTAGGCTACATTGGTAATAGGACTCGAAGATTTTACACCTATGTAAGCAACCGAGTTGATCGTATTCTACGAATATCTAATGCCAATCAATGGAACTTCATTTCCAGTGAAAAGAATCCTGCAGATTCTTGTACAAGATGCAACACTAATGTGATCAACATTCTGCGGTTACCATGGATTACTGGTCCACAATGGTTGTGTGATGTGACGGAAATGAAACCTACACAGTTTCCACTTGTTGAACCTGATAGTGACAGAGAAGTCCGTCCAATCGATAGACCTGTAATATGTTCACAAACTGATGTTACCATTACAACAACAGGATCTGATCTCATTACCAAGAACTTTGATCGATTTGATCGTTGGAGTTGTCTCATTACGGGCATTGCTTGTCTCAAGCGAGTTTGCCGCAGGTTTAGAGCTTGTCGTGACCAGAAACCTATGCAACTTACCCGTTATGATGAAATTCGTGAAGCAGAGACCTTTGTCCTAACACAGATTCAACAAGAATTCTTCTCTAAAGAGATAAACAGTTTAAAGTCTGGAAAACCTTTGAACAAAGACACAAGTATATCCACACTTGCACCATTCTTAGATGAAAATGGACTAATGTGTGTTGGTGGAAGATTGAACAAAGCTGCTGGAATTTTACCATCAAAGGAAATCAATCCAATTATTCTTCCCAAGAACAGTCATATCTCTGTTCTTTTGATTCGTCATTTTCACGAGCAAGTCAAACATCAGGGGAGATTATTCACTGAAGGTGCACTTCGTACGGCAGGTTATTGGATCCTGGGAGGCAAGCGCATGATTTCATCTTTCATTCACACTTGCGTGACTTGTCGAAAACTTCGCCGTGGCCTCGAAACACAGATGATGGCAGACTTACCAGAGGACAGGATCACACCAGGCCCAGCTTTCACATCTGTTGGAATTGATGTCTTCGGACCATGGGAAGTCTGTACCCGCAGAACTAGAGGAGGAGCTGCAAACAGCAAGAGGTGGGGACTGATGTTTACCTGTTTAACATCAAGAGCGGCTCACATAGAGGTTATTGAAGAGATGTCGAGTTCATGTTTTATAAATGCGCTGCGTAGATTTCTATCATTCCGTGGCCCAGTGAAGATAATAAGATCTGACCGAGGCACCAATTTCATTGGAGCTGCTGAGGAAATGAGAGTAAACACGATAAAAGTAGAAGAGGGACCAGTTCAACAGTTCCTGGACAAATCCTACATCACCTGGATTTTCAATGTCCCACATTCCTCCCATATGGGTGGTGTCTGGGAGCGAGTCATAGGAATGACAAGGAAAATCCTCGATTCAATGCTTTTGGAATCTAGTGGTTAACCTCTAACACATGAGACATTAGCAACATTTTTATGTGAAGTTTGTGCCATCATAAACTCTAGACCTATAGCACCGATACCTTCGGATCCAAATGACCCAATGATTCTTACACCAACTATGATTCTCACCGGAAAAGTTGATTTCCTACCAGTCGTGTCTGATTCACTCAGTCTACAAGACATTTACAGAGCGCAATGGAAACGTGTCCAAATCCTTGCAGATATTTTCTGGAATCAGTGGCGTAAGCAGTATCTATCTATCCTACAAAGTAGACGTAAGTGGAAAAGCAAAACCAGAAACGTTAAAGTAGATGATGTGGTACTGATGAAAGATCCCGCTGAGCATCGGAACAACTGGCCAACTGGTATTATCGACCGCGTATTTCCAAGTGACGATGGAATCGTGAGAAAAGTTGTTGTGCGAACTATTCGAGCCAGAAAACCAACATTTTACATTCGACCAATTCATGATCTCGTGTTGCTAATAGAAAGTGAACAGTGACTAGATGTGAACTGTAACTTATGGACTGTGAATAATGGACTGTAACTTATGGACTGTGAATAATGGACTGTTAACAATGAATTTGTAAACATTGACTTGTATTATGATTCATGTATCAAGTGATCACGAGATGTATTGTTTATCAACTAGTTTATCACAATTTGAAATGTTTTGTGCATGCATATGAGTAGTGGCATCTCAAAGATGCCAGGCGGGGAGTGTAGTGGAACCAAGAGTTATCTTTCTTGATCTTGTATTATACAGTCTGAGAGTTATTCCTCTTTATGTGGAACTCTTCTATGTTCAGTTTTTCACGCTGTGTACGTGCGGTCCCGCCGCAGTGCTACACATTTTCTATACCAACATATTCCATGTTTCATCCTTGTCCCCTCAAATTGTAAGTATCATATGCATTTAGATATATGAAATATTCATTTTATTTGTTGTTTTTGCCATGACATGTTTATAAAAGCAAACATAAGCACCCTCGTAATGACTGTTACTGTAGTAGGTTGTAGGCGCCATATTTTCTCGTGTTTACATTTGTTGATGTTAAACATATAAGGATACCTTCATCATTTATATGATTTACTGGTCATTAATAAGTACACAGCACACCTATAAAGTGTGAATTCTATGTTTATATTTTTCAATTAAATTATTTTCCCTTTTTACCTATATTCCATAATTTCCCTCGGGCTACTGCTTCAATACTGGGTGCACATTTTGGAATTCGTCTATTTTGATATTTGTCAATTTGTTTCTTATGAAAACTATATATATATACATATATGATATAAATGTATTATTGTGTGAATTGTTAAAATGTCAGTTGCATATTATCCCATGTATTTATAAATTGTTTATAATTTGTTTCAGCAATTTAACACTTCAGATCTACATCAGATCTACATTCAATAAAGATTACCAATAATTATTGAATATGGTTATACTTGCTGTTTTTCAAACAGTACAATGAGAGTCATTTTGTGAAAGGTTATTAAAGCTAGATTAGGTATAATACGTTTATATATCCTAACAATAAAATGATTTTCTCTTGCGTTACCCAATTAGGGTTTTTATGGACCAGAGGTAAACAAGTTTGATCTTTTCTATCTTAATTGAAAGAAATGCAAGTATTTAAAAAAGCAAGAGAATTTATAAAAAGCGATACAACAAAGCATTAGTACTTCACTCCTTTTTCCATAACATGTTTTGTTGTCGAAAATCAAAGTCGATGATGTCATATTTCATTCTAAAAATCGAACGGAAGACCTCCTCGTTGCTCGCAACGAGATCGTGTCTAGTTCTTATTATTATAATTCTTTTTTTTTTCTTACCGATTTTGTGCAGACGATTTCTCAGAGATGTCTCGGTCGATTCCATTCAAATTTTCAATATAAACGTGTTTTTAGCTAAAGCTGATATAAAATTTTTATTTTTGGAAAAAACACTTCCGGTCAGAAGTTATCGTCCGTTTACGATTTTAAAAAGTCAATTTTGTCTGTCGGGTGTCTCAAAAACGAGTAAAGATAAAAGGCTGAAATTTTCAGAGATGATAGAACTACCGTTTTTCTGGTGCACCTCGGTAAAGAGAATGTCCGCCGTCACTTCCGGTCGTCACCGGAAGGAAATTTCAAAAATTGAATTTTTCGACTTTTTTATTTTTTAATATATTTGTTCGAAATTTTTACACCTTATAGTGACCCTTTCACTGATTCAGAATATGTAATTTGTTTGAAAATCGATCAAGGCATTCTCGAGAAATTAAGCGTCAAAGTTCTGAAGCGAGAGTCCGAGTAGCTCAGTCGTTAGAGTCGTGGTCATGTGCCTAGGCGACCCGGGTTCGAGCCCCGAGTGCCGAATTTCTTTCCCCCTCTTTTTGTGCTTAGATCTGATTTTTTTATCTTTAAAATGATGGATTCTGTTCTTTTCTGTTTTGATTTAGTAAAAGAAGTTACAATAATATCGCTTTTCCCCGTATTTGAGTATTGAGATCCATAGCTATGTATTCATACTGAAATAAAGTTAACATGTTGAAAAAAATCAAAAGTTACATCTTTAAAACAACGCTTATACATTGTTCTAACATATGTATTTTTTTTAAGAATTGTGTAATATGTGATATTTAGAATTTAATATTCTCCATTTAATATAGAAGTCATTGACCGACCCCCCCCCCATTCATAAAATCGTTTAGTTTTTCTGACCCGATTTTACTTGATCTTTGATCTTGGACCTTTAATTTCAACTTAGTATCATTCTAGATTATTGTACTAACTACCAGACCAATTCGTTCATTATTAACAGAGTTATGAACTTTTTGGCATTTGAGTTTCAATCGTCGTGTTTGACATGTACTGTACAAAAAAAATCTAACTCCCGAGTCCTTCACTCAATTCTAATGAAAATTCGTGAATATAAACCTCGGACCCCATTCTTATTGTTTGTCAAATATGCAGCGGATTGAACAATTAAGAAGAATCAAACGGCGCTCATAGCCTATACGCGGAAATAAAATTTACACACTACACGCACCGACCCCCCCCCCCATTTATAAAATCATTAAGTTTTCTGGACTGATTTGACTGAATCTTTCATTTTGGACCTTTATTTTCAACCTAGTACCATTCTAGATTACTGTACTAATTACCGGACCAATTCGTTCACTTTTAAGACAGTTATGAATTTTTGGACATTTGAGTTTCGATTGGCGTGCTTGACATCTACTGTAGAAAAAAATTCTAACTCCCGAGCCCTTCACACAATCCTAATGAAATTTTGTGTAAATATACCTCGGACCCCATTCTTATTATCTGCCAAATATGCAGCGGATTGAACAATTCAGAAGAAATTCCTGAGATCAAGCGGCAAGTATAGCCTGTACGAGGATTTAAAATGTACACAGTACAAGGGATGTAAGCAGCCGCGTGATATTTCTGTTGCATGTATATTTCTTGTTTTCCGTTTAGTCTGTATCTACGATAGCGTGTGAACTACGTATGAATGTTAGAACTGTGGAAATTACTGTCATCAAATTTTTACCGAATAAAATTACGTGTTTCTGATTTCGTTATTTCTACATTTATAATGATTTTATCAATCCTGTTGAAATAAAACCGTCAAACACAATAATAAACGACACTAAAAAAATCTCAACACTGAAATACATGTGTAAAATGCATCAGTCATTGTTTTAGGACTTTACTTCCCCTAATTGTCGTTAACCGAATCCGAGATCCACACCTCAAAATTCTACTTTCGATTTATTTACGACGAAAATCAAGCTCGGGTCTTTTCACCCCCCTCCAGACAAAAACACGCATCAATATTTCAAATGACATCGCACTGTTACCAAACCTGTGTAGTCAGACATCCCACACATCGTTCCTCATCTCATACAAAAATTCAGCTCCTCTCCCGGGCGGAAACGCCCCAAATTCAAAGAGAAATTCGGGAATTATTTCGCGTCAGCCATGTTTTGACGTGAACCTTTGCTGAAATACTGTTATGACACCTGCAAAGGCCTCGCCGGAGTTAAAATTTCTTCTTTCTCTCTATTTTTTTCTCTCCATTTTTTTTTTTTTTTTTTTATTTTCTTACTAAAATATTCAACATAAAGGGGTTGTTGGACTGTAGTACAAGTTGAAAACACTCGTACATAAAGATTTAGGCAAAAACAGTATTTAATTATTAGGGTCTTCCGTCTTCAGCGGAACACCCTTCTATTATTCTATTGTTTCTTTTTCACTTTTCTTATTAAGGTCTTCCGTTTCCAACGGAAGACCTTATTGTTTTTGCTTTGTTTCTTTTTCCCTATTATTAAGGTCTTCCGTTTCCAACGGAAGACCTTATTGTTTTTGCTTTGTTTCTTTTTCCCTATTATTAGGGTCTTCCGTTTCCGACGGAAGACCCTCTTGTTATTCTATTGTTTCTTTTCCTTATTATTATTAGGGTCTTCCGTTTCCAACGGAAGACCCTCTTGTTATTCTATTGTTTCTTTTTATTAGGGTCTTCCGTTTCCAACGGAAGACCCTCTTGTTATTCTATTGTTAGGGTCTTCCGTTTCCAACGGAAGACCCTCTTGTTATTCTATTGTTTCTTTTTAGGGTCTTCCGTTTCCAACGGAAGACCCTCTTGTTATTCTATTGTTTCTTTTTATTATTATTATTATTATTCTTTTTCTTTATTTTTCTGACTTTCTTAAAGCTTAATATCTCAAAAAGTTTTCAACAGATTTACATGAAACTTTCAGGGATTATGTACCATTATCGTCCCTAAAAGATGTTAAATTTTCAACTACAACGTCACTTCCGTTTCAACGTTACGTCAATTTTTATATTTTAAAAACGTGATTTTGTCCAGGGCGTTTTTCAAAAACGCTTCAAGATAGAGACTTGGAATTTTTTGTGTTGAAGCACTGATCGTTTTTATTTGGACTTAAGGCTGGAATTTAGTTTCCGTCACTTCCGGTCTAAACCGGAAGTGTTTTAAAATTTTCGAATTTTCGAATTTTTCGTTTTAATTTTAAATGTTAACGACGTTTGTAGAGTAATTCATGCTGAATACGAAACTGAAATCCGTTTAAAAATCGGACGATGCATTACAGAGATATCGGGGTTTAAAAATTGATTTTTCCGGAAATTTTGTTTCCGCGTCCTTGGTTTAACAAATAGCGTAATGTTAATAGTAAAATTAACTTGTACCAAAAATAATTGTTAAGTCTTACTTAGACACATTCGGATTTTTTTTTGTTAAGTTGTTCTTAAAATCAAGAAGGTTTTTGTTAAGTCGTACTTAAAATCATTCGGATTTTGTTAAGTCGTACCAGGAATAATTCGATTTTTTCATCTTTTTATTTTACTTTCTGTTGTTACTGGTTTAAGAGCTCTGCTTCTTACAGGAATTTCCAGCTTTACTTCCGACATTAACGGGAGACCCACTCGTTGCTTTGCAACGAGCTTTGCTCTAGTTATTATTATTATTATTATTCTTTTTCTTTATTTTTCTGACTTTTTTAAAGCTTAATATCTCAAAAAGTTTTCAACGGATTTACATGAAACTTTCAGGGATTATGGAACGTCACTGTCCCTACAAGATGTTAAATTTTGAATTACAACGTCACTTCCGTTTTTACGTTACGTCAATTTTTAAATTTTAAAAAAGTGATTTTGTCCAGGGCGTTTTTCAAAAACGCTTGAAGATAGAGACTTGAAATTTTCTGTGTTGAAGCATTGATCGTTTTTATTTGGACATAAGGCTGGAATTTAGTTTCTGTTACTTCCGGTCCAAACCGGAAGTGTTTTAAAAATTTTGAATTTTCAAATTTTTCATTTGAATTTTAAATGTTCACGAGGTTTGTAAAGTTGGTCATGCTGAATACGAAACTGAAATCCGTTTGAAAATCAGACGATGCACTACAGAGATATCGGGGTTTAAAAATTGATTTTTCTGGAAAATTTGATTCCGCGTCCTTGGTTTAAAAAATAGCGTAATGTCAAAGTAAAATTAACTCGTACCAAAAATAATTGCTAAGTCGTACTTGAACACATTCGGATTTTTTTTGTAAAGTCGTTCTTAAAATCGGAAAGGTTGTTGTTAAGTCGTACTTAAAATCTTTCGTATTTTGTTAAGTCGTACCAGGAATATTCGATTCTTTTTTTATTTTTTTATTTTAGTTACTCTTGTAATTGGTTTAAAGGACATATCGCATGTTTTTCAATTTTTCGGAATTTTTTAAATAAAATCATTCTATACTCATTAAAAATGAAGTTTATTATCGTTTTCATAAAATAATCTGGCTAATTCGTGAGTTTGAAAACGATGAAATTCAAATGTCACGATATGCATATTTTCTCTCTCGATCTACCCGCCATGATGTGTGACGTCATATGCGACCTCGAGCGAGAAGGTGCTGTTAGCCATGTTTGTAATTGGATTAAATTTAAACGACAATTAAACTAATTATCACCTATTAAATTGCCGATAACGGGACATGATGGTGTTTTGTGCTTCCTGCGGGTGTTCTAGCCGTCAAAAATGGGGATTTGGACTGTTGTTTTTTTTAAAGTTTCTCATACGAAAGTATGCGGAATCTTGCGACAAATAGGGGTTTATCTGTCGACGAGAGGATATATAAATAAACATTCAACACGTATAGTGTCATAGATAAATCGTATTTATTTTTCAAAGAGAAAAAAATAGAAGTTTATGCACAGGGACCTGTGTACAAAACGCAAGTTCATCGGAGAAAAAATATAACAAGAGACGACGCCATTTTGGATACCGCCTCGCTTCATTAGCTGTTTTCTTATTGTTATTGTTCAACTATACGTTCATGTATGCATTGGTTTTGAATAAATGATTTCTTCATTCATAGCTCACCGCTGAAGAAATCGTAATTGAAGTACAGGTGGTTAGATTTCTGTGAGTTTTATTTTTCTGTTGGAGAAGTCAAGGATCGAGTTGTCGATATTGAATGTTTACGCGAGAAATAGACAGTTTGTTGATATATATTTATACGTAAATGGATTAAAAATACGGAGATTGGATCTTGCAGAAAAAATAATAATAAAGGAAAATGTTCTTGCCTGCTTTTATAATATACAATGTATATATGTATACAGTGTAATATGAAGTAAACAACCTTAGAAAGTTGTGACCAGTTACGGCCGAAGAAAACACTTCTTGTGCACCACAGTTTTACAATAATGTACATTCTGAGTCGTTAGGTACGCCAAAAAGCATGACTATTTTATATTTTAATATAATAAACACCTTTAACCAATTTATTTGAGCTAAAATCCTTACTAAATTGTGTTTACAATGTTTACATGTCGATCAATATGATCGTTATTGCCGACTTCATCGTCGCTTCTTCGGCTATATCATCGTTTTTTATCAGTACTGGTGGCTCAGTCATGTACCACTGAATAATAAGATTCTTTTAATTTAGTCAGCATGTAAAATAAACAACGTACATGGTGAATAATTGTCAAAGATAATGCTAATCCTACAATTTGTTTACAATCAGCTGTTCGAAGAAGGTCGCATGTGACGTCACTGTACCACGTGACACGCTATCTAATTAACGAGTTTTTAAACGATCGGGGCTATAATTTAAATTGATATTATGGCTAATTACAGCTTTTCTTCCGTTAACAAACAGTTAGAAGTAATTATTTGGTACACAAGGAAGCCAAAAAATGTAAAATGTCCCAAACTTTAGAAACATGCGATATGTCCTTTAACAGCTCTGCATCTTACAGGAACTTCCAGCTTTACTTCCGACATTAAAGGAAGACCCACTCGTTGCTTTGCAACGAGCTTTGCTCTAGTTTCTTTTTATTATTATTATTATTATTCTTTTTCTTTATTTTTCTGACTTTTTTAAAGCTTAATATCTCAAAAAGTTTTCAACGGATTAACATGAAACTTTCAGGGATTATGTAACATCATCGTCCCTAAAAGATGTTAAATTTTCAACTACAACGTCACTTCCGTTTCAACGTTACGTCAATTTTTAAATTTTAAAAAAGTGATTTTGTCCAGGGCGTTTTTCAAAAACGCTTCAAGATAGAGACTTGGAATTTTCTGTGTTGAAGCATTGATCGTTTTTATTTGGACATAAGGCTGGAATTTAGTTTCCGTCACTTCCGGTCTAAACCGGAAGTGTTTTAAAATTTTCGAATTTTCGAATTTTTCGTTTTAATTTTAAATGTTAACGACGTTTGTAGAGTAATTCATGCTGAATACGAAACTGAAATCCGTTTGAAAATCGGACGATGCATTACAGAGATATCGGGGTTTAAAAATTGATTTTTCCGGAAATTTTGTTTCCGCGTCCTTGGTTTAAAAAATAGCGTAATGTTAATAGTAAAATTAACTCGTACCAAAAATAATTGTTAAGTCGTACTTAAACACATTCGGATTTTTTTTTGTTAAGTTGTTCTTAAAATCAAGAAGGTTTTTGTTAAGTCGTACTTAAAATCATTCGGATTTTGTTAAGTCGTACCAGGAATTATTCGATTTTTTCATCTTTTTATTTTACTTTCTCTTGTTACTGGTTCAAGAGCTCTGCTTCTTACAGGAACTTTCAGCTTTACTTCCGACATTAACGGAAGACCCACTCGTTGCTTTGCAACGAGCTTTGCTCTAGTTATTATTATTATTATTCTTTTTCTTTATTTTTCTGACTTTTTTAAAGCTTAATATCTAAAAAAGTTTTCAACGGATTTACATAAAACTTTCAGGGATTATGAAGCATTACTGTCCCTCAAAGATGTTAGATTTTGAATTACAACGTCACTTCCGTTTTTACGTAACGTCAATTTTTAAGTTTTAAAAAAGTGATTTTGTCCAGGGCGTTTTTCTAAAACGCTTGAAGATAGAGACTTGAAATTATCTGTGCTGAAGCATTAATAGTTTTTATTTGGACATAAGGCTGGAATTTAGTTTCCGTCACTTCCGGTCCAAACCGGAACTGTTTTAAAATTTTCGATTTTTTGAATTTTTCGTTTCAATTGAAAATGTTTATGATGTTTGTAGAGATGGTGATGCTGAATACGAAACTGAAATCCGTTTGAAAATCGAACGACGCATTACAGAGAAATCGGGGTTTAAAAATTGATTTTTCCGGAAATTTTGATTCCGCGTCCTTGGTTTAAAAAATAGCGAAATGTTCAAAGTAAAATTAACTCGTTCCAAAAATAATTGTTTAGTCGTACTTGAACACATTCGGATTTTTTTTAATTAAGCCGTTCTTGAAATCAGAAAGGTTTTTGTTAATTCGTACTTAAAATCATTCGGATTTTGTTAAGTCGTACCAGGAATAATTCGATTTTTTTCATCTTTTTATTTTAGTTACTCTTGTTATTGGTTTAAGAGCTCTGCTTCTTACAGTAACTTCAAGCTTTACTTCCGACATTAACGGAAGACCCACTCGTTGCTTTGCAACGAGCTTTGCTCTAGTTTTATTTTTTATTTTTATTTTTTCTGACTTTTTTCGAACGCTATTTCTCGTGAACTACATGACCGATTTGCATGAAATTTACAGGACACATTGAGCATCAAATATACTTGATATAATAAAATTTCTGGTTGATGACGTCACTTCCGGTTCGAGATTTTGAGGATTTAGTGAATTTTTAAGGACCATTTTGTCCACGTTACTTCTCAAAAACTAATTGCGATAGAAACGTGAAACTTTCAGGGATAGTAGATGAATGTCTGTAGATGATCCTATTTATTAGATATTTTGAAAAATGCGCAAGGCCGCGAAGCTCGCCCGAGCTCAAAAATAGGCACCAATTTTTTTCACGAAATTTTCGCACATTTTCGGCCCTAGCTTTTAATGTGTAAATATTTTGTTAAGACATGTAAAGCAAAAGTTGTTTAGATTAACTAGGACTTGCGTTTGATTTCAAGAAAAAGGGGCTGGCCCCTCAAATAAGGGGTCAAAATGGCTCTTAAGTCTTTTTGCAATAACTCTTTACTGAAAAATAATTTCTTATCAATTATAGAACCAAAAATGTTCATTGTATATCTTTTTATTTATACAGTACCATGCCTAAGTCATATGTAACGTTATTAGGGGCTTCAAGGGGCCAGAAGTTCAAAACTTTGATCTTTAGTATCTAGAAAAGGAGAATTATTTTGATAAGCATTATAGAACAAAAAATGCTTAGAATAATGTTCTTAACAATATGCTACCTTAATAATTTTTCTTGGTGGCCCCAGTAAGGATTTTAAGGGTCGGCCCCTAAAACACAATTGTTCAGATATCTTTAGAACGGTCAACAATTTCTGAACACTTGGTGAGCAAAATGTGTTTATATTTACAAGACCTTTTATTTGATATCAAGGAATAAGGGCTGGCCCCTCAAAAAAGGGGCCAAGAGGGCTCTAAAGTCTTTTTATAACAACTCTTTACTGAAAAATAATTGAGTTTAAAAAAACATCGTAATTTTTTTAGGTTTTCTGTGTTTATCTCTTTTCTGAAAAATATTTTGTTAAAACATGTATTGCAAAAAACGTTTATATTTACAAGACCTTTCATTTGAAACCAAGAAAATGGGGCTGGCCCCTCAAATTAGGGGACCAAAGGGCTCTAAAGTCTTTAATCTGTATCCCTTTACTGAGGGATATTTTGTGAAAAGTTATAGAACCAAATATGTTAATCTCACAGTTATGTATCTAAGCAATGCAATGATTTTATCATGTGTTACGTAATTAAGGAGTTTTAGGGGCCAAAAGTCCAAAATTCTGATCACCTATATCTCAGAAAGGAACAATATTTTGAAATGCAATACAGAAGAAAAGTTGTTCAAAATGATGTTTTCAACAATATGCAACCTTCAAAATTTCGTTAAACAGCCCCTAGAAGAAATTAGGGATCGGCCCCTAAAACCTTCTTTCTCATATATCTCAAAAACGGTAACAAATTTCTAAACACTTGTTGAAAAAAATGTGTTAAAAAATAAAAGACCTTTTATTTGATATTAAAAAAAAGGGCTGGCCCCTAAAATTAGGGGTCCAAAGGGCTCTAAAGTCTTTTATCTATAGCCCTTTACTGAGGGATATTTTGCGATACGTTATAGAAGCAAATATGTTAATCTTAAAGCTATGTATCGAAAAAATATAATGAGTACATCATGTGTTACGTAATTAGGGGTTTTTAGGGGCCAAACGTCCAAAATTCTGATCACCTATATCTCAGAAAGGAAAAATATTTTGAAATGCAGTACAGAAGAAAAGTTGTTCAAAATGATGTTTTCAACAATATGCAACCTTCAAAATTTCGTTAAACGGCCCCTATAAGAAATTAGGGATCGGCCCCTAAAACCTTTCTCATATATCTCAAAAATGGTAACGAAATTCTTAACACTTGTTGAACAAATTGTGCTCAGAATTAAAAGACCATTTATTTGATATCAAGAAAAAGGGGCTGCTCCCTAACATTAGGGGTCTAAAGGGCTCTAAAGTCTTTTATCTATAGCCCTTTGCTGAGGGATATTTTGTGATACGTTATAGAAGCAAATATGTTAATCTTAAAGTTATGTATCGAAGAAACGTAATGAGTTTATCATGTGTTATGTAATAGGGGTTTTCAGGGGCCAAAAGACCAGAATTCTGATCACCTATATCTCAGAAAGGAAAAATGAAATGAAATACTGAAGAAAAGTTGTTCAAAATGATGTTTTCAACAATATGCAACCTTCAAAATTTCGTTAAACGGCCCCTATTAGAAGATAAGGGATCGGCCCCTAAAAGTTCATTCCTTTATATCTCAAAAACGGTGACGAATTTTTAAACACTTGTTGACAAAATTTGTTAAATGACTTCTGATTTTTTCAAGAAAAAGGGGCTAGGCCATTAAATAAGGGGATATAAGGATTTTAATGTCTTTTATCTATAGCCGTTTACTGAGTGCTATTTTGCCAAAGGCTATTAAAGATGAATTAGGTATAATGTTTTTATATCCTGTCAATGTAATGATTTTCTCTTGCGTTACCTAACTAGGTTTTTTTTAGGGGTAACCAAGTTTATTCTTTTCTATCTTTTTTCCATATTATGTTTTGTTGTTGAAAATCAAAGTCGATGATGTCATATTTCTTATAAAAATCGGACGGAAGACCTCCTCGTTGCTCGCAACGAAATCGTGTCTAGTTATTATTATTTTTTTTTTCCAAATTTTGTGCACGCGATTTCTCGAAAACTATTCGACCGATTTTCAACATTTTTTCACAGATGATGAGTCATCATCTGAATTTTATATGTTTTTGAAATTTTTGTTGTCGTCACTTCCGGTACCGATTTATCGACCATTTTGTAGTTTTTTACGACCTATTTTGTGCAGAGCTGATCTCAGAAACTATCAGAGATATGACTATGAAATTTTCAGGATAGGTAGTCTATAGTCTGAAGTTGTGCACTATTATTTTGTTTTACGCCAGTGGCGCCATTTCTTGGAGCTCGCCTGGGCACGAAAATTGAGTACGAATTTTCATTCAAAAATTTCAAACGTTTTGATCTGTATCTTTTTATCATTTGATATTTTGTTAAGACATATATAACAAAAGTGGTAGATAATCAAAAGTTCTTTCCAACGAAGTCAAGAAAAAGGGGCTGGCCCCTTTTTTTAGGGGCCAAGGTACTCGTAAACTCTATTACATATAACTTAAAAACGATAAAGATTTTGTAATGCATTATAGAAGCAAAGTTGTTGATCGTAACAATATCTATAAGAAAAAATTATTGCCACGCCCATTTATTACGTAATTAGGGAATTTTAGGGGCCAAAGTACTTAAACTTTGACGAAAAATAACTAGAGAAGTATACATATTTTGTTAGACATCACAGAAGAGAAAATGTTTGAATAAATGATTTAAATTAATTCCACTGATCAAAACACGAATTTCTGTCCCCATTAAAGATCTATAGGGCTGGCCCCTAAAATATTCAATCATTTGTATCTCAAAAATGATCAACAATTTTACATGGGTGTAAGAACAAAAAATGTTTGTATTCTTAAGACCTTTTCAAAGAAATCAAGAAAAAGGGGCTGGCCCCTTTTTTTAGGGGCCAAGGCACTCGTTAACTCTATTACATATAACTTAAAAACGATAAAGATTTTGTAATGCATTATAGAAGCAAAGTTGTTGATCGTACCAATATCTATTCGAAAAAATCATTGCCACGCCCATTTATTACGTAATTAGGGATTTTTAGGGGCCAAAGTACTAAAACTTTGACGAAAAATAACTAGAGAAGTATACATATTTTGTTAGACATCAAAGAAGAGAAAATGTTTGATTAAATGATTTAAATTGATTCTACTTATCAAAATACGAATTTATGTCCCCATTAAGGATCTATAGGGCTGGCCCCTAAAATATTCAATCATTTGTATCTCAAAAGTAAACATCAATTTAGATGGATGTAAGAACATAAAAATGTTAGTATTCATGAGACCTTTCGTATAAAATCAAGAAAAAGGGGCTGGCCCCTAAAATTAGGGGCCAATAGACTCCTAAACTCTATTACTCATACGTTAAAAATGATCAAGATTTTGTAATGCATTATAAAAACAAAGTTGTTGATCGCAGCAATATCAGTTTGTAAAACTCATTTCCAAACCCATTGATGACGTATTTAGAGATTTTAGGAGACTAAAATCTTAAATCTTTAATGTGCTGTATGTTAAAAAGCAAAACTCTTTGTTAAGCATTTTAAAGGATATTGACAATCGTATACATTATCTAAAAGGAAGTGGTTGAGGGAGAATTTTGAAATTTCATTGATATTTTAATCGAATCGTTTAAAAAATTGAACGGAAGACCTACTCGTTACTCGTTACGAGATCGTATCTAGTTATTCAAATTATGAACCTGTGAAAATTGTTAAATGACTGTTTAAAGCAGAAAGAAATTATTTTTTTGAAATGAAATTTCTTCGATTTCTGTATCCATGATGAGTTATTGTATTATAAACGCATCACTACTTATTTTTTAAGGAAATATACTGATTTTTGTTTTTAAGCAGCACATAACCTAATTAATTTACTTTTTTATTCTAGTATTATTTGATATACGACTATTAGTAGAGAACTGGCCCTGGAGAAATTCAAATTATTGATATCATATATATTCTATATAAAAGAAAATGTCAGCTCGGCGCCTTTGTGGCCGTTCCCGCCTTTGATTTAAATTAAACGATGCTATTCAGAACAGAGCTATCGTTCGTGTTCAGCCAAGTGTAGAGTGGTTGATAATATAAACATTGGGTTGCTTAATAAAATCATAGACATATTTGATGCTTGTGGTGTGCAATACCATGTTTTTAAAAAAATGGGTAAATGTTTTGCATAAAATAATAGTACCGTCTACTTCACTATTAGTGTTATTACTAGGTCAGGCGCGGATCGAAAATTAATTCTTAGGGGGATGTCTACTACACATATTTATTGTCGCAACAGAAGAAGAAAAACTATTTTTGTATTGTCTCATTTATTTCTAGGACACATTTACCAACCAATTAATGAAGTTAAAGTTTAAAATCAATAAACCTCTAGAATTTTTAAAAATTCTAGAGGTTTATTGATTTTAAACTTTAACTATCCATGGGTGGAAATATCCGAATAAAACAATGTAAGTGACTATATAGTGCCGTTAATCAGTACATGTAGTGTGTGAAAGATTGGAGCAGATGCCGCATTCAAGAGAGAAGACGAAACGTAGACGGAATAAAAGCTGCCAAGACTTTATCGAAGGTAAAATAAATAAAAAACAACGCGCTGACAAAATGGCGAACCGGTCAAGCGAGTCACCCAGGTTTGAATCCATACATGAACCGGGACAGGCTTTTGCATATGGACCGAGCCCACAAATGTTATATACATATCCAAGTCCGGGAAACAAATACCCGATATCACCAGTTGGTTACAATATGCCAAATTTAATGCAAATGCCGGGTATCCCTTTCCTGAATAGTTCCCCCGTTAACAGTGCTATAAATAGAACCGACCAAAGAAGTAGGCCAAACAGTATAAATAGTCCTAGGGAAGAGGTCCTCGAGGGGATTCTTGAAAAATTAAATGAAGTAGACGAAAAAAAAGAAAAATTAAATCTGGTTGATGAAAAATTAGAAACACTGCAAGAAATTAAAGCACAAATTGCAAGTTTTGAAACAAAATTGAATTTTTTGGACATGGAAGTGAAGTCAGTTAAAGGAACAGTCGCGGTCTTAGAATCAAGTGTTAATGTGCTTTCGAAACAAATGGAAGAACGTGGAATGGATGAAAGTAGCGCAGATGTGTATTCAGAAATGAAAGAAATTGAAAAATCGAGCAAGGATCTCCACGAAGAAATGTTATATGTACAAAGACAGCAAATGAAAAATAATTTAATTCTATTTGAAATTAGTCACACTAGGAAGAACAGAGGATTGCACTGAAACGGTCAAGTCATTTTGTACGAATAACTTAGAAGTCCAAAACGTTAAAATTGAAAACGCATACAGAACAGGAAAGAGAGGAGTGGGGAAAAAGAGACCAATAATTGCTATATTTTAATCCCAAAAGGAAAAGGATACGGTGCAAAAAAGCAGTTTTAAGCTAAAGGACACATCATACGGAATAGCGCAACAGCACCCCAAGGAAATAGTCGACAGGAGAAAGAGACTTGTACCCGTAATGACTCGAGCTTAACAGGAGGATAAAACGGCGTTTATGAGGTATGACAAACTTATCATCGACGGAGAGGAATACAAACCTTCGGTAAACAAAAAACATACAAAGCAGAGGACAAATCATAGAGACACTGGTGATGACTAGGGGTAAGCCGGGGACAGTATCAAATTTATGTCATGGAACATTAAAGGTCTGACGCAACAAAAAATGGAAAATAAAGAATTTAGTGAATTTTTGGTATCAAATGATATTGACATACTATGTCTACAGTACAATAAACTTAATATATGTGAGAAAGAATTAAAGCGTTATTCCGAGGATAAAGTAAAAAATTCATTCGGAACAATGCTGTTGGATATGTGCAAGTCACTGAAACTGAGAATTGTAAATGGACAACTCCACTCAGACGCAAAGATTGGCAGATTCACATATGCATGTGAAACGGAGTTGGGAAGCAGCGTATTGACTACATGTTAACAGGAGATGAATATTTTCAAAACGTGTCGGACTTTTGTGTTGCAAAACATACACAATTTTCAGACCATAACCCACTTATATGTATCATTAAATCTGGATATAACATAAATCACAGAGAAGAAGGGAAATATGTTAGCACAGAAAAGTGGAAGTGGAATAAAGCAACCCGCAACGAATACATTCAGAACTTAAGAACAAATATTCACAGATTCGAAAACATAGTAAATAACAGGAACCACACAACCCAAGAAGCTATAAACGATATAATACACCAATTCTCAAATACACTGCTAAATATTGCGGAACCTTTCTCCAAATCAGTAACAGGTATACGACAGGGAGGAACCGGATTCAGATGCAAACGACGCAAAGACGCACTGTGGTTTGATACAGAGTGCAAAACGGCGAAAAGGATGTGGACCAATGCTATCTACCGGTACAATAATGAAAGGTCAATAAACAACCGAATTGAAATGTTCACGGCCAAGAAGTGTTACAAATCTATTATCCGAAAGAAAATTGCAAGCTACAAACTAAACTAAAGAGGTAAATGAAAGCAACTAAAGACCAAGAATCCCAAAGAATTCTGGAAAATATTGAGTCCAAAGCAGAAGGCGCAGCAAGTGAAAGTACCACCTGACGATTTCTTCAGTTATTTTCAGGATTTGTGTTCGCGAATTGAAAGGGATGAATATGTCACCACGCAGGAAACCCAAGAAACGGACGCGATCGCAATCGCCTTCCCAGAGCTAGACGAAAAAATAACCAGCAAAGAGATCGTCGATGCGGTCAAATCTCTAAAAAATGAAAAATCGAGCGGCTATGACAACATTATCAACGAGATGCTCAGTGCAGATGTGTCGACCCTTGAACCAGTGTAAAATGTGTTATTTAATTCGATATTTGAGAGTGGTTATTATCCTTAGAGCTGGAATTTGGGTATTATTTAGCCGATTTTCAAAAAAGGAGATAAAATGGATCCACAGAACTACCAGGGCATTACCCTACTAAGCTGCTTGGCGAAGCTTTTCTCTCGTATCCTAAATAATAGATTATAAAGATGGGCAGAAGAAAATAGTGTAATATCTGATGCGCAATATTGGTTTAAGAAAGGCTGTAGTACTATTGATGCATTATATGTTTTAAAAAGTATCGTTGACTTTAAAATTACAAATGGCAGTAAGCTTTTTTGTGCATTTGTAGATTTTAGGAGAGCGTTTGACACGGTTGATAGAAATGCATTGTATTATAAAATGTTTAAGTTAGGTATAGAAGGTAAAATGTTACGCATAATCAAATCTATGTATGATGATGTGAAAAGTTGTGTACGAGTTAATGGTAATCTTACAGATTTTTTTGAAAACAAAATAGGTGTGTTGCAGGGGGACATATTGTCACCTATGCTTTTTTCTCTATTCCTGGAAGACCTGGAAACACACTTGCACGAGAACTTGTCAGCGGGCATAGACATTGATCAAATAAACATTTTTCTGCTTCTATTTGCAGACGATTTAGCTATAATAAGCGAAACGCCAAATGGTCTACAAAAACACCTAAACACGCTTCATACATATTGTGAAAGATGGGGCCCCACTGTTATAATAACAAAAATCTGGAAATTGTGGACAGTTTTGCATACCTTGGAACGGTTCTATTCCCAAATGGCCTCTTCAATAAACATGTGAAAATAACTGCGGAAAAAACACTACAATTATATAATACGTTTATGTACAAAACTCAAAAATGTCTCTTGATTGCAAGACAATGATGGAACTATTTGACGTGGCCTGTTCCTCGAAAATGAACTACGGAGCAGAAGTGTGGGGACATACAAATGCGAAAGACCTTGAACGTGTTCATTTACAATTCTGTAAAAGACTGCTCGGGGTGAAAACTTCTACATGTACCCCTGCAGTATATTGTGAACTAGGAAGAAAACCATTGTTATTAACTAGAACATTATGAATAATTAAGTATTGTTTTAAAGATTAACGCTCCCAAAATTGTCTTATGAAATCAATTTATGATTATGATCTGAAAGACATGTTATCAAGCTGGATTATTTTTGTCAAGAACACCCTATTGTCAAATGGCTTCGGTGATGTGTGGTATTACCCTGTGTCGGTAAATGAAAAAATGTTTTATGTATATTTTGAGCAAAGATTGGCAGATTGTTTTTACCAAAATTTAAGAGTAGAAATTGAAAATGCTCACCCTTTACGTCTATATAAATATCTAAACTTGCCTGTACGCCAGGCAGAGTATCTAAATCACATATTATATGATAAACATAGGAAAGCCTTAAGTAGACTTAGATTATCTTCACATCGTCTACGAATCGAATCTGGTAGATATGATAAAAAATGTCCTATTAATGAAAGGAAATGTATATATTATTGTAATTCAAACGATGTCGAAGATGAATACCATTTTGTTTTGTTGTGTGATTTTTACACGGAGTTAAGGAAATTGTATATTAAGAAATACTTCTATGAACGACCAAGTATGGCAAAATTTATTGATTTACTCAATTCTGATTCTATATTTATGTTAAAAAAAACTGGGTAAATATGTGTACGGATCTTTTAATAAGAGGGACAACTTTACCATCAGACGTGAATAAGCGTAAATCAACTATATATATAAATACTGCTTTGTTGGTCTTTTTGATATCTTTTCATCCACTTTATACCTTTTATATATATTTATATAACCTGCCTCCCACCTGTACCCACAATTGTTGTAAAGTATTGTTAAATTGTATGCTATGGCAATGTATGTAATGTATTCGCCAATAAACTACTACTACTATTTAAAATTCAAATGATAATAACATTCTCAGAGGTGAAAATATAAAGCAAGAAGTGGTGGAAGCAAAAACTTGGGACAGAGATATAAAGGTTTACATATTCTGTGAACGATATTAAAACGATATTAAACGTAAACGATATTAAGATTATTAATAGAACGACCATCTCAAAAAAAAGTCAGAAGGTAACATGTTGTTGAAATATAATTCTAGATCTCCCAAGATAGACAGAGAGAGTTAAATATCGGATATAATCAATTTATGTTAACATGTAAAGAACAGTCAAAATAATCTACCACCTAGAAAAACACTGAGAACATTTAATCTTTTAGAATAATTTCAAAATTATGTATGCATTTTACGTTACAGTTAAATAACTTTAAAGATTTTGAATTGTTTTCTAAAGGAACCCGACATGAATGAAATTGATAAATGACAAAGTTCTAAAAATGAAAATACAATTTTACGTGTGATAATAATTGAATGGCACATAGTTATTTGAAAAAAGGTTTCTATTTGTTTTAAAGGTGATAACTGATATACAATGTAAGCACATGTAGATGATTATCTAATGCTTTCTTGGTGATTCATGCGGGATATGAAGGTGGCTACATTGCAGAAAGAATAAATAAATTTTTAATGCAATAATCACTACCTTCATAACCCGCATGAATCATCTAAGAAAGCATTTTACTGTCTAAATTTTACATCTTTCTTTTAAAAATGATAATAAATTGCTTGTAAAAAGTGTAACATTGTAAATTTTGAATTTACCGGGTGGCAGTAAATACAAAATTTACAACATAATGTAAAAGTAAAATCCATAATGTACATCAATAGGTTAGCTAAAAGAAACGGCCAAATCGTCTCTCATGGGAATTGAGTCTGACATTATCATAATAATTTCGCGCAGTCCGTGATTTCTCTTCGGTCGCTGTAGGTTTTGACCAATCCATAAACGGAACGTGTATATTTAAGTCCTGTCAGTTTCAGTCGATGTAGGTTCGGCCAATCGATAAACGAGGCGCGTAAATCTCAGTCTTGCTGTTTCTATAAAGCTATGAATTAACTATGTACGTTTCCGTAAGAAATAGAAAAAGGAATTAAACTCGGTAGATGTAAATATGAAAATGGATGTTCTGCACAGGGCGAAAAACCATCTTTAAGCAAGTCCTTAAAGGTGGCTTAAAGGTGACTTAAAGGAGCTTAAAGGCTATACAACCTTTAAGCCGCCTTTAAGTCACCTTTAAGCAAGTGCTTATAGGTCCTTAATGTCCAAACTTCTTTAAGCCACCTTTAAGCCACCTTTAAGCATCTTTAATTGGCATTTACGCTCTCTTTACACTGCCTTTACACTGTCTTTAAGTGGCCTTTAAGTCAATATTGATCAAGCTGAACAATAAAAACATATATTAAATGCAAAAGCTCTTTTATAGAGATGGGAGGGGGTCATCCGAGTGATAATATAATTTCCAAGGAAGGGGGGGGGGTGTGTTCCAGGCGGTTTTAATCGTCGCTCCATTAAACGCAGATCGCTATCATCAGCACCGCTCCGATGGACACAGATTGCCGTTATATAATTCTTTATAATTTTTTGGGGGTTTCAAAATTATTGTAGGGATGAGCACAGTCTCTGTATCTTAATATGTGCCTAAAACTAATTAAAGTATGTTTGTTTTCTATTATAAATTAATCGGTGAAAAAAATCTCTCTCTCTCTCTCTCTCTCTCTCTCTCTCTCTCTCTCTCTCTCTCTCTCTCTCTCTCTCTCTCTCTCTCTCTCTCTCTCTCTCTCTCTCTCAGTTCATCCGGTTATTAAACAAAATAAAGATAATGAACCAAAAATGCATGATTTAATTTGTTAATCGGTTTAAGGTTTGTAATTTTTTTTTCAATTTTCATTATTTCTAACTCTAGATCTGCTAGATACATGTTAAAGATGAAAAGACTCTCAACTGCCTTTGTTATATCGGGCAGGATATTACTGCTTTGTATGTCTAGACATAGTTTTGTTCGTTTGTGTATATCTAATTAGAGTCTATTGTTTGTCCAACTTAAGAAAACCCCTGGAACTAACACAGAATATACAAGATATACACAACAGTTGTGTCGTGTGCCCAGGTGCATGTTTGTGTATATCTAATTAAAGTCTATTGTTTGTCCAACTTAAGAAAAACCCTGGAACTAACACAGAATATACAAGATATACACAACAGGTGTGTCGTGTGCCCAGGTGCACGTCAGGGTTTCTAAAGGCGTTGAATCTTAGTATGTACGAGTATACGATAAGTCTAGTGAATAAAAGTTAATTTACATTTGTAATTCATTTTCAAAGTATTATTTCCTAGCTCTGGGTTTCAAAGATGTTACGTCTACAAATTAACGATACATGTCTGTAAGAGTAAAATCTTGAGGCTCATTAATTAATGTACCGGTGATCATAAATAGGGGTTGATTATTTAAATATATGTATAAGAGTAAATATGTCAAATATACCCGGCCTGGCACATCATACAATTGTATGTACAAGTCATTTGCGATTGCCACATGCAGTAAATATGTCACCGGTAATTGGTAATTTTGTTTGTTATAGAATTGATAGTTTATAAATCATGTACATACAATTACATGTAAATATTTAAACATATTGGAACGGCGCCGCGATCATGAAAACCGGGAAATTGCGGGAAATTGAACAAATACCCTAATAGTATCAATGCATTTTAAGAAATGATTTCATTTTCTTTCTTACATTTTTATAGCTATAAATAAGATGAACGTATATCTACTCGGTTTAAATTTATTAACTTCATGTAAGAAAGCCTACTATAGTGAACCTAACGGTTTCCATTTAGGTATAATATATTTTTGTTCACTGAAGACCAAGTTCCGTATTTCATTCTAAATACATGCATGCATGTAATTTATAAATTAGATATAATTGATAGTTACAAACTGAATGGTTTGTCAAAATCTTTTCAAGTAAACACATTCAATACAGTGATTCAATATCCACTGATATATAGGATATAAAAACGCTCCTCCTTATGTAAGTTGCCGTGGCGCAGAGGATGTGTGGTGATGCTAGTAAACTAAGGGTCCCCGGTTCGATTCTCGCTGTGGCCGGTTTTTTTGTGGGTTTTTTTTTCATTTTTTTTTTTCTAGAACAAAAACCGTTTTAATACCTTTTCTTTCATAAAGTTAATACATTTTGTTGGAAATTAAGCACAATATTGAATAAAAATTTTTTAATGGCTTAAAGGTGGCTTAAAGGTAGCTTAAAGGTGGCTTAAAGGTGGCTTAAAGAAGTTTGGACATTAAGGACCTATAAGTTGTCCTTAAAGGTGGCTTAAAGGTGGCTTAAAGATAGTCTTTAAGCTGCCTTTAAGCCATCTTTACGCTTTCTTTAAGCCACCTTTAAGCAATACATATAGCTTAAAGGTAGCTTAAAGGTGGCTTAAAGATCGTCTTTAAGCTACCTTTAAACACCTTTAAGCTATCTTTAAGGAGGACTTAAAGATGGTCATTCATCCTGTGCTGGGAATTGTGACGCATGTAAAACATTAGCATTACACTTAAAACTGTATGTTGGTAAAAGATTGACAGGGATCAATTCATACAACATTTTCAAAACCATAATTTTTTATCTGATGGTGTCATGCAAGAATTCTACTCTGGCAAATTGTTTGGATCACCATGTCACATTAAAATCACAGCTCACATTTTTTTTTCATATTTTTTACTGGATTCGGCAAATACTTGTATGACAAAGAACTATATTTTGAGATTTCTAGTTAGAAAATAAACGTAAATATTGTAATTAAGTGCAGCTACTCCAAATACTTCAAGAACTTACAGCATGCGGTTTATTTATTAAATACTATGAAATGTCGTAATGAGTAGGCGAAGCCTCGGCCAATGACGGCCATATTGCCTAATATTATTTCTCACCGAAGAAATACAGAGATATATGAGGCAATCACGTGCTATGTTTAACCAATGAAAGTGTGACATTTCAGTTCAAGGGAAAACAAAAACTCTTGGCGGACTTCATTACAAAAACTCGGTGCCAAGCTCCGTTTTATGATTGGCTGCAGCTGTGAGAGACTGATCCAATCGCAGTGCTTGTAAATATAAACTTTCGAAGAAAACAAATGTGTGATCATTGGTAATTCATTTGGGTCCCACCGTAACCAACTTTCCTCAAGTCAATACTCAGCCTCAGGTCTAATTTTTTACCTCAAATGTTTGTACTTTCTTTTAAGAATTTGAGTTGAGGACTGAGTTGAGTGCTTCGAAAATGTTGGTGACGGTGGGGCCAGTGCTTTTAACAAGTTGAGACACAAGTTCTCGAGTACATTGCATCCCCAACGATGATCTTACCAGATATGGCTTTAAAAACCTACATATTTTACTGGGATTGAACATAGTTCTACAAACTTGTCAAGGCTCGCGTGAAATCATGGGAAGTAAACATGACGAATATAGAAGTTACCTATCCCATTAGTGTATACTTTCCTGCTTATGGTTATTGATTTTGAAGGTTCAATGATTTGCGTTTTATTTAATTTCTTTTGTCCGCAATATTCACGACAACGATACCTGGTTTTATGGCATGAAAGCTTTCATATAAATCGGCGATCGACTTTTTCACTCCCGGTACAGGTCCTTACAAAACACTATAAATAAAACATTCCGTGCTTTCTCCAGGTTATAACTTAATTCGTATTTAATAACATCGTTAATTATGTTCCGATATTCGGTAGTCAACGTGTTTTCAAGTTTCATTAACCATTCCTGTGCCACAGAGCCTACATGTATTTGGGCCTATTTGAATATCTACGTTAAGTGCCACAGGGCCTATTTTGGCCTATGGCAATTTGAAAAAATAAACATTAAAAAAAAATTAAATATATTCAGGTTCTGTTTTTCATTATTGATTTTTTAAATTTGTATCAATATACATTGAATGATGAATGTTTTTAGTGAAATACTGCGAATAACGTCACAACGTAAAAAATGACATCATAATAATAACGCCATTAGTCACACCGCGTCAACTCGTTGTTTGCGTTTTACCGTGTCTGACGTATGGTTGTTGCGAATAAATCCCCAGGACTTTTCCGTCAGAACCGGAAAATAATACTGTCCTAATGCATAACCTCGACCAAAGGAAATGCCCCCTCCCCCACAAGAGCAAGACCAATCTTACTTTTTCCTACTCTGCCATAAAACCCTGGGTATCGTTGAACATTGTTTTGACTAAAATCTATCCTAAGACCAAAATTTGTCATAAGATCTCATCATAGCTCACAGAATTGTCATATCTTAGGATAATCTTAAAAACTGTCATAATCTTAAGGCAACAAAATACTGGTCTTAAGTCCACATGGCGAGAGTTAAAACTTTGGTCCACCACCGAAGGCCGAGTGTAATTCGAGTACGTGCGCACGACTTTTTATTTTCATGCTGCCGTTAGTGCTAATTTAAAACAATCAAATGAAACACATCGGTAACATCCATGCGTTTTTTTTTTAAATTTTAAAACATAATTCGGGCAAAAAGCTACTACAAACGTGATTTGTATATATTCTGTTGTTAAATTCGATTAAAATGTAAATATGCAAGGGGCGCAACTCAAGTTGCTCGCTAGATAGCCCCACCACATCACCGAGTTTTCGTAATGAAATCCGCCAAGGGTTTATAGGGGGGAGCAAAGTGGACTGAAAAACATTGGCTAGCGAAGATGGATTTTTATATATCAAACAACTGCTGATTGAATAGTGAAAATGAACGTTAAATAAATACAATAGGTGACGTCATAGAAGATTTTAATTAAGGCCGAAAGCACTATTTATGCTTCATCTCATTCAGGTATTTTATACGCCCAAACACGTTACCATAGACAAAACGACGTGTACATACGCGTTTTGAACAAGAATAATAAAACAACCACTGCACTGGCAAGGTATATCCAATGAACAACGAAACAAGACAGACTGAAATCCAGGCACAGATACTTAAAAAATCCTTAATATTTGTAGACCGTTTTCATGTGTATGTTATTAAATTGCACATGCGCAAACCATGCACACTGTGGCAGATCAGGCAAAGTCAATGATCGCATGAATTTTAGAAACGGAGCGGTTTTTTTTAGAAACCGATGGTAACGATGTTACGTTGTTCCTTTCTTGGGTTTATTATCATTAAGCTACTGTGTTAAATGTAGTGCCGTCGGGGTTTAGAATGTTTTCCCTTAAAACTAAACTTAAATTGTAGTGTATAAAATAGTCGCGGAATGTACGCACAACTCAGTATAAAAATTCAATGTAATGAAGAAAAGATGCTCAAAATGATGTACTTAACAATGCGTTATTTATTTGACTCTTTAGTTGTATTGTAAGCAAATCTGATATAGATTTTTGGTGACCAATACATCAAACAATGTATACAATCTTATCGATTGAAGAACCAAGTTAAGTGTTAATGTTCATGTTGTCCGGCTTAGTTGAAATATATATATATATATATATATATATATATATATATATATATATATATATATATTAATGTCATGAGAAATAAGTTTACACTTTTATACTTTATAACGTACAAAACGAATCACACTCATGCTTTAAAAATATTTCCTCAATATCTTATTTTCTATCATCAGAAACTCAGCCGATCCTTCTCCAATAGGTAAATATCTCACATCAATATTAGACCTATAAATTCAGAGATAATGCATGGTTGTTATGTTTTAAATTTTTAATTTACTGTGTAAATAAAAAAAATGTACCAAATAAGAAGATAAAAACTCATGGTTTATATCGAAATTTTAATATCTGATTTACACATCCTTTATTGAAGCTTTTCGAAAAAAATCAAATGAAATCGCTTTCGAAGTTAAGCTCATTTTTTCAAGACACACATGAAAATTTGCGCGCTTAATAGACGAGAGTGTATTGAAAGGACACAGATCCTTAAAGCCCCTTTCACAATTGTCACACGAGCATATATAAGCAACCAAATATTCGTGCGACCGAAAAAATTAGATATGAATCGTTAATTGTTGCCGAAATAATCGCATATGAAAAAGTATTCGTACGAGTTTCGCACGATCTAAGCGAGCGTTGTGCGATGTAAACGCATTGAATCTTGCGATATATCTTGCTTCTGTATGCGACTTCTGTACAATGAAAACAACTGTTGAAAGATAATACAATAGGAACGCGCGAGAGACCAAGAGATCGGACGATTGAATGTGCGCCAATGTGGTTGGACATGTGCGATTATGCGTTCCATGGTACGAATGATCGTGCGAGTCAAAGGGAGTATATACACCGCCCATATTCAGTAGACATAGTTGAAAGCGAGAAAAGATGCCGCCCATGAAGATACCGATATGCAGCAGTATTTATTATTAGGCCATATACCTCGATATGCGTATTCTATTATATCTGATGGTCTAGAAAGTCACGTGACATGGCGATGTGATAGGAATGAAAAGGCCGATATGAGCATACGATGTAAACAAATATGATTAAATCAAAAATATTTAATCACTATGATTCTCTTTATATCTCAGAACCAACTTAACTATCTATGATTAATGAAAGAAAAGTGAGACAGTTACATGGGAAATCAAACAATCACGACGTTAATGTTGCGACTGTTGAAAAGTCAAACATTATTAGAAATCAACGTATTTTGTGTATTCATATGTTGCTTGGTATAAATAATAAAACGTAAAACCAATAAATAAAAAACAAAGCTGCACCCTGTCATGGTGGGTAGCGTTTTTTATAGAGCACCCTAAATAATGTGATTGACCGGTATGTAACAGGGGTCCTATGTAATGAGTATAAACAGACACCTGCGGGTTCGTTGATATATGATTTATTATATTATCACAATAAATCGCCCTGTTTATGGAACACAGCTTTCAGTCTTAATTACTGAATCCACTGTATGAGTATGAAGTACTATGAATAATTATGGGTTCTGCTCAGTCTCTTATAATATAACTAAAGCCAGATCATGCACAAATTTCAAGTCAGTCTAGATTAGCAGTACATGTAGCTGACGAAATGTCTTTAACTTTGGTCAAAGTTTTGAAGGTAAAAGTTTTAACCAATGGCATTTAAGAAATAAAAAAGCTTAAATACTACTCAGGTACCCACTTACAGTTGTACGGAGAGTAACAGTGGTGGATCAAAAGATTAAATTATTAATGAATCATTTATTGAAATATTTTATTTTATTATTTAATTAATTATTATTTTTATTCAATGTATACATGATGTTGATAAAATGATATATACATTATTGGTGGTCAATATTAATTGACACATAGCTTAGTATATTATTAAATAATTAAAATAGAGTTACATATTCATAAATGTACAATCATGATATTGTATATTTGAATTATTTAAAATATACCAACTATTACAGGTATACAAGTGTGGGTGGTGGATGTTATCGAAGGTAGTTATTATTTACGGTTTATACCATGACTGTAGCATAAAATCGAACAATTTTTACACTGTCATGAACCGAATTGCTGACTGTGACTTACAAGTGTTTTTGTGTTCGTGATATGCGTTCACCTAGAATTGTCACAAAGTCTTTTAGTTACCATACTACACTCTACTATACTTCGTCAAAGTGCCGAAAATATACCATTAAAAGAGGACTGAATATTTTTTGTCAAAATGAGCGATAAAAACTCAAATAAAAGAGGTTTTGGAGAACTTTCAGTTGATATGTCAAGGTCGTTCAGTGGGGTTGTTCAAGCGTCAAAAAAATCAAAAGATGGCTCAATCTCTGATTAGCCACCTGCTATACCCACACAAACATCAACCCCAGAATATAACAGAACTGACAAAAATGGCTATCCTACATTTGTTGTAACAGGGCCATTTACTATATGTGATGATGACAGACAGCGTATTGATGTAGCTGTAAAGTCTTTACTAACCGCTGAACTCCCAACGATAAGTACTCAAATTCAAAACATCGTAAAAGCTGAAGTTCAGAAAGCCACTCAGCCACTGACGGAAAAAGTTAACGTTTTAGAAAAACAAAATAATGACCTCTTTCAAAAAATCGATGAACTTGAACAATACGGTCGAAGACCCTTGGTTCGAGTGGCTGACGAAAACACGAGTGACAAAATTCTAGAGTCTCGGCGGTTGGTATCCCTCTACACAGAGACGATAACATTGTGTCACTCCGAGTAGGCAGACCAGATCGAAATCGAACACGCCCAAGACAAATTATTGCCGGACTAAAGTCTGTTTACCTTAAATATCATCTCGTCAAAAACTCGAAAAAATTCAAAAACAACCCAGGTACTAGAAATGTGGCCATCAATGAGGACCTGACTAAATACCGGGATTGACTCTTGTTCCTTGGCAAGCAATTGTGCTGAAATCGGCATCTTCCTCCAATGGCAAATTAAAGTTTATGATCCCAACAATCGCGCCCATTACATTCGGGAAGAGGCAGATCCAACTCAATTCGGTCACGTGATAAACTCTGATTAAACATCACCATGTGTATTACAGCTACCTTCCACACCTGTATATTTGTGTAACCAATGGTCGGCATATTGTTATGTGCAATTTTTATGACTCACGTCCACAAGCTCGACATTCAATTTTTGGTGTATAAATACTCTGTAAATATTTACTACGTGCAAAAAACAGCTTATTCTTCAAAAACTGTGTTTCGTTTCTTACTATTTATTTTGTGATGTCTATTCTGTCTGTGCAGAGTTTGCTTTACTAGAAACTCTCAGTAAAACCGGCTCATTTTTTTGTATTTATATTTTATTGTGTTTATTTTCTTTCATACTTTTTGCATGTTATAATATTACACGTGTATATACAGCATCCTTTACTACATTTATTTTCGTTTCTGCTACATTTATTTTCATTTCTATGTCCTGTTTTCCATTTGTTGGTATTATATGTTATACACTTTTTGAAAATTTTCTCTGTCATGCTAATAACTTTTCACATACTCCTGATTTTGCAATTTATTTAGAAGCAATTATTTCTTTCGATTGCAGCACGTTTTTTCATGTCTAGTCTATCACAAGATAGATTATGGGTACCTCAGTCGAGAAGTATCGATCTGCAATCGGCTTGTTTTATTTTACATGTAGAGGTGTATCAAAAGTTTATTTATTTCTGAATTCCCCACTTGCAAGTTTTCTGTTCTTTTTAATTGTCTTTGTAACTCATTTAACCACCTATTGTTAAGCATAATGCAAAGTTCTGTGTATATTAATTAATTGCTTAGTAAAATCATAGCCATGTATGATGCTTTTGGTTTGCAATATCATGCTTTAAAAAAAATAAATAGGTGTCTGTTTTGTCTTGTATTAAAATGTTGTATATCGAGCCATTTTCAAGGAACATTCTGCATAAAATAATATGTTTCACTATTGATGCATTTAGTAGGTCAGGCGCGGATCGAAAATTAATCTGTAGGGGGATCGCTACTAAACATGGTAACTGTTGCAACAGCAGAAAAAAAAACTGTTTTCTATTGTCATTAATTTCTAGAATTCATTTTATCCACCAATTAATGAAATAATGTTAAAGAAACTTGGACCCGATTTGCCTTAAAATTTTCATTTTTTTCCCCATTTCCAATGTTTATACTGATAAATATAGAAGTTTTTAATGCTATGTCAAAATTTGAAAGTCAAGTATCAAGTTATAAGCAAGATACAGAATACATATTTCTTTGTTTTGTAAACAAAGCTCGAATCTTGTCATTTTTACATATTCATTGTATTGATGTAAGTTTCAATCAAATCTATCTTTCTTTTGTTGATACTAGTATTTATGAAGATATTGAGTTAGTTTAAGGTAACTCCGTACCTATAAAATCATGGGTTCAAAGTTAAAAACATTTTTTTTTTAACTAAGTGAACTTGAATTTCATCAAAAATCAATAAAATATATAGGTATCCATACTATTTAAGATATAAGGTAATAAAAACCAAAAGCTGAAATTATCATCTGAAAATCACACTTTTTTTGTTTAAAAATTAAATATAAGTGGATGGATACTTGTTTGTATATTTAAATTTTATTGCTTACTTTGCCAAAAAACTAAAATTAATTTTAAAAAAAAGAAAAAAATTGTCTACATTAGCAAAATTATAGCATTTAGATATATCACTCAGAGAAAAGTAGAAAAGAGTTATTTCCCTTTGTCATTATTGAATTATGTCGAATACAAAGATGAAAAACGCTTATTAAATATCTCCAAGTAAACAATGATTTGAGTTTTTGATGTGCACCTATCATAACATAGAAATTACAAATCTACTTGCAAGAATTTTAATGAATTCATGGTTTATGTAAAATGTATGACGTCACAGGAGGGTGGATTTACTTTAAATTGATTTTTACAAGTCATTTTGTCTAAAAAATAGTAAATCTCTACATTACATATTTTGTAAACAACTATAAGACTCGAGCTTTGTTTACATAACAACCAATTCTTACCTCTGTATCTTGTTTGTAACTTGACTTTTACATTCAATATTTTAGTCAATCATTTAAAATGCACCAGTAAACCATTTCATGCATAAAAAATAAAAATTAATTTTTTGATCTCAAATCGTGTCCAAGTCCCTTTAAAAGTGATAAACTTCTATATGTTATATCTGACTTCAAGTACTTAGATATTAGGAAATGGACTATAAACACGAGACATGATTTTTGCTGCGAAACTGAAAGGGTCAAATAAACAACTTAATCTAGAATTAAGTGACAAAAACATTCGCAGTGGTGTTTTTGTAAAAAGAAATATTGCTATCGCCAGGTGCCTGTGTTTGTTATCGGTATAAAAATGTTAATTCAACAGTTTGAGAGTTTCCGGAGTAGTCATAAACCTTATATAACGGATAACGACTTGTGGGTTTTCCTTTCATTTTATCTCAAAATGAAATAAATCTAATGATTTCAATTATCTACCCAGATTTAGGTTTTTTTCCCGGTTGTAGTTTTTCCTAAGGGTCTTATTTTACATAAAATACCGTTGTGTCAATTTTATGAAACTACAAAGGACAGTCCCGGCCGGGATTTAGAAAAATTTAGACAAAGTGCCAGGTAATTGAAAAAAGACGAATTTTAGCAGAGATTGAAATGCCTTATTCAAACTCATAATTTTTGGAAGCATATTCGAGGAAAACGTGGACAATTACAAGATCCCGTTTTTAAGTACCCTCAGTACTTTTTAAAGTCAGATGAGAGCAAATTCGGATTTCTAGCCTTTTTTATTAATTTTCTACATAGATGTACTTGCAACACAACTCCATTATTTTTTTTTTCTAAAAGAACTTATGCAGGTTCACAATTTTACTAATTGAAAGAAATTCCCATTTATAACTGAATTATACATTTTTCCTAACAAATGAGATTGGTTTGTAGCATCTAATATTTTAACATAGATCGAGGAAATTCAGACGTTAATTTTTTTTTTTCAAATTCACTAACATACAATGTAAAAGGTATACTTGTCCTACTTAAACTGAAAACCGACGCATTCACGAAATTATATCTTCACAAATAAGCAAAACACCAGTACTTGCCACAAAAGTAAGAGATTCCTTAGTATTATGTCAAAGATATGATTTGCGTATGTTATTGTACGGAATAATACAACTTCTGATTATGTTCATCAATACAATGTCACATCACCCCCACCCCGGCCCTTTCCCACACCCCCCCCCCCCCAAAATTGACGTGTGTATATAAAGTTCTAATCCCTCATATGGAACAGTATGACAATGCAGTTACATCTCTATCTTCGTAAGAAAAAATCCGTATCTGTCCCAATGTTTGCAGTAATTGATTCCTTCTCTTTCATATCATCTTGATTTTTTACACCAATATATCTTTTGTAAGCTGAATATTTATCGTTACAAAAATGTAAGCAATTCGCTATCAAATGACTTAAAACATGCAATATACGGCATTCAGTATTGAAAAAGCAAATCATTTATGATTTGCAACATTTAAGTATATATAAATGCATATAACTACTTTATTGGCTTCCCATATTTAAAGACACATGCATAATTGATATTTTAACTTCCACCATAATATATCTTTAAATATTATTAATCAAATTAGGAACATTTTAAGACGATATTGTTGCAAAATGCAAACTAGTACTTACGTTCTGTAGAAAAATCACTCTTCACATTTTCAGTGTCTGCTATAAGGCTTTGTCGTTCTTCAGTTTCATTAAATGTACCTTCTATATCATTGCCTCTATTGCAACTGGAAGACTCTAGCATTACTGAAAATGTGTTAAGTATAGAGTAAAATGATTAATTAAAACTAACACTATAACAAATATTTCTATTACTATCGCCGTTCAGCTCAACAGGATTGTGGCATTATCTCTGAGTGCAGCGATACATATGTTAATATAAAAAAAATCTAAAAAATGACCTATGTGTCATGAACACACCTGTGGTCAGTTGTATATAAGTACATTCACCAAGTATAATTCCCTCTATTCCTTAACAAAACTAATTGTTTATTTATAACTCTATAGAAACTTTCAAGACTAAAAACTATACGCCTGTATATCGACGGTCAACACTTACAGCGATGGAAATTGACAGGAAACTGAGAGGACTGAAATCTACACTCCTGTTTATCGATTGGTCGAATCCTGCAGCGAACTGAAAAAGCCAGAAAAAAAAATACATATATATATATATATATATATATATATATATGAAAAAAATCACAAAACCGAAATAAACTCAAGTAGTTTCATATATATAGCAGATTAAATATAAGAGATTTCAATTATCCATCTTCAGATAAAAACAGCATTTTATTAACCTTTTTAATATTTTGCTATTAAAAGTTTTCTAAATAAATGTCCCTGTGTCTTTAATGACATTTTTAATTTGCATTTCAATTTTTTTTTCTTGTACATTTTTTTAACATTGGTAAGTTTGAATGTCGTTGCCATGGAAACGAACACATTAACATATCATTAAATTGTCTTTTTTGACACAATCAAATCCATCAAATTCTGTTTAAACAATTTTTTTCAATGATTCAATTAGTTTAATGTCAGGTTCACATATCCTTAAACCACAATACGATATGTGAGTTTTTTCTAGCTCCAACTCCCTAAAATTGGTGCATTTAAAACCTGTCTATTTTAATATTTTAAAGGAATTACTCTTAGGACATACCATTTATTCTGTTTACAAATATAATTATGATAATTTATGTAAGTTAAAAAAATCTATAAACAAATAAATAAATAACAGTCTGAACGTTTATTTTTATGCAATATCTAAATGTCAAGGTTTTATACTGCGGATCTGCAAGGGGTTAAAAGCAAAAATAAAGTAACTAACAACAATTAATTACTAAACGTTGCGTTAGGAATAGCAACTGCTCTGCTGGTATATTTTACGTGATGCGCTATTTAGTGAACATGGCGTTATGAAAAGCAACTGCTCTACTGACATATTTTCCATGATGCACTAGAGTTTAAAATTGCTAAAATCACCAAATAACCTTGTTTATTTCTTAAATATTTACATTTCTCAGTGTCTTTGTCAGTGATAAGACCTCGAATGATTTTGTGTTTCCAGTCTAATAAATTCAAATGACATAGTGCTGGGGCGCAGACGGAGTATATGCATAATATGCATAGTATAAAAAAAATGAAAATCACATCAATCAGTCAAAATTCTAATATTTAATCGTACAATTGCTAAAACCTATATAAATGTAAAAAATAAGGAATCAATTATCAAATATTATGATCTGATAAATTCGGACGGAACGTGGTCAAATATTTCATAAAGCCCTTCGCGCATTATTTAATTTGACTGCACCTGACCAAAATTATCACCTCATAATGTTAAAAGAATGATTCCTTATTCCTTAAAAAAACTCCAGTGTACGAAGCTCAAGAACATTGCCTTAATTTTTATTCATAATCTTTTATATAGTCTATGATAAAATACTATAATACTTTCCTGAACAAGGCGTTATTTCTTAGAATGCAATTTCGTGTCCATGTATAACTACAGCACACAATGCATCTCTAATGACTCCACGGAAAACAACTTTATAGCAAAACCATGAATTACACTATAGTTCAGTGTTGGAGCTACATTAACGTTTTTAATTAACAAGTATTATCTCTTGTGAGAATCATGATTTGTTTTGCTAGATGGATGCCTTTTTTGAATTTGTTTTTAACAGTATTTTAGCAATTTCCTGAAAAGTGCAATTTTCCACTTAATAGTAAGTAATACACTCATTGTAGACTGAATCAATCAGCAACGGTAAGCAAGATTATTTCTTTTGGTCTATAGTTTACAGTTGTCTTCAAAATAAATTTTTTGATGGAATTTGCTTTTGAAAAAGTTCCTTCAATTTGTTGAATTTCAACCTTCGATAATATGTTTCGGTGCTACCGTTGTGGCGAGCGCTATCTATCTATCTATCTATCTATCTATCTAGGGGTAGCTGATATATTATATTCTTGGCTACATTTGGGAACAATTAAGAACTCCAAGGCCTGATGTAGAAATGACGCTTTGGATATTTATTGTCGTATTTGTGTATCAAATAAATATTTCCACATGAACATCCAGGTGATCTATAATCATATACAATTATAATATTACTAAAACACTCTCTTTCTCTACATTCACTCATTAGATTTATCTTTACTTAAATAATATTTAAATTACACATATTTGATTAAAATGACTCACCAAGTTTAACAGGAAAATGAACTAATAAAATGAAAAACTGTGAAGTTTAATAATTCAACCGTCTGTCTTGGGTGGCGTCGTATTTCTAAATTAAAGTTCGTGCTCAAAGTTAGATTAAGCAAACATACATAAGCACTCACTCACTCAAACCCGAAAAAACAGTCTAACACACCCATTCATTCACTGATCCACCCGCCAAACGTAACCACGTGACCTCTCGTACTACTGTCATACTATGAATGAAGCGGTGTGAATGTAAACAAATGAACAATGGGAAATGAAAACAATATGAACGCAAATATTATTACTTATTAACTAAAATAATTAATCCTGTGATATATCTATCTATCTATCTATCTATCTATCTAATCTCTCTATCAAAATTTAAAAAAAACAACAACAAAAACCCACAAATCAGATAAGGCAGGTAAAGCAGTTTTTAATTATAGTTCACATATTACAGATGTTTTATCCACCTCTGAACTTATCACTGGAAATCTAGCACGAGATCACTGTGACGTCAAACGTTGAGATCTATATTCATTTGTTTAAGTATCTCGACTCAATACGAAGGAATGGAGGCATGTTCGAAAATCTCACCAAAGCTTTTGAGCTACTCAAAACGTGTCTTCATGCCTCAAGTCACCATTAACTACGAGTTAATTGTTAGCAATTGTTGGCTTAGCACCACAGGAGAAAACATTAGAGAGCATAATGGGACGTAGATATAATAATTTTCTTGTTGAAAGATTAACCTTGTTCTTTATTTTGCGCGCACTGGTTCTTAGAGCTCACTGCGCACCGGCGAGCTGAGCTAGCTATAACCTTCGTCTCCATGTATAAAGATGTTCGCTCTTTTATACAGTATAACACTAAAACGCTTAGCCCCGTAATAGGAAAAAGTAAACAAGAGGTCCATGGGCCACATCGCTCACCTGAACAGCAGTTCCTTGTAACATTACATTTTGTAGCATATGCTTTTTCTATTTTAAACATTGAACCCCTTTCTGGGGTCCCAGTATTGGTCCCAGGTTTATGGTTGGCTTGAACATCATATATAGTAACTTAGGAATGAAAATGTGTAGCACTGCGGTGGGACCGCACGTACACAGCCTGAAAAACTGAACGTAGAACAGTTCCACTTCAAGAGGAATAACTCTCAGACTGTACCGAACATTAAGAAAGATAACTCTTGGTTCCACTACATTAGAGTTTACACAATTTGAGGATCCTTGCATAGTAATCTCACAAACTGTAGCATTATAGTTCTCGAGAAAAACTTTTTAAAAACATTTTCAATATATCTTTCTATGTTAAACTTTGAACCCCTCTTGGGGCCACAGTATTAGTCCAGTGCTAAAGCTTTAATTATTTGGAATCTACATTATTTAAGGATACTTGCATAGTAATCTCACAAGCTGAAGCATTATAGTTCCCTAGAAATAGATTTTTCAACATTTTCTCTCTATATTTCTATACTAAACTTTGAACACCTCTTGGAACCCCAGTATAAGACTGAGGTCACGGCTTTTATAATTTCGAATCTACACTATTTGAGGATGCTTACTAGTTATCTGACAAATTGATGCATTGTAGTTCTCGAGAAGAATATTTTTAAACATTTTCCATATATACTTCTACATTTAACTTTAAACCCATCTTGGGTCCCCAGTATTAGTCCAGGGGTCACTATTTTAAAACCGTCGAACCTTCATTATCCAAGGTTGTATGCATAATAGTAATCTCACAAATTGAAGCATTGTAGTTCATGAGAAGAAAATTTTTCAACATGTTACCTTTATATTTCTATTATAAACTTTGACCCCCCTCTTGGGGCCCCAGTATTGGTCCAGGGGTCACGATTTTACCAATTAGGAATCTACATAAGCCTAGATGCATGCATATAAATTCCACAAACTATAACATTGTAGTTCTTGAGAAGACAATTTTTAAACGTTTCCTTTATGTTTTTTAAAATGTTTAAATTTTCAACCCCTCTTGGTGCCCAATCAAATGTCCGGGAGTTACGATTTTTACAAATAAGAATCTACATTACTTACGGATGTAGATGTATGTATAGTAATATCCCAAACAGTTGCATTATAGTTCTTGAGAAGAAGATTTTAATACATTTTCCTATATATGTTAAAATCTAAACCCCTCCTGGGGCCCCACTTTTTGTTCGGGGGTCACGATTTTTACAATTTAGAATATTCACTATATGTACAACCTTTTGTGTAAATATTGGCATTTCTAGTACAGTGGTTCTTGAGAAGAAGATTTTTAAAACATTTTCCTATGTTTTTCTATGTGAAACTTTGAACCCCGCCTGAGGCTGCAGTTTTGGTCCGGGGGTCACGATTTCTACAATTTAGAATCTTCATTATACCTATCAAAGGCCGGAACGCCCACAAAGGCCTCGAGCTGACATTTTCTTTAAAATAGGTATCATTAATTTAAATTTCTGTACCAATAGTCGTATATCAAATAATATCAGACTAAAAATATTTTGTGTAACTATATTCGTACATATTATAGTATTTATTGCCAAGCAGACAGCATAAAAATTCACATAAAACATGAGTTCTTTAACACGATTTCACAATAGCCCTCGCCATGCACCGGGACACATCCGTCCTCGACCAGGGATCCCGCGAGATAGAGATCCGTGCACGCGCTGTCTGAGTTAGGTCGTACATACAATAAGTCCATTAATACCACAATATGCAACTATATTTTCATATGCAAATTTAACATCACCATGTGATTGTATACTCAGTAAATTTCCTCATAAAAAACGTAGTGATGCATTTGTAATACAATGAATCATAACTCATCATGGTTACAAAAATCGAAGAATTTTCAAAGTTAAAAAATAAATTATCTTCTTTCTACTTTAAACACTCTTAAGCAAATTTTACGGGTTCATCATTTGTTTACGAGGGAAACACATTAACAATGTTTCCCTAAATATAATAAAACATACTTTTTTTAAAAATGTAATTCCCGTGTGAAACAAGATTATCTATGGGCATGGTTGTTTATAAATAAATCCACACCACGTGCGTTGATCTGCCGTATCTATAATGCTCAACCAACCTACATGTAGCTGCAATATTACAATAAAATCACAAGATATATTTATCGCTTACATATTTTTGGAGACTGTGCCCGATAACAAATCAATTTACATATTAATTTTTATTTTTATCGGGCACGGTATCCAAATTGAATTTTAACGATAAACTAAAATAATATTTAGTGAATTTTTACACCTTATCGTATTCATCCGTCATTACTTGATTAAACAACCTTATATACTTATGCAATGAGTTGTCAATAATCAGGTAGACACAGTTGGGTTTTTTTTGGGTGCACAATTTAGTTGAATAAATGGAACAAAAGTCATGAAAACATTTTTCCTATGTATTTCTATGTTAAACTTTGAACCCCGCCTGGGGCCCCAGTTTTGGTCCGGGGGTCACGATTTTTACAATTTAAAATCTTCACTATATAAACAAGCTTTTGTGTAAAAATTGGCATTTCTGGTGCAGTGGTTCTTGAGAAGATTTTTAAAACATTTCCCTATATATTTCTATGTTAAACTTTGAACCCCACCTGGGGCCCCAGTTTTGGTCCGAGGGTCAAGCTTTTGTGTAAAAATTGGCATTTCTGGTGCAGTTGTTCTTGAGAGGAAGATTTTTTTTAAACATTTTCCTTTGAATTACTATGTTAAACGTTGAACCCTGCCTGGGGCTCCAGTTTTTGTCCGGCGGTCACGATTTTTACAATTTAAAATCTTCAATATATCTACGAGCTTTTGTGTAAAAATTGGCATTTCTGGTGCAGTGGTTCTTGAGAAGAAGATTTTTAAAGACACGCACCCTATACTCACTGTTTCGCAATTATATCCCTTTAGAAAAGGGCTGTGCCCTTTATTTTAACAATGTATAATCCCCTTTCCATACGGATGCTTTTTAATAAATTTGGTTAAATTTGGCTCAGTGGTTTTTGAGAAGAAGTCGAAAATGTGAAAGGTTTACAGACGGACGGACAGACAGACGGACGGACGGACGACGGACAACGGGTGATCAGAAAAGCTCACTTGAACCTTCAGTTCAGGTGAGCTAAAAAGTTTTAGGAACGTTGAATGAGATTTTTTTTCGTAGCAACGAGAACGAAAGACTATGGTGAAACAAAACAATATTTTTTTAAAACACCCGTTCAACGGGAATGAATTTTATTTTGTCCAATGCATGATTCCGAGAAATTATTCTTTATAAACAATCTCAATCCTTTTCAAATATTGCACATTGTAACGGACCTAGACTTAACCCAGAATAATCCCAAAGAAAGCCCAGAGTGGAAACAGAGAGTAAACCCTGATCACATACGGCAGTTTAGAATATTATGGAATCATTAGAATTAGGATTTAGTGGTATTCATTGGTAGCCCTCATCCACAAATTTACATCCTCGTCAAAGAACTCGGTCCACAACATCCCTCATTTGGCCTAGTAAATTTGAAAAAATTACACAAAGATTTAGAACATTTCTAAGGGAATATTTTCCATCTATATCAGATTCCAAATCAAAATATGCACTAGTTTCCTTTCACCGGATGTTTGCAAATGAACACTAATTGTCCAAACCATACCCGGTTCACCATTTTCCGGGAAAACCTTGAAGTTTTACTAAATTCAGTCGTAAAATTCACCAAGAGCGCATTCATTACGGTGTAACGAAGAGTATTGACCCGGGTTGAAAAATGACCCGGGGGTCATTTTTCAACATTGAATATTGACCCGGGGGGTCAATTTTCAACGTTGAAAATTGAGACCAAAATCGTGAAATTTATACCCGGGGTCATTTTTCAACGGTATCAGAAAGATTTTTCTAAACTCTGATGACCTCGACCCGTTGAAAATTGATCCTGTTGAGAATTGACCCAAACCTCAGAGTTTTGATCTGAACTGGGGCTTACTCTACGCGGTTTAAATGTACAGTAATGCACATATTTGAAAGTTTCATTTTTAAAATGTATATACTGTCCGATACATATGCGGACGTGGCTAATTTCGTTTAGGCTGATATGTCCAATTAAACATTAAGTTTTTAGATTGAAAATATGATATCTATTTATTATCACAATACTATATGTATAAAAGCTAAGAAGATGACCGTTTGCTTCGGAATGGAGCAGGCGAGTAGGACTAGAATTCTTTTTGACATAGATGACATGGTTTTCATTCCCTCATGTGACAAAAATTTAAAGTTTAAACTTGTCACAATCTCTGATAAATATATCTAACAAACATATTGCCCGTTATCGTCACTTTTAAGGCAATTCAACAGAGCTCTATTCGACAGGCACCTGACGTTGTATATTTTTCTAATAATTGAAAATATATAACCTCTATACTGCTTTATTGGGTAAAGGGTATATATATTTATATCAAGACAAAAGGATATAATCTCAGATACCTGTGCTTAATTTGGAGAAGTCAGAATATTTCACTGACAAAATAAATGATTGGTTGTCATATTTTTATCCTTTTTCATATATACTAGGTTTTTTTATACGTATATATATTGCATATACATATTTACACATGTTTTTAAATTTTTTACGACTTAAAAATAATTTTTCATAAACTTGTCTGATTAACTTTATTGAAGCACCATCCAATTTTCTGCATATACAGTCATAGTTCTTAAAAATGCAATTTATTTCTATTATTTTGAGTTTTCAATTCTATTATTTACCTGTAAATTAGAAACACAGGCAACTGACGTGATATATTTTCTCAAAATTAAAAACATATACCATCTACAGCAAAAATGTTATCAATTTAAAAAAAAAGTAGGTTTGCATCTAAATATACAGTCGGAGGATTGTTGATCTAAATATATTAATGGTATGTACATGAAAAGGTATGCGAAAAGTATACAACTGATAGATATGTTGTTTGGAGCAGCTGTATCAAGGAAAAATCCGAATTGCTTAAACATGTACAAATTGAAGTAACCAGGACAGTTACAGAGATCAGAGTTAATTCTTCTAAAATAATTTTATATAGTGAACTTAATTTGGAAACCTTGAAATCTCGAAGGGATAACCATAAACTAATTATATTCTACAAGAATATAAATGGTTTAGCACCACAAGATATGTTAGATTGAATTCAATCATATTTTCTTACTGAACATGCATATAATCATAGATCGAATTAGCTTTTTTACTATCTACCACTATATACTTATTACAATAGCTTTGCTCCGTCTACATGTAAATTGTGGAATTATCTTCATGCACAAAAGAAAATTTCATCAACTTTATCTTTCTTTTAAGTCAAAACTTAAAAAACAAAATATACATACAGCTTACAAACCTTTCAGTTAAGACAATAGGAAATATTATTTTACGTCAATTACAGAATAAAGCTAGTAAAGCTTACTTATTTAAGGATTTTTTTATCTGATGTGAGTTGATGTTTATACTGTGGGTCTGAATCTGAAGGAAATTTCCCCCCTGGATATCCAAGATACACTCAACAAAGAGACGAACTTTTTAAACAACTTTTTGAAATTAGTGTACCATTTTATATGAACTATATACTTTATGGTAGTTTTGATTTTTCATATAGATAAAATTGTAAAATTCTTTCCCATGTTTATACTTATATAAGATCTCCAAAGCGTTTTTGATTCTCTTAAGGTACACTGTTTAAACCTATTTAAGTATTATACCTGTATATTTACTTGATATACAGTTCCCTTTTATTTACTGTTCTTTTCAAATGGGCTGGATCATGAAAATCTCATTCTTATGTTTGTATCTCTGCAGGTATAAATGAAGGTGATATGTTTGTTAATATAGGTGTGAGTGAACATGTCTACCAACAATATGTCATACAATCATATATGATAAATATTCAAATAATTATTTAATATTCAAGTATACCTCATGTCTTATATACACATAATATACACATTTAACACGTTTAAATTAAATTAATAATGTAGGTGGCTGTGATAGGAAGGTCAATCATCTACTCCAACGCTGCTGTATGATCTTCTACTACTTATTTCTATTCAAAAAATGCAATTTACCAATTTATTGACGAAAACAATTACTGTTAATAAATTTATGATAAATTTTTGTGATCAAAGCAATTTAGAAACTTTAAAGCAGAATTCTATTGTCATCCTGTACAAAAATTAGGTTGCTAACTTGCTACAGATTCCATGAAGCAGAATTGTTAATGCCTAGAAAAATTAGCGATTTGATGATATTTAGTTACATCAAATGTTATTCTAACGGAACAAATAAAACACCAAAAATCGGCTTTCAAGATATAGTTACTGCAACATTGTTCATGAAAGAGTACAATCATGTTAGCATATCATCATTTTGTAAACTGTTATTGGCTGGATGGGTGTGAATGCAAAATTCAGATAATCACAGTCACAGGATGAATGACCATCTTTAAGTCCTCCTTAAAGATAGCTTAAAGGTGTTTAAAGGTAGCTTAAAGACGATCTTTAAGCCACCTTTAAGCTACCTTTAAGTTATAAGTATTGCTTAAAGGTGGCTTAAAGAAAGCGTAAAGATGGCTTAAAGGCAGCTTAAAGACTATCTTTAAGCCACCTTTAAGCCACCTTTAAGGACAACTTATAGGTCCTTAATGTCCAAACTTCTTTAAGCCACCTTTAAGCCACCTTTAAGCTACCTTTAAGCCACCTTTAAGCCATAAAAAAAATTTAATTCAATATTGTGCTTAATTTCCAACAAAATGTATTAACTTTATGAAAGAAAAGGTATTAAAACGGTTTTTGTTCTAGAAAGAAAAATGAAAAAAAAAACACAAAAAAAAAAAACCGGCCACGGCGAGAATTGAACCCGGAACCCTTAGTTTACTAGCATCACCACACATCCTCTGCGCCACGGCAACTTACATTTATATGAGCGTTTTTATATCCTATATATCAATGGATATTGAATCACTGTATTGAATGTGTTTACTTGAAAAGATTTTGACAAACCATTCAGTTTGTAACAATCAATTATATCTAATTTATAAATTACATGCATGCATGTATTTAGAATGAAATACGGAACTTGGTCTTCAGTGAACAAAAATATATTATACCTAAATGGAAAACGTTAGGTTCACTATAGTAGGCTTTCTTAGTTAATAAATTTAAACCGAGTAGATATACGTTCATCTAATTTATAGCTATAAAAATGTAAGAAAGAAAATGAAATCATTTCTTTTATTAAATGCATTGATACTATTAGTGTATTTGTTCAATTTCCCGCAATCTCCCGGTTTTCATGATCGCGGCGCCGTTCCAATATGTTTAAATATTTACATGTAATTGTATGTACATGTACATGATTTTTAAACTATCAATTCTATAACAAACAAAATTACCAATTACCGGTGACGTATTTACTGCATGTGGCAATTGCAAATGACTTGTACATACAATTGTATGATGTGCCAGGCCGGGTATTTTTGACATATTTACCCTTATACATATATTTAAATAATCAACCCCTATTTATGATCACCGGTACATTAATTAATTAGCCTCAAGATTTTACTCTTACATACATGTATCGTTTATTTGTAGACGTAACATCTTTGAAGCCCAGAGCTAGGAAATAATACTTTGAAAATGAATTACAAATGTAAATTAACTTTTATTCACTAGACTTATCGCATACTCGTACATACTAAGATTCAACGCCTTTAGAAACCCTGACGTGCACCTGGGCACACGACACACCTGTTGTGTATATCTTGTATATTCTGTGTTAGTTCCAGGGGTTTTCTTAAGTTGGACAAACAATAGACTTTAATTAGATATACACAAACATGCACCTGGGCACACGACACAACTGCTGTGTATATCTTGTATATTCTGTGTTAGTTCCAGGGGTTTTCTTAAGTTGGACAAACAATAGACTCTAAATAGATATACACAAACGAACAAAACTATGTCTAGACAAACAAAGCAGTAATATCCTGCCCGATATAACAAAGGCAGTTGAGAGTCTTTTCATCTTTAACATGTATCTAGCAGATCTAGAGTTAGAAATAATGAAAATTGAAAAAAAAATACAAACCTTAAACCGATTAACAAATTAAATCATGCATTTTTGGTTCATTATCTTTATTTTGTTTAATAACCGGATGAACTGAGAGAGAGAGAGAGAGAGAGAGAGAGAGAGAGAGATTTTTTTTAACCGATTAATTAATAATAGGAAACAAACATACTTTAATTACTTTTATGCACATATTAAGATACAGAGACTGCGCTCATACCTACATTCCTACAATAATTTTGAAACCCCCCAAAAATAATAAAGAATTTTATAACGGCAATCTGTGTCCATCAGAGCGGTGCTGATGATAGCGATCTGTGTTTAATGGAGCGACGATTAAAACCGCCTGGAACACCCCCCCCCCCCCTCCTCCTTCCTTGGAAATTATATTATCACTCGGATGACCCCCTCCCATCTCTATAAAAGAGCTTTTGCATTTAATATATGTTTTTATTGTTCAGCTTGATCAATATTGACTTAAAGGCCACTTAAAGACAGTGTAAAGGCAGTGTAAAGAGAGCGTAAATGCCACTTAAAGATGCATAAAGGTGGCTTAAAGGTGGCTTAAAGGTAGCTTAAAGAAGTTTGGACATTAAGGACCTATAAGCACTTGCTTAAAGGTGACTTAAAGGCGGCTTAAAGGTTGTATAGCCTTTAAGCTCCTTTAAGTCACCTTTAAGCCACCTTTAAGGACTTGCTTAAAGATGGTTTTTCGCCCTGTGAGTTTTAACAAACTGAGTGGGTGCAAACACAAAAATCTCAATATGACACACTGTAATTTTTTTTATTTACACCCACTCAGAAAATTTACAATGAACAATATCAAAGTTTCAATTTACTGGGTGAACATAAAACCAAAATTAAATAATATGTCATTGACGTATTGTAATTTTTTAAAATTATTTATGTTTGTACACTTCTCCAGCAAATTAAAAAAAAGCGTTTTACTGAATTGAATATTTTAACGTGTAACCATGTATACTAATATTATTAAAAAACATATAATTCTTTAAAAATATATAGATATCACACACACCAATTATACGCGAAACGTTTATTATGAATAAAAAAGTTATTACATGTACATATTTAAAGGAATACTATGTAAATTCAAAAAATAATTATTTAAGTCTCATTTAACCCCCCCCCCCCCCCCGTTGAAAAATGTAAACATGTAAATCTAAAGAATAAATATATAAAAACTGATAATTTTTAATTAAATAAACTCAAGTTATAATATTGATTCGTTAATTTGTGCTTCTTTGCTGTTGAATTTTGAACCGGTTTCATGATCAAAATTCCACGATGCGGGTCAATTTTCAACGGATTAGGGTCTTTATTCAACACCTTTGGTCTCAATATTCAACGTGGAAAAATGACCCCCGGGTCAATTTTCAACCCGGGTCAAAATTCTTCGTTACAACGGCTCAATTTTATTACAGAAAATAAAGATATAGCATCAATTGAATAAATTACATTCAAAATATTAAGCCGTAAACAATGCGCTCATATCGGGAAAAAATAAATACAACATTCGCGGCAACATCAAAGATGTCGTCTGGAAGCTGCTAGCTGTCAAGATCAAAAGAATAGCGTTATGTAACGAATACACGAAAGAAAGCAAACCTTTTTACTGGATTCATAAAAGTTGAAGGTGAGGTTTTTTTTCATTATTCTATTTAATATATTCTGTAACCTTTGATAAATATAATTAAACAAACTTGAGAAGAGAAAAGTCACGTCACCCTGTTCACATTTTGAGCACTCAGGGAGTCATGTCGGTTTTCTTCTTGGCTTATTTACTTTTTTGTTAATAGAGTGTATACATGTATATAGTAGGCATGTATAATTATATAACAGACAGTTTATTTTCTGTGCTTCATACAAGTTCATAACGTCCTTCTACTCTCATACCCATGTTATCATGTACATATATACACTAACACGCTCTGATTTAGCTAAGTTGCATTACCTATATAACTTATACTCTTTATTTCCTTATCCATTTTCAATTCGTCGGTTTAAATTACTAAATAAATTAAACATTCTATAAACATGGAAAAATGCCATTTAAAGTAAAAAAATGTATATGAACTTTTCATAATGAAAAGAAAAAAAGTTTCTTTCACTTTTTGTTCTTGTAAATGACAATAAAACTCATACAAAAGGACGAGAGAAAAACTTCGTATGACTACTTCAGATAAAGAACACATAGAGATAAATGTTGTTTATTAATTTTAATTATACCTTGTTTTCTATGTGATATATACGTTTGTTGTTTATTTATTTTTATATTTCAATAAAGGGCAATAACTCGAATTGGCCAACAGGTGCGGATCCAAAATTTTAACTATATTAAAAAAAACCAATGAAAATGAATTTCTTTATACTACACTGTACAATTACCTTTATTCAATATTGTGGAAATGAACTTGACAACAGGAAATGTTTATCAATTAAAAAAAGAAAATGAACAGCATATCAAAATATCAGCATATTGTAACAGCCCCCCCCCCCCCCCCAATTTTTTTATGTGTTATTGTTAAGCTACATAAAATTTGCAAATTTATAAATGATTTGCAGCATATTCTTGTATACATTTTATAGTCTGTCTCATGTTACAGTTTCCAGCCATTTTTTATGAATTTTAAAGATAATACCGGTACAAATACCTGACAAATTGAAACAAGGGGAAAATTATAATTTTGTCATTCACAATTTGATTCTTCACAATTTTTACCTGGAAAAATTAACATGAAAGAAAACAAATTAATAATGGAAAATGTTTAAATCTTTCTACATTCCAAAGTATTTGGGACACCTTGCACACTTTTTCAACTTACTGATCTGGGTACTCATTTTGTTTGCAATTATGCAAAATCCCTGTAGACTTTCTTATTTTGGTTGTTTATTAAAACTCTAAACAGCAGAAGGGCATATAAGAACAGAAAATCTGGACCCTTTTCATTTCAGTAAATGGACCGATTGGTAATTCGATAAATAAGGTATTACAATTGATTGATAATCAAAATATTAAGAAAAAAAATGGTGGAAGCAGAAACTTTAGACAGAGTATAATACATAACTGTGTGTTTTTATATTTTCCCTTAACATTGTATTTTATTAAAATAAATATTTCAGAAATGCCAGGTTCTGGTCAGAATCACTATGGCTGTTTCAACTGTCCTAATAGAGTAAGACAGAAGGATAGGCACATTATATCGTCTAGAAATAGAGCTTTTATTGCCAAATTAACAGGAAGGACTCCATCAAACAGTGACTTTCTCTGTAACAAATGCAGATGTATGTGCCAGCATCACATCAAAAGGAAAACCAGTATGCCCAGCAGGGTACAGCAGGTTCCAGCACAATCCACTGAAGCTCCTCCATTCAGTCCTCCATCCATTCGTCTCCCATTTCCAAGCACATCTAGAGGACATGCTTCATGCTGCATGTGCAAGCGCCAAGGTCCAAAGCTGGTTGTAGTTCCAGTAGGTGTAAGACATCACATCTTCATCACTAAAGACGTCATCATCCCTGCTGGAGCTCGCTGCTGTCCAAACCACCTACAACAGAACATAGACGATCTCAATCCTTTATCTGATTCTGCTTTGTTTAATAAGACAGGAATATCAGAACTAGTTAAGTTTTTGCGGAATGAGGTTTTAAAGAAGGAGAGGACGAGATTAGACTTTGATAGCCGCGGGAATCTTGCTTCAACAGATTATCAAAGTCTGCTTGGAATTCCAAAAACAGCCTTTGAGGACTTACTGAAGTATGTTGAGGGGAAAGTGAAGGTCACTCCAGTAAGAACAGTGCGGACAACCTTGGCCATATTTTTAATGAAATTAAGAGGAGGGGAGTCAAATCGAATTCTGTCCACTCTATTCAACATATCCAAATCCAGTGTACATAGAGGTGTGAAATCAATACGGACAGTACTGATGAATGGTGGATTTGTAGTCGAAAATCTAGGATTTGGACATGTTACCAGGGAACAGATAATTCAGGAGCACACAAGACCTCTGGTCCAGATGATTCTTGGTGATACAATTTCCCGGCCAGCAATACTTGTCCTTGATGGTACTTATATATATATATACACAAAAGTGGCAATTTCAAGTTTCAACGACAGTCATTCAGTCTTCACAAAGGACGGCCACTGGTAAAGCCAATGATTATTGTATCCACAACAGGTTACTTTGTGTCAGTACTGGGTCCTTATATTGCTAGAAACAAAGATGCTACAATCCTTAACCACATAATGCACAGCAACCTTGAGGACATTCGGAGTTGGGTACAGGAGGAGGACATATTTGTGGTTGATCGTGGATTTGGGGATTCCTTGGACTGTCTGGAGCAGATGAGGATTAATGCCAAAATGCCATCATTCCTTAACATAGGAGATAAGCAGATGTCGACAGAAAATGCAAACACCAGTCGATTAGTGACAAAGGTATGGAATATAATTAGTATCAGTATATCTTTCAATATAAGATATATTTGTAAAATAAATTAACGCTTGTAAATAACCTTCTAACCTAAATAGTACCATTTGTTTTATGTTTGAGAAATGAAAGAAAACCCTATTAATAATTATGACTATATGTTCCATATTATGTTTCACAGATACGTTGGGTTGTTGAGTCTGCCAACGCTAGGATCAAGCAATGGCGTTACCTAAGACACATCCTACCTTCCAGTCAAATTCCCTACATTGGTGACTTTGTCAGGATTGTGTGTGCCATTTGCAATAGGCAAGTTATTACCAAATATTATAAATATATAAAGATGAATATATAAAAATCTACTGGGTCTTTTATTTATGAAATCAAAACTCAAACTTGCTAGATTTGAAATTTTTAATAAATATTTAAAAAAAATTGAGTATCAATTGTACATGTATTTCTATTATTTTGCTATGAATATGTAATACAGTTATATCAAATACATGTAGATAAGGGATTTTTCTTCTTATAACTTTTAAGCCTTGTATTTTTTAAAATACAGTTTAGTTAAAAAATACACACATGATAAACTCATTACTCACTTTAATTTTACTTTAATTCAGATACCTAAAACCCCTTGCTAGTGGAGACACTGAAGAAGACCAGGCCCTTGGTGCAAAAATGGTTTTTCTCTCCAAGCAGGTAAATACCCTTCAGCACCATGTAGAAGAAAACCATCTAGACAGACGATCAGTATGCTGGAAGGAGGCTGATGACTTAATGGACTTTCCAAACATGGATGAGGAACAACTTAGAGCCATCACATGCGGTGTATACCAACTGCGTCTATCACCATCCTACGCCCAAGAACATATAGAGGGAGACTGCAGCATCCAAGTCCACAGAGAGGAGCCAGGCCTTCTTCGTGTAAAACTGCAGAGTCGTCATGTGTCATCAAGATCCTACCTATTGTGGATACAGTATGGTGAGGGTGAAGTCAAGGCTTGGTACTGCAAGTGCAGGGCTGGTGCTCGTGTTGTGGGTATGTGTTCCCATGTTGCTGCCATCCTTTGGTATCTGGGACATGCTCGCCATCAGAGAGATGAGAAACTGGGAGTGCGAGACTGGGGGGAATTTGTTGATGATGCCACACTGGTGGATGACTCTGACAGCTCCAGTGAAAGTGATGAAAGTGGACCAGAGGAGTAGATGTGTGACAAGTATGTCCAGTTTAAGTTGTACATTTACCTGTACTGTTCTGTTTTTTCATTGTATGTTGACTTTGATAAACTAATGTTGTGTTTAATTGTTTAATCTGTATGGATGAGAGAGAGAGAGAGAGAGAGAGAGAGAGAGAGCATATATCTTATTGATGTGAGAGAGTGGAGAGAGAGAGAGAGAGAGAGAGAGAGAGAATTAATGAATGAGCATATACATGTATTTTATTGATGGGAGAGAGAAAGTTATCACTTATCCCATACCAAAGCATTCTCACAATTTGCTCATGAGCAGCTCACGTGAGGACTAACAAGATTTCCTCACGTGAGTTGCTCATGTGAGTCTTATGTGCAATTTAACATGCAAATTAGGTAAAATGCTCACGTGAGAAAAATCTGCACACGAGCTTTTTTTGCTGACGTGAGGAATAGATCTGCTCACCAAGAGTTTTGCTCACATGAGGCTCATGAGGCTTATGAGACTCATGAGGCTCATGTGCAACAGTTGCTCACTTCAAAGACAATGGACAAAAATTGAAATTAAAATCATCAATATATATTTACATCAGTCATTTTAAAAATACAATTTCATACATTTTTTAACATTTCATTTACATATATCTTTAGAAAGTTTACCAATAATAAATGCTGGCATGTTGAAACTTGTATTGCAGTTTGATCACACAAAGCAGTGTAACACACAGACGGACTTGGAAAAAAAATCACAGTTCACAGTAGGCAAAGTTCAATTTAACCATACAAAGTAGTTCATAAGTGCTGCATGAACACTGGCTGCATTACAATCGATCGAGGCATTCGTCTCTAACATTCCAAATGTCCTTTCTTTGACAGTCTCGTGCCTCACATGCTCTCTGATTTCACACATAAACTGTAAACCCCACAAACAGCTGACTACCAGAACATCACAATACACCTGTAATATCCAAATTGACACAACCAGACTTCAGCATGTATAACTTCTCCATTACGTAAATTACGTCTTCACTTTTTTTGTTGCATCATTCATAAAATCAGCGAGCTTTTCATGGTTTTCTTCAGGTCTGTGCAACTCAGGGCAAGCCTATTGGAAAGATAAATAAATTTGATATCAGTGAAATTGTTAAAAGTTTTCATATTTCAAGCAGTTTTTAAGAAAATCATTATATAATACTGCAACTATTGATATTATCAGATTCTATACAAGAAAAACATGAACTCTTTTCTTCGTGTCATAAAATCGTTGATCAGTGTTAATAATAAAAATAAATGAAGTTAGAATTATTTTTTCAAAAATTATTGTCAAGTAAAATGTCAAAGAAAAAAATAACGTGTGTTATACATTCGAGACACCGGTATTTGCCCGATGGTCAGTTGTAAATTGTTTAACCCCGTTTTAAAGGTAGATGCTAAGATCACAGTATTTCGTTTTATATTCATTCTAATTACAAACACGTTAAACTGCCATTCAAGTGATTCAAAGAATATATTTTAACAAGTTAATGCTCAACTTACTTGAAGTGCTCATACAGAAGATGCAGGGGGTGTCGACACTCGATTCTTTCATTCAGATTCTTCCTCTGTTCAGCCGTGGATTTTTCACACTAAAACACTCCATAGACGAATACCCCATTGACAACGTAGTTTTTAACCTTATCAACCGGTAGAACCGTTCAGAATCAGATAATTCCCTTTTTAATTTATTTCACCGTCATCTGTGATGGTAGACAACATGGCGGAATCGAATATGAAAATTGGCGGCTGGCATTTAATCGACCAATGAGCGCGCGCCAAGCTTAGACTGGTTCACCCGCCACTGCGTTATTTACTTCGTTTTGGGCGGGAGCGAGAACCAGACTAGCGACATTAAAACAAAAGTAAAAGTAGAAACAAACAGCTTACGAAAAATCACAATATCAAGCGGTTTTGTCAGATTCTCATATCTAAATAGTAAGTTGAGTGATAATTGAATTTAGGAAAAAAAGAATATAACGTTACCAAAAAAAACCCAAAAACCTGACAGTTCGGTGTTCACGAAAAAAAAATGGGGTGGGGGGGTGTCAAAATGTACTTGTTAACAAAATTTTGCAATTGCTTACGTGAGGAAAAAGGACGTAATTTTTTTTTTTTTCATTTTGATTTAACTTTGATACTGCATATACTGACTAAGTCCAATTTCCTAACCTCTTGCTCACGTGAGAAAGTTGAACTTAGAAAAAAAATCTACCGTCAATGTATCTGTATAGCCTGTTGCTTACGTGAGCAATTCGAATAGAATTTTGCTCATGAGCAATCAGGTGAGCAAATTTTTGCACATGTGCATTTTGGTTAGTATTTTCCTCCCTAACAGAGACTAACAATCTGCACATGAGCAAAATGAATTCCTACCTAATTTGCATACATTTCTTACTAGATTCTCATGTGCTTCTCATAAGCTGCTCATGAGCATTTGTTAGAATGTTTGGTACGGGATATCATGCATAAACAATTGATATGTAAATGATTCAATGTATTATTTCTGCAGCAATTTAATGTTTTAATACTCTATTACTTTGTATATATAATTGTAATAACTGTAATGTCAGAAAAAATGCATGTTAATACATATCCTGTTACTCCTGTAATTAATTTTCATAAGCTAAGCAACTATGATCGACTGGCATTTAATTTATTCATCTTTCCTGGCAAATATTATTTATATCAATTTAATACACATCATTGTTTTTTTTTTATTTCTGGGTTATGGATAATTTAATGATTAAGAACTCAGCATATGTTTTGTTTTATTTATCGACACCGACTGACTTGATCATGAATTAAGCTAGTAAAAAATAACCTTCTATAAGCTATAAGCTTCATAAAAAATAGACAAATTAAATTAAGAAAATATTGATGTTAAAATACTTACACTTTTCATGTGGATTGTAGCTAGAATACTGATGTTCGCTGCAAATGTTGTTGTCAAAAACTCCCGAGTAAATTCGAGTCGACAATGTTTTTACAGGAAGCGGTGTAGATTTAGTTCGTTGCTGTGCACATATGGTCCATGTGTATCAATAATGAGCATCCAGAAGGATAGTTTGAATAATTTAATTGAGTTTAAAAACTGATTATACAATTAATCCTTTCTAATCATACATTCTGAATGAAAAAAAAATGTATTGTTATAATTGAGATCATAAATGCTTTTTAGTGCATCAGCCATGGTCATGTACCCTGTAAATTAAGACCCTCGATATAACATGTTACATGTAACCATATTGTTATTTTTAATTTTACCGCAGCATATTGCAATTAACAAAATTATTAACACAGTTATCTATTTTGATTTCCCTGCATACATATTTTTCAATTATTTGCTGAATATAATGCATATGCATGTACACAGCACTGTGCATCGTGATCATTTTCATGCAAATAAGCCGACTTGACAATTTATAACACCATATTTAACGACGTTCTACAAGAAAACTATGAGAGATATTAAAAAAAGAAAAACATTTCCAAGAAGCACATATTCTAGAGAGTATATAATGGTAAAATTTTCAATATTTGAAACTAGGCCATTTTTCATGGTTTGTGGGTCGAGTTCTCTGATTATAAAAGTTTTACTTTTCCTTCTTAAACTGAAAACCGACGCATTCACGAAATTATATCTTAACAAATAAGCAAAACACCAGTACTTGCCACAAAAGTAAGAGATTCCTTAGTAATATGTTAAAAATATGATTTGCGTATGTTATTGTACGGAATAATACAACTTCTGATTATGTTTATCAATACAATGTCACATCACCCCCTACCCCCCACCCCCCCCTACCCCAGAAAAGAAAAAACAAAACTACAAAAACAAAAGAAAGCAAAATTCAACCCCCTTTCGATCTCAAAAAGAAAAAAAAACACCTGCTTTTTGGCAAGGAAAAAAAAAGAACAAACACATTGACGTGTGTATATAAAGTTCTAATCCCTAATATGGAACAGTATGACAATGCAGTTACATCTCTACCTTCGTAAGAAAAATCCGTATCTGTCCCAATGTTTGCAGTAAATGATTCTTTTTCTTTCATATCATCTTGAATTTTTACACCAATACATCTTTTGTAAGCTGAATATTTATCGTTACAAAAATATAAGCAATTCGCTATCAAATGACTTAAAACATGCAATATACGGCATTCAGTATTGAAATAGCAAATCATTTATGATTTGCAACATTAAAGGTATAGAATATGCATATAACTACTTTATTGGCTTCCCATATTTAAAGACACATGCATAATTGATATTTTAACTTCCACCATAATATATCTTTTAATTTTATTAATCAAATTAGGAACATTTTAGGACGATATTGTTGCAAAATGCAAACTAGTACTTACGTTCTGTAGAAAAATCACTCTTCACATTTTCAGTGTCTGCTATAAGGCTTTGTCGTTCTTCAGTTTCATTAAATATACCTTCTATATCATTGCCTCTATTGCAACTGGAAGACTCTAGCATTACTGAAAATGTGTTAAGTATAGAGTATAATGATTAATTAAAACTAACACTATAACATATATTTCTATTACTATCGCTGTTCAGCTCAACAGGATTGTGGCATTATCTCTGAGTGCAGCGATACATATGTTAATATAAAATAATCTAAAGAATGACCTATGTGTCATGAACACACCTGTGCTCAGTGGTATATAATTACATTAACCAAGTATCATTCCCTCTATTTCTTAACAAAACTAATTGTTAATTCATAACTCTATAGAAACAATCAAGACTAAAAAACTATACGCCTGTCTATCGACGGTCAAAACTTACAGCGACGGAAATTGACAGGAAACTGAAAGGACTGAAATCTACACCCATTTCATGGCCCATGGGCCACATCGCTCACCTGAACAGCAGTTCCTTGTAACATTACATTTCGTAGCATATGCTTTTTCTATTTTAAACATTGAACCCCTTTCTGGGGACCCAGTATTGGTCCCAGGTTTATGGTTGGCTTGAACTACATATATAGTAACATAGGAATGAAAATATGTAGCACTGTGGTGGGACTGCACGTAAACAGCCTGAAAAACTGAACGTAGAACAGTTCCACTTCAAGAAGAATAACTCTCAGACTGTACAGAACATCAAGAAAGATAACTCTTGGTTCCACTTCATTAGAGTTTACACAATTTAAGGATCCTTTCATAGTAATATTTCAAACTGTAGCATTATAGTTCTCGAGATAAACTTTTTAAAAACATTTTCAATATATCTTTCTATGTTAAACTTTGAACCCCTCTTGGGGCCACAGCATTAGTCCTGTGCTAAAGCTTTAATTATTTGGAATCTACATTATTTAAGGATACTTGCACAGTAATCTCACAAGCTGAAGCATTATAGTTCCCTAGAATAAAAATTTTCAACATTTTCCTTCTTTATTTCTATACTAAACTTTGAACACCTCTTGGAACTCCAGTATAAAATTGAGGTCGCGGCTTTTATAATTTCGAATCTACACTTTTTGAGGATGCTTACATGTACTATTTATCTAACAAATTGATGCATTGTAGTTCTCGAGAAGAAGAGTTTTAAACATTTTCCATATATACTTCTACATTTAACTTTATATAAACCCACCTTGGGTCCCCAGTATTAGTCCAGGGGTCACTATCTTAAACCTGTCGAACCTTCATTATCCAAGGTTGTATGCATGATAGTAATCTCACAAATTGAAGCATTGTAGTTCTCGAGAAGAACATTTTTTAACATGTTACCTTTATATTCCTTTTATAAACTTTGACCCCCTCTTGGGGCCCCAGTATTAGTCCGGGGGTCACGATTTTACCAATTAGGAATCTACATAAGCCAATGATGCATGCACAATAATTCCACAAACTACAACATTGTAGTTCTTGAGAAGAACATTTTTAAACGTTTCCTATGTTTTTTTTAAATGTTTAAATTTTGAACCCCACTTAGTGCCCAATCAATTGTCCGGGAGTTACGATTTTTACAAATCAGAATCTACATTACTTAAGGATGTACATGTATGAATAGTAATATCCCAAACAGTTGCATTATAGTTCTTGAGAAGAAAATTTTAAATCATTTCCCTATATATGTTAAAATCTAAACCCCTCCTGGGGCCCCACTTTTTGCTCGGGGGTCATGATTTTTACAATTTGGAATCTTCACTATATATACAACCTTTTATATAGATATTGGCATTTCTAGTGCAGTGGTTCTTGAGAACAAGATTTTTAAAACATTTTCTTATGTATTTCTATATTAAATTTTGAACCCCGCCTGGGGCCCCAGTTTTGATCCGAGGGTCACGATTTCTACAATTTAGAATCTTCATTATACTTATCAAAGGCCGGAACGCCCACAAAGGCCTTGAACTAACATTTTCTTTAAAAAAGGTAACATTCATTTAAATTTCTGTTCCAATAGTCGTTTATCAAATAATATCAGACTAACAAGAGGCCCATGGGGCCACATCGCTCATCTGAGCAACAATGGGCGTTCAAAAGATATTGTGCCATATGGTCCCTCGGTAGAATAACAAAAAATAAATATTGTAAAGTATTCGAATTTTACACTTATTTTTGCATACACGTAATCTTTGATATTGTACCTTCATGAAATACTATTTTTTACCAGAATAAGAAAATCCTACGCAAGATATACAATTAAACATTTGGTAGGGGTACACTGTTAAGTTGTTAACTTCCTATTCCCTATATTTTCGTTCTGCCCCCCCCCCCCCGACCACCCCCATTTTGTAAAGCGATCAAAATAAAGGAGAGCATATAGGTACATTTTTTTCATCAACTTCTTACTAGTTATGCTAAACTACATTGAATTGGACTCAGTAGTTCTTGAGAAGAAGATTTATTTTAAAAATGCATCCCCCTTTTTCTACAGTTTCAAGGTTTTCTCTGCTTTAAATACAGATCGGACTTTAATTTCTGCAATTTATATTCGCCCTCACATAAGGATGCTTTCTGCCAAATTTGGTTGAAATTGGATAAGCGGTTTTAGAGAAGAAGTTCAAAATGTAAAGTTTACAGACGGACAGACGGACAGACGCACGACAGACAAAATGTGATCAGAATAGCTCACTTGAGCTTTCAGCTCAGGTGAGCTAAAAATATTTTGTGTAACTATATTCGTACATATTATAGTAATTATTGCCAAGCAGACAACATACAAATAAAACTTAAAACATGGGTTCACCAACAAGATTTCATAATAGCCCTCGCCATGCACCGGGACATAGAGATTCGTGCACGCGCTGTCTGAGTAAGGTCGTATGTACAATAAGTCCATTAATACCACAACATGCAACTATATTTTTATATGCAATTTCAACATCACCATGTGATTGTATACTCAGTATATTTCCTTATAAAATACGTAGTGATGCATTTGTTATACAATGAATCATAACTCATTATGGTTATAAAAATCGAAGAAATTTGAAAGTTCAAAAATAAATTTTCTTCTTTCTGCTTTAAACACTCTTAAGCAAATTTTACGGGTTCATCATTTGTATACGAGGGAAACACAATAACAGTGTTTCCCTAATTATAATAAAACATACTTTTTTAAAATTTAATTCCCGTGTGAAACAAGATTATATATGGTATGGTTGTTTATAAATAAATCTGCCGTTGATCTGCCGTCTTAATAATGCTCAACCAAACTAGCTGCAATATTGCAACAAAAACACAAGATTAATATATCGCTTACATTTATTTTGGAGACCGTGTCCGATATTAAATCAATTTACATATTAATTTTTATTTTTATCGGGCTCGGTATCCAAATAAATGTAAGCGATAAACTAAAAAAATATTTTGTGAATGTTTACACCTTATCGTATGCATCCGTCATTACTTGATTAAACCAACCTTATATACTTATGCAATAAGTTGTCAAAAATCAGGGAGACACAGTTGGGTTTTTTTAATGCACAATTTAGTTAAATAAATGGAACAAAAGTCATGAAAACATTTTTCTTATGTATTTCTATGTTTAACTTTAAAGCCCGCCTGGGGCCCCAGTTTTGATCCGAGGGTCATGATTTCTACAATTTAGAATCTTCATTATACCTATCAAAGGACGGAACGCCCACAGTGGCCTCGAGCTGACATTTTCTTTAAATTAGGTATCATTAATTTAAATTTCTGTACCAATAGTCGTTTATCAAAAAATATCAGACTAACAAGAGGCCGATGGGGCCACATCGCTCACCTGAGCAACAATGGGCGTTCAAAAGATATTGTGCCATATGGTCCCTCGGTAGAATAACAAAAAATAACTAGACACGATCTCGTTGCGAGCAACGAGGAGGTATTCCGTCTGATCTTAGAAATTGAGATTTATGTTCGATCTTGATTTTGCTATTTAACAGCTATACATGATTTAAAACAGGAAAAGAGGATTTTCACTTTAAGTGCCTGATACTATTTTGTTTCAAGTGTAAGAGTTTTGTTCAACAAGTGTTCAGAAATTCGTCACCGTTCTTGAGATATGTCAGAAAGAATATTTTAGGGGCCGGACCTTATCTCCTTATTGGGGCCGCTGAACAAAAATTGTAAGGTTGCATGTTATTAGGTACATTATTTTGAACATCTTTTCTTTTATACTGCATTTCAAAATATTTTTTCTTTTTAAGATATAGGTTATCAAATTTTTGGACTTTTGACCCCTAAAAATCCTTAATTACGTAGTACATGAGAAAACTCCTTATAATGTTAGGCTACATTACTGTTAGATAAACATATTTGCTTCTATAATCTATTACGAAATACCCCTCGGTAAAGAACTATAGGAAAAAGACTTTAGAGCCCTCTAGGTCCCTAATATTAGGGGCCAGCCCCTTTTTCTTGGTATCCAATGAAAGGTCATTTGATTATAAATACATTTTGTTCAACAAGTGTTCAGAAATCCGTTACCATTCTTGAGATATCTCAGAAAGAATATTTTAGGGGCCGGTCCCTTATCTCCTTATTGGGGCCGCTGAACCAAATATTTTAGGCTGCTTGTTGTTAAGGACATCATTTTGAGCATCTTTTCTTTTATACTGCATTTCAAAAGAGTTTTCCTTTTTGAGATATAGGTGAGCAAAATTTTGGACTTTTGACCCCTAAAAACCCCTAATGACGTAACATATGAGAAAATCGTTATACTGCTTGGCTTCATAACTGTAAGATAAACATATTTGCTTCTATAATTTATTACAAAATATCCCTCAGTGAAGAACTATAGTAAAAATACTTTAGAGCCCTCTAGGTCCCTAATATTAGGGACCAGCCCCTTTTTCTTGGTATCAAATCAAAGGTCATTTGATTATAAAGACATTTTGTTCAACAAGTGTTCAGAAATTCGTTACCATTCTTGAGATATCTGAGAAAGAATATTTTAGGGGCCGGACCTTATCTCCTAATTTGGGCCGCTGAACAAAAATTGTAAGGTTGCATGTTATTAGGTACATTATTTTGATCATCTTTTCTTTTATACTGCATTTCAAAATATTTTTTCTTTTTGAGATATAGGTTATCAAATTTTTGGACTTTTGACCCCTAAAAATCCTTAAATACGTAGTACATGAGAAAACTCCTTATAATGTTAGGCTACATTACTGTTAGATAAACATATTTGCTTCTATAATCTATTACGAAATACCCCTCGGTAAAGAACTATAGGAAAAAGACTTTAGAGCCCTCTAGGTCCCTAATATTAGGGGCCAGCCCCTTTTTCTTGGTATCCAATGAAAGGTCATTTGATTATAAATACATTTTGTTCAACAAGTGTTCAGAAATCCGTTACCATTCTTGAGATATCTCAGAAAGAATATTTTAGGGGCCGGTCCCTTATCTCCTTATTGGGGCCGCTGAACCAAATATTTTAGGCTGCTTGTTGTTAAGGACATCATTTTGAGCATCTTTTCTTTTATACTGCATTTCAAAAGAGTTTTCCTTTTTGAGATATAGGTGAGCAAAATTTTGGACTTTTGACCCCTAAAAACCCCTAATGACGTAACATATGAGAAAATCGTTATACTGCTTGGCTTCATAACTGTAAGATAAACATATTTGCTTCTATAATTTATTACAAAATATCCCTCAGTGAAGAACTATAGTAAAAATACTTTAGAGCCCTCTAGGTCCCTAATATTAGGGACCAGCCCCTTTTTCTTGGTATCAAATCAAAGGTCATTTGATTATAAAGACATTTTGTTCAACAAGTGTTCAGAAATTCGTTACCATTCTTGAGATATCTGAGAAAGAATATTTTAGGGGCCGGACCTTATCTCCTAATTTGGGCCGCTGAACAAAAATTGTAAGGTTGCATGTTATTAGGTACATTATTTTGATCATCTTTTCTTTTATACTGCATTTCAAAATATTTTTTCTTTTTGAGATATAGGTTATCAAATTTTTGGACTTTTGACCCCTAAAAATCCTTAATTACGTAACACATGAGAAAAATCATTATAATGTTAGGCTACATAACTGTTAGATAAACATATTTGCTTCTATAATCTATTACGAAATACCCCTCGGTAAAGAACTATAGGAAAAGGACTTTAGAGCCCTCTAGGTCCCTAATATTAGGGGCCAGCCCCTTTTTCTTGGTATCCAATGAAAGGTCATTTGATTATAAATACATTTTGTTCAACAAGTGTTCAGAAATCCGTTACCATTCTTGAGATATCTCAGAAAGAATATTTTAGGGGCCGGTCCCTTATCTCCTTATTGGGGCCGCTGAACCAAATATTTTAGGCTGCATGTTGTTAAGGACATCATTTTGAGCATCTTTTCTTTTATACTGCATTTCAAAAGAGTTTTCCTTTTTGAGATATAGGTGAGCAAAATTTTGGACTTTTGACCCCTAAAAACCCCTAATGACGTAACATATGAGAAAATCGTTATACTGCTTGGCTTCATAACTGTAAGATAAACATATTTGCTTCTATAATTTATTACAAAATATCCCTCAGTGAAGAACTATAGTAAAAATACTTTAGAGCCCTCTAGGTCCCTAATATTAGGGACCAGCCCCTTTTTCTTGGTATCAAATCAAAGGTCATTTGATTATAAAGACATTTTGTTCAACAAGTGTTCAGAAATTCGTTACCATTCTTGAGATATCTGAGAAAGAATATTTTAGGGGCCGGACCTTATCTCCTAATTTGGGCCGCTGAACAAAAATTGTAAGGTTGCATGTTATTAGGTACATTATTTTGATCATCTTTTCTTTTATACTGCATTTCAAAATATTTTTTCTTTTTGAGATATAGGTTATCAAATTTTTGGACTTTTGACCCCTAAAAATCCTTAATTACGTAACACATGAGAAAAATCATTATAATGTTAGGCTACATAACTGTTAGATAAACATATTTGCTTCTATAATCTATTACGAAATACCCCTCGGTAAAGAACTATAGGAAAAGGACTTTAGAGCCCTCTAGGTCCCTAATATTAGGGGCCAGCCCCTTTTTCTTGGTATCCAATGAAAGGTCATTTGATTATAAATACATTTTGTTCAACAAGTGTTCAGAAATCCGTTACCATTCTTGAGATATCTCAGAAAGAATATTTTAGGGGCCGGTCCCTTATCTCCTTATTGGGGCCGCTGAACCAAATATTTTAGGCTGCATGTTGTTAAGGACATCATTTTGAGCATCTTTTCTTTTATACTGCATTTCAAAAGAGTTTTCCTTTTTGAGATATAGGTGAGCAAAATTTTGGACTTTTGACCCCTAAAAACCCCTAATGACGTAACATATGAGAAAATCGTTATACTGCTTGGCTTCATAACTGTTAGATAAACATATTTGCTTCTATAATTTATTACAAAATATCCCTCAGTGAAGAACTATAGTAAAAAGACTTTAGAGACTTCTAGGTCCCTAATATTAGGGACCAGCCCCTTTTTCTTGGTATCAAATCAAAGGTCATTTGATTATAAAGACATTTTGTTCAACAAGTGTTCAGAAATTCGTTACCATTCTTGAGAAATCTCAGAAAGAATATTTTAGGGGCCGGACCTTATCTCCTAATTTGGGCCGCTGAACAAAAATTGTAAGGTTGCATGTTATTAGGTACATTATTTTGAGCATCTTTTCTTTTATACTGCATTTCAAAATATTTTTTCTTTTTGAGATATAGGTTATCAAATTTTTGGACTTTTGACCCCTAAAAATCCTTAATTACGTAACACATGAGAAAAATCATTATAATGTTAGGCTACATAACTGTTAGATAAACATATTTGCTTCTATAATCTATTACGAAATACCCCTCGGTAAAGAACTATAGGAAAAGGACTTTAGAGCCCTCTAGGTCCCTAATATTAGGGGCCAGCCCCTTTTTCTTGGTATCCAATGAAAGGTCATTTGATTATAAATACATTTTGTTCAACAAGTGTTCAGAAATCCGTTACCATTCTTGAGATATCTCAGAAAGAATATTTTAGGGGCCGGTCCCTTATCTCCTTATTGGGGCCGCTGAACCAAATATTTTAGGCTGCATGTTGTTAAGGACATCATTTTGAGCATCTTTTCTTTTATACTGCATTTCAAAAGAGTTTTCCTTTTTGAGATATAGGTGAGCAAAATTTTGGACTTTTGACCCCTAAAAACCCCTAATTACGTAACATATGAGAAAATTGTTATACTGCTTGGCTTCATAACTGTTAGATAAACATATTTGCTTCTATAATTTATTACAAAATATCCCTCAGTGAAGAACTATAGTAAAAAGACTTTAGAGCCCTCTAGGTCCCTAATATTAGGGGCCAGCCCCTTTTTCTTGGTATCAAATCAAAGGTCATTTGATTATAAAGACATTTTGTTCAACAAGTGTTCAGAAATTCGTTACCATTCTTGAAATATCTGAGAAAGAATGTTTTAGGGGCCGGTCCCTTATCTCCTTATTGGGGCCGCTGAACCAAATTTTTTAGGTGGCATGGTGTTACAAGTACATCATTTTGAGCATCTTTTCTTTTATACTGCATTTCAAAATATTTTTCCGTTTTGAGATATAGGTGGTCAAAGTTTTGGACTTCTGACCCCTAAAAATCCCTAATTACGTAACAAATGAGAAAATCGTTATACTGCTTGGCTTCATATCTGGAAGATAAACATATATAATTTATTACAAAATATCCCTTGGTAAAGAGTTATGGGTAAAAGACTTTAGAGCCCTCTAGGTCCCTTATTTGAGGGGCCAGCCCCTTTTTCCTGTTATCAGCAGAAAGGTCTTGTAAATATAAACTTTTTTTACATTACATGTTTTAACAAAATATTTTCCAGAAAAGAGATAAAGAGAGAAAAGCAAAAAATTCACGACGCTTTTTTAATGTCAATTTTCGAGCCATAGCGAGCTTTGGCGCCAGTAGTGCTAAACATACAAAACAACAATCATGCAAAACTTTAATCTTTCGTTTACCAACCGTAGAAATTTGAGCTTAATATCTCTTATAGTTTAGGAGAACCACAGAAGACAAAATACCCATATAAAAATGAGAAAAATCTCAATATCTCAAAAACGGATGTGACGTCATCAATAAAAAAAAATTCGAATCAAGTTCAGACCACTATCTATCACATCTTAAAATTTGTTTGAGATCGGCCGAGCCGTTTCTGAAAAATCGCGTGCACAAAAAAAGGAAGAAAAAAAATATAATAATAACTAGACACGATCTCGTTGCGAGCAACGAGGAGGTCTTCCAATCGATTTTTAGAAGGTGAAATGACGTCATCGACTTTAATTTTTGACAACAAAACATGATATTGAAATGGGAGTGAAGTACTAAAGCTTTCCTGTAATGCTTTTTATAAATTCTCTTACGTGGCTTTTTAAAATACTTTTTCCAATTGAAATAGAAAAGATTAAACTTTTTTTACCTCTGGCCCCTAATATCCCTAGTTAGGTAATGCATGAGAAAATCATTGTATTGTATGGATATTTAAACGTATTATACCTAAAGTCTGTCCCAAGATATTTTTGCCACACATTTTCTTAAATTATTCGATATTTGTAAATATCTCTTGATTCAAACGATGTTCATTCGATAGTATGAACAAATCCAAAGATTTCCTTTTTGTAACGCCCCTTCTAGCTTGTCAGGTTTCAATACACGGCTAAAAAATGTCTACGGGGATTTTGCATTTTGCATCAGCCATTATAATGCCCGGATGATAACGTTGAAAAATTGTGCTAGATATTCCGAGAGACTTCCGAATTGAGAAAAGATGTAAACATTCCCCATTATAAATCTCTGTAGCAAATCTGTTTTCGATCCTATGAATGTTTACGAAGGAAAAATGGTAATTTGTGAATGAAGTTTGACCCCTAAAAACTTTATTACCTATTACGTAACACATGATAAAATCAATAGATTTCTTGGATACATAACAGTTGAGATCTACATAAAATTTTAAATTTTGTTTAATTCATGTGATTTTGAATGACAGCAGTTGTGAATGGAATTGGAGATCATGACATGATCATGCACATGACAAATAAAGTGTCTTTCACATGTAAATCTTAATGTTAAAGCTGCTTGGTCCGATTTTCAATAAAATAAGTGTACGCTTTTAAACGATGGTTATGCTAAGTATGTGTGCAATAATATACGTTGCAGTAGTTTTCCCGGTCAGTTAAGCCATATTTCAATGAGAAAATTATGTACATGTTGAAACTCGTTGAATCCGGATGTAGTGTATTACGGCATACTGCCCAATCCTGCGACATTATTCAGCCCAAAAAATTTGTGCAATCCGGATCCTGTCTATTCTGTAAACCGGCGCAATGAAAAAGCCTACTGCTTATAATTAGTGAGAGTTATCTCCCGTAGTCCGTCCACTTATTGATCGATCGACCTTCTGCGAGATATTAATGCTCTATTATCAACAACTTTTTCTGTCGTTGCTATTGATTTAAACAACTGTAAATATAGATCCAAAGTAGCAACTTATTTCAGTTAATACCGTAAAGTCTTGTTATGAATTGCAAAAATTTGATAATTAGATTATAGTTTACCCAATTTTTTTTAGGCCGTGATTCAGGATACTGTGAGAGTAAGACTGCCGATATCGTTTGTTATCCCTGTTGTATGGCTACACGTACAGAGTTGCATATTATTCTGTCAAAATGCTCAATTTTTTTAAAAATAAAATTCTCATTTATATTGATATTTATCCATTGTTTCCCTGCATCAAAACAGTTCTCGCCATCAGGTATTTCAGCCACCTGTTGACTTTTTAATGTTTTATTTAACAATTTACGGTTTAGCGTGCACTTTTCAGGTAAACCGGATGTTTCAAAAATTATCAATAACGATGTTTGATTCAATAAGTATTTCCATCGTATGTATTCCGTTATGGATTTATTGTTTAAAAAAAAAATGAAATGAAAATTGGTACCGTAAATAAGATCGATGAAATCTAATATATTTCAGAACAATAGAAAATTTTGCAAGAATACACGATCAGGACCTACTGCATTAAATACTAAAATTAATTTGCAACAATGTCCTCTAAACTGGATGTTGCCTAATCTGGCCATTTTTTTTCAGAACCCCCTCCGCCGGATTAGACAAGTTTTGCTGTATATTCACAAAATAATCGACATAAAAGAGTTTGGCGTTATTAAACTGGCCCCTTACGTCGAAGCTAGTATGATTGTATAACGACTTTGACATCTGTCCTTTTTATATAATCTATTATAACATAAAATATACGGCATGACTCTTTAAACAAAATTAAAGCAGTGTACATTTGTTCATTAATAGTTTTGATGTCTACGTTGTTAATAATTATTGCAAAACATGCAGGATGAATAAACCCAATCATTCGGAGGATAAAACCCAACGGTTTCCTTTTTTAAACATTCGAATGATGTATTGGGGGGGAGGGGGGGGTTGTATGCCCAAAACTTATTTTTATTTACTTTGAATATTTCTAACGTTGAAAGGAGAGCAGTTCCGTGTAAATACGTCTATAACTTTGTGAGATCATTCATTTGTTTTGCAAGGAAAATTAGTTGATACTGTAATGGCCGACAAATCGGAACATGCAGCTTAAAGAAATTTCTCAACTTATTATACCTCGAAACGTTATTTCAAATCAGGCACCAAACAATGAAGGGAAATTGAAATATTCGGCGGATCCAAATGTTAAAATATTCTTACGATAAAAATTTGTATTTATGGCAAACATAGATTAATCATTTTTTATCTCCTACAAGATATAATCGCACCTGTGTTTTGTGTCCATCTCTTTTAAACTCTTTGTAGCCAAATTTGTCAAAATTCGTGGTCGTTTCACCCTGTAAACCCCGCTGAAAGTTCACAATCGATGCGCTGTTGAACGAAAGACTCGACTAGAAAAACTTGCTGCATGGGCCGTCTAACATTATTTATTTTAATGATGAATTCAGAAACTATTAGATTTCAAAAAGTGTCATATTTTGTTAAGTTACAGGAACAATGTTATTCATGCACATAAAATTTGTACAAAATAAGTTATATGTTATTTAACTAGTGTTTGAAATTTGAGACCGTTCTTGACATATCTGGGAAAGAAATTTTAGGGGTCATCCTTTCATCTTCTTAACGGGCCCGTGTTACAAAATTTGAGCCATTTCCGAATAAATGTGTGCACAAAAATCGTTAATAAAAGATTGCAGGTAACGGGAGCTTTTAACAGGGGAGCAGGGAATGCTTTAAAATTCATATTTACATGTATTAATTTACCTTGTAAAATTATCAATCATAGGCATTAGATAACTGCTATTGCCTGATTGGTGAATTTGATTTGCCTATTGACTCCATGACATCTACAATTTCGCTTAGTTAAACGTACACATTTTAAAAAAAATGTATATAAGCATGTACTCCAATCAGGTGTTGAACTTTACATAACGTTTTTTACGCGATCGCAGAGCGCTTCTTTTTGGGGAAGAACAGTCCTAATCAGACAGCAAATACATAATACAGCATACAGACGTTTTTATTAATATAATTATATATAAATTATGTATTAACTATTTAAGTGTGCTTGAATATGCAAATTTTAAAGCCAATTCGATTTGTATTAGAGAATTAATCTACTAAGTACATGTCGTATTTTTAACCATATGTTCGCTACTTGATCTTCACAGCTGTCCGAATAGAATCAAAACTTTTACAATGAATGTACATGTACATAATTTTTAAAACTCACATATTCTTTCAGAATAAAAAAAAAATTAACTAGTAAATGAATAAATTCAGCAATGAGTATGCTTTTTAATGAATCTGACTACCACTGAGAAGAGGTTATACCAATATTGTGACCCTTATTATTTTACGGCGTGAATAAATAAAACTTCAACTTGTTTAAAAATGGTTAGTTTTTTATTGTGCCCGTACCAACCGCAAGCATGTAACATTGTACTTCTTAAGCTGCCTTATCTCAAACGCTTTTTAAATATATTTCAACTTTTACTTACTACATCCTGCTTTACTCTCTCTCTCTCTCTCTCTCTCTCTCTCTCTCTCTCTCTCTCTCTCTCAACACATACAAAATTCTAATTTTTTGTTAGCCAAATGAAGTATCACATTATCATAGATTACAGATATTAATGTGAATATCGCCTATAATTTGTTGAAATTGGTAGTGTAATGCATTTAATTCTCAGCAGCAAAATGTCATCACAGGGGCTTGGTTGTTGGATAGTGAATTTCCTAATTATTTGTTCCCGAAGAAAAAAATGATTAAAATTGGTATTCTTGTGTGTATTTCTGTGTATTGCAATAAACAAATTCACTGAAACCCCCCGTTTCAGTCATGTTAAAAAAAAGTGTATTCAATGTACATAAAAAAAGTAAAGGGATGACACTCGCCATCTTGGATTTATAGGGGGTCCTCGTTTCAAGCTATGTTTTAAACAGGTTCTTCCGTTTCTCCAACGATTTCTGACGAGATCTAGGTTGGAAAATGTTAAAATTACTTATTCCTATCGTCTGACTACATCTGTACGCTGCATGATAAACACATCGTTCCGAAGTGTACTATATACTCGCCAAACTTATCGAAAGCAACGGAAGTTGATGCAAACTCTCCATGTAATCACTGAGAAGATCCGAAAGCATTGGATAAACCAAGAGGAATATCTTTTCGCGGAATTTTTGCTCTCTCTAGATTAATCATACATTTTCGGAACATCTCAATGATTATATAGAGAATTTACGTCACTCAAAAGTAAACTTCCGTTGCTTTCGATAAGTTTGGCAAGTATCTAGTACATTTCGGAACGATGTGTTTATTATGCAGCATACAGATGTAGTCAGACGATGGGAATAAGTCATTTGAATATTTTCCAACCTAGATCTCGTCAGAAATCGTTGGAGAAATGGAAGAACGTGTTTAAATCATAGCTTTAAACGAGGACCCCCTATAAATCCAAGATGGCGAGTGTCGTCCCTTTACTTTTTTTAATGTACATTGAATACACTTTTTTAACATGACTGAAACTGGGGGGTTCAGTGAATTTATTTATTGCAATACACAGAAAAACACATAAGATTACCAATTTTAATAAAAAATTTCTTCGGAAACAAATAATTAGGAAATTCACTATCCAACAACCAAGCCCCTGTGATTTACATTTCAAATCTTACGACTGTAAAACGTATTATATTCATTGGTGGCAGCTTTTTCCTTTATTATACGAACTATGATTTAAATCAATGGTTTGATGCATCGTTAACCAATGTAATTGGAAATGAAAATAACAACGAATCAATGAGCATTGGAATGTGTGATAACGTATAAACACGAGAAGCATGTGTCCTACAGCGAATCGGCTGTCCACTAGCGCGGCATCTCCTCGGCCCGTGTTATGAAACTGTACACTCAACGTGGTGGGTTTGAAATTTTTGCAGTTTGATAACTGAACTTCATTTTTCAACAAAAGAACTATTTCATGACATAGACAAGATCACAAAGAACGCCCTTTTTTCAATGACAGTCATACTATCTATTTTTTTTTTTTTTTTGAATTACGAGAGCAAAACAACAATACTCCGTAGGTAATGGTATAATCCTTTTTCATTTACTCTTTTATATCGTTAAAATCTGATGTCTTTGTGTTTGCAGCTACATAAATAAACCCGTGTGTGCATTACAGCAAGGCGCATATCTTGTGTATTGGATAACGGTAGACCGCTCGCTAGTCCAGCCGCGACCCATTTCCTCGGCCGCTGGCAAGGATCGGATACGTATAATTGTTTACATACATGCAGCTCGGAATACAGCTAGCTAGATTTTAAATGCGACTCAAATACATTGCATAGAAGCAATTCTTTTACCCATAATGTGTTTCCCTAGAGAAGAATTAAACTGTTTAAACACTTTCCGACCGCAAGCTAGTACACCTGTCTATGGTAGTAGGTAAAGGTATAATCTTTTTTTTTTTATTATTAAAATCATTAAAATCGGAATTTTTGAGTTTGCAGCTACATAAATAAAACCCATGTGTGCATTACAGACAGACGCATTTCTTGTGTATTAGATAACGGCAGACCGCTCGCTAGTCCAGCCGCGACCTATTTCCTCGGCCGCGGGCAAGGGATCGGATACGTAATTGTTCACATACACAGCTCGGAATTCAGCTAGATTTTAAATGCGACTCAAATGCATTGCATAGAAGCAGTTCTTTTATCCATAATGTGTTTCACTATAAAATAACTAAAATGTTTATACACTTTCCGTATGTAAACTGGTATCCGTTATGCCAGTTATACGCACAAATACCCCGTTTATTTGCCAAATAAAACACAAATACATGGTAACAAGTTTAGCTTTTTGCACTCACATTACGCAATACACGAACAAAATTATATTGTTACGACATTAATAAGATCATAATGAACATATTTTGCAGCGACAGCCATATTGAAATCTTAACCGCTTTTGAGTTATAGAGCGAATACTTTCAAGAACTCGAGGTCCCTAATTTGAGGGGCCAGCCCCTTTTTCTTGATGTCAAATGAAAGATCTTTTAAACATAAATCTTTTTTGTTCTACGTGTCTTAACAAAATATTTCCGAACAAAAAGATAGATTAAGAAAACAATGCAAAATCACAACGCTTTTTTATCTCATTTTTGGAGCCCCACCGAGCTTCGGCGCTTTTTGCGCTGAAAAATTATAAATGCCCTATTGTAAATCTACATTCTTTGGACTATCATTCCTTAAATTTTGAACTCAATATCTTTTTTAGTTTATGAGATCCTTCGTGGACAAACCGACCCTATAAAAATCGTTGAATTGTTAATATCTAAAAACCGGAAGTGATGTCACCATTAAAAAAATTTCCAATAAGGTTCAATGTAATATCTATCAGATCTGAAAGTTTCATGTTAATCGACCAGGTAGTTTCTGAGAAATCGCCTGCACAAAATATGTAAGAAAAAAAAAGAATAGGGAAAAAGAAACCGAACGAAAACAATAAGGTCTTCCGTTGGAAACGGAAGACCTTAACTAGACACGATCTCGTTGCGAGCAACGAGGAGGTCTTCCGTCCGATTTTTAGAAGAAAATATGACATCATCTACTTTGATTTTCGACAACAAAACATGATATGGAAAATGGAGTGAAGTACTAATGCTTTATTGCATCGGTTTTTATAAGTTCTATTACATTGCTTTTTTACATGCTTGAATTTCTTCCAATTAAGATTGAAAAGATTAAACTTGCTTACCTCTGGTCCCTAAAAACCCTAATTAGGTAACGCAAGAGAAAATCATTATATTGTAAGGATATAGAAACGTATTATACCTAATCTAGCATTCATAACCTTTCACAAAATGGCTCTCATTAAAGGGTTATAGATATAAAAAAAAAATAGAGCCCTTTGATCCCCTAATTTAAGGGGCCAGCCCCTTTGTCTTGGAATCAAATGAAAGGACATTTAATTCTGAAAACATTTTGTCAACAACAAGTGTTTAAAAATTCGTTAGCGTTCTGGAGATATATGAGAAAGAAGGTTTAAAGGGCCGATCCCTTATCTCCTTATAGGGCCGTTTGGCGAAATTTTGAAGGTTGCATATGATTAAGAACAACTTTTCCTCTGTATTGCATTTCAAAATATTTTTCCTTTCTGAGATATGGGTGATCAAAATTTGGGACTTTTCCCTAAAAACCTTTAATTACGAAATCATTACATTGCTTGGATGCATAACTGTGAGATACATGTAAACATATTTGCTTCTATAACCTTTCACAAAATGTCTCTCAGTTAAGGGCTAAAGATTAAAGACTTTAGAGCCCTTTGGTCCCCTTAGTTGAGGGGCCAGCCCCTTTTTCTACATATTAAATAAAAGGTCATTTAATTCAAACACATTTTGTTCAACAAGTGTGTGGAAATTCATTACCATTTTGGAGATATATGAGAAAGAAGGTTTTAGGGGCCGATCCTTTATCTCCTTATAGGGGCCGTTTAACAAAATTTTGAAAGCTGCATATTGTTAAGAACATTAATTTGAACAACTTTTCCTCTGTATTGCATTACAAAATATTTTTCTTTCTGAGATTCTGGAGATCGAAATTTTGGACTTTTGGCCCCTAAAAACCCTTAATTACGTAATACATGACAAAATAATTACATTGCTTGGATACATAACTGTGAGATAAACATATTTGCCTCTATAACATTTCACAAAATATCTCTCAGAAAAGGGCTACAGATTAAAGACTTTAGAGCCCTTTCGTCCCCTTATTTGAGGAGCCAGCCCCTTTTTCTTCATTTCAAAGAAAAGGTCCTGTAAATAAAAACTTTTTTTACATTACATGTGTTAACAAAATATTTTTCGAAAAAGAGATAATTAAAGAAACCAGAAAAAATTATGACGTTTGTTTAATCTCAATTTTCGGGTCCAGGCAAGCTTCGCCGCTTTTTGCGATCGAAATGATTTTAAACCTTCATTTACATTTTCAGTCTTCCGTCTACCATCGCTGAAAATTTCAAGTTTATATCTGCTATAGTTTAAGAGGAGTACTGCCGACAAAATACCCCTCTGAAAATCGATAAAACGACTATATCTCAAAACCGGAAGTGAAGTCATCAATAAAAATAATTTGCAATACGGATCATATCATCATCTATTAGATCTGAAAGTTTTATGAAAATCAATTGAGTAGTTTTCGAGATCTCGCGTGCACAAAATTTGTAAGAAAAAAAAATAATAATATAGAAGAATAGGGAAAAAGAAACAAAGCAATAACAATAAGGTCTTCCGTTGGAAACGGAAGACCTTAACTAGACACGATCTCGTTGCGAGCAACGAGGAGGTCTTCCGTCTGATTTTAGAATTTGAGATATAAGTTCGATCTTGATTTTGCTGTGAACAACTAAACATATTTAAGAATATAAAAACAGGGTGTACATTCTAAGAGCAAGATACTTTTTTTCTCTAGCTCTTTACCGAGCTATCTCTAGGTCCCTAATATTAGGGACCAGCCCCTTTTTAGTGGTATCAAATGAAAGGTCATTTAATTTTAAAGACATTTTGTTCAACAATTGTTTAGAAATTCGTTACTGTTTTTGAGATATCTGAGAAAAAGTTTTAGGGGCCGGTCCCTTATCTCCTTATTAAGGCCACTAAACCAAATTCTTTACATCTATACCCGCATTTCAAAATATTTTTATTTTTGGAGATTTAGGTGATCAAAGTTTTGGACCCCAATTACGTATTTACGTTACACATGAAACAATTGTTATGGTGTCGGGCATCATAACTGAGAGGTTAACATATTTGCTTCTATAATTTATTATAAAATATCCCTCGGTAAGGAGCTAGAGAAAACAGATTGTATAGCTTGGGCAATCCCCTTTTTTTGTGATATCAAATGAAAGGTCATTTAATTTTAAAGAAATTTTGCTCAACAGTTGTTAGGAAATTTGTTTCTGTTTTTGAGATATCTGAGAAAAAACATTTTAGGTGACGGCCCGTAATCTCCATATAAAGGCTACTGAACCAAATTTTGAAGGTTGGATTATGTTAAGTATATCATTTTGAGCAACTTTTTTTCTATACTGCATTTCAAAATATTATTCCTTTTGGAGGTAAAGGTGATCAAAGTTTTGAATTTTGCACCCCAAAACCCCCCTAATTACGTAAAACTTGAGAAAATCGTTATGCTGTTGGACTTTATAACTGCAAGATAATCATATTTGCTTCTATTGTCCATTTCAAAATATCCTTTGGCGATGAGCTATAGATATAAGATTTTAGAGCCCTTTGAGTCTAAAATATATTGGGTAGCCCCATTTTCTTAGTATCAAATGAAAGGTTTTTTAATTCAAAAGACGTTCGCTCAACAGTTGTTCAGAAATTCGTTATCGTTTTTGAGATATCTGAGGAAAAAAATTTTAGGAACCGGGCCCTTATCTCCTTATTTGTGCCTCTGAACCACAATTTGAAGATTCCATGTTGTTAAGTACATCAATGGAAGACCTTAATAATAGGGAAAAAAACCCGAAGAATATCAATGAAGTCTTACGTTGGAAACGGAAGACCTTAATAATAAGAAAAGTGAATAAGAAACAATAGAATATTAGAAGAGTTTTCCGCTGAAGACAGAAGACCCAAATAGTTAAAGACTGTATTTGTCTAAATCTTAATGGAAGAGTATTTTCAACTTGTACTACAGTCCATCAACCCCTTTATGTTGACTGTTTTACTTAAAGAAATCCAAAAAAAAGAAAGAAAAGAAATTGGCTCCGGCGAGATTAGAACACGCAGCCTTTTCAGGTGTCATAACAGTATTTCAGCAAAGGTTTACGTCAAAACATGGCTGACGCGAAATAATGCCCGAATTTCTTTTTGAATTTGGGGCGTTTCCGCTCGGGACAGGAGCTAAATTTTTGTATGAGATGAAAATCAACGTGTGAGATGTCTGACTACACAGGTTTGGTAACAGTGCGAGGTCATTTGAAATATTGATGCGTGTTTGTGTCTGGAGGGGGGTGAAAAGACCCGATCTTGATTTTCGTCGTAAATAAATCGAAAGTAGAATTTTAGGTGTGGATCTTGGATTCGGTTAACGACATTTAGGGGAAGTAAAGTCCTAAAACAATGACTGATGCATTTTGCACATGTATTTCAGTGTTGTGATTGTCTTTTCGTGTCGTTTACTATTGTGTTTGACTGTTTTATTTCAACAGGATTGATAAAAAAAATCTTTATTAATGTAGAAATAACGAAGTCAGTAACACGTAAATTTATTCGGTAAAAATTTGATGACAGCAATTTCCACAGTTCTAACATCCATAAGTAGTTCACACGCTATCGTAGATACAGACTAAACGGAAAACAAGAAATATACATGCAACAGAAATAGTACGCGGCTGCTTACATCCCTAGAACTGTGTAAATTTTAAGTCCCCGTTCTGGCTATACCCGCCGCTTGGTCTCAGGAATTTCTTTGTAATTGTTCAATCCACTACATATTTGGCAGACAATAAGAATGGGGTCCGAGGTACATTTACACAAAATTTCATTAGGATTGAGTGAAGGGCTCGGGAGTTAGAATTTTTTTCTACAGTACATGTCAAGCACGACAATCGAAACTCAAATGCCTAAAAACTCATAACTCGCTTAAAAATGAACGAATTGGTCTGGCCATTGGTACAAAAATCAAGAATGGTACTGGGTTCAAATAAAAGGTTCAAATTAAAATATCCAGTAATAGGGGCCAGTACCTTTTTCTTGGAAACCTTTTAAATTAAAAGTTATTTGATTTTAAAGACATTTTGTTCAACAATTGTTTGGAAATTTGTTACCATTCTTGAGATATCTGAGAAAGAATGTTTTAGGGGCCAGTCCCTTATCTCCTTATTGGGACCGCTGAACCAAATTTTGAAGGTTGCATGTTATTAAGTACATTATTTTAAGAATCTTTTCTTTTATACTGCATTTCAAAATATTTCTCCTTTTCGAGATATAGGTGATCAACGTTTTGGACTTTTGACCCCTAAAAACCCCTAATTACGTAACACATGAGAAAATCATTATACTGTTGGGCTTCAAAACTGTTAGATGAACATATTTGCTTCTATAATCTATTACAAAATATCCCTCGGTGAAGAGCTATGGGCAAAACACTTTAGAGCCATCTAGGTCCCTAATCTGAGGGGCCAGCCCCTTTTTTCCGATATCAGCTGAAAGGTCTTGTAAATTCAAACTAATTTTACATTACATGTTTTAACAAAATATTTTTCAGAGAAGAGATAATAGAGGAAAAGCACGAAAATTGACGACGCTTTTCATATCTCAATTTTCGAGCCCTACCGAGCTTTGGCGCATATAGTGCTAGACATGTAAAACAACAACCATGCAAAACTTCAATCTTTCCTCTACTAACTGTATAAATTTGAGCGCAATATCTTTTATACTTTAGGAGAACTGCCGCAGACAAAATACCCATGTAAAAATCGTCAAAACGTCAATATCGCAAAAATGGATGTGACGTCATCAATGCAAAAAATTTGCTATCAAGTTCAGACCAATATGTATCACATCTGAAATTTTGATGGAGATCAGCCGAGTCGTTGCTGAGAAATCGCGTGCACAAAAATCGGAAGAAAAAAAATGATAACAATAGGGAAAAGAAACCGAAGAATAACAATAAGGTCTTCCGTTGGAAACGGAAGACCTTAATAACACATGATAAAATCATTACATTGCTTGAATACAGAACTATAAGATAAACACATTTGCTTCTATAATATTTCACAAAATATCTCTCAGTAAAGGGCTACAGATTAAAGATTTTAGAGCCCTTTGGTCCCCTAATTTGAGGGGCCAGCCCCTTTTTCTTGATTTCAAATGAAAGGTCATTTAATTCTAAACACATTTTGTTCAACAAGTGTTTAAAAATTCGTTACCGTTTTGGAGATATATGAGAAAGAAGGTTTTAAGGGCCGGTCCCTTATCTCCTTAAAGGGGCCGTTTAACAAAATTTTGACAGTTGCATTTTGTTAGGAACATCATTTTGAACAACTTTTCTTCTGTACTGCATTACAAAATATTTTTCCTTTGTGGGATTTGGGTGATCGAAATTTTGGACTTTTGGCCCCTAAAAACCCTTAATTACGTAACACATCATAAAATCATTACATTGCTTGAATACATAACTGTGAGATAAACATATTTGCTTCTGTAATCTATTACAAAATATCCCTCGGTGAAGAGCTATGGGTAAAATACTTTAGAGCCTTCTAGGTCCCTAATTTTAGGGGCAAGCCCCTTTTTCCTGATATCAGCCTAAAGGTCTTGTAAATATAAGCCTTTTTTACATTACATGTTTTGATAAAATATTTTTCAGAAAAAAGATAAAGAGAGAAAAGTACAAAAATTTACGACGCTTTTTTAATGTCAATTTTCGAGCCCTAGCGAGCTTTGGCGCCAGAAGTGGTAAACTTACAAAACAACAACCATGCAAAACTTCAATCTTTCGTTTACCAACCGTAGAAATTTGAGCTTAATATCTCTTATAGTTTAGGAGAACAACCACAGACAAAATACCCATATAAAAATTAGAAAAATCTCAATATCTCAAAAACGGATGTGACGTCAACAATACAAAAAATTTCCAATCAAGTTCAGACCACTAAATATTACATCCTAAAATTTGATTGAGATCGGCAGAGCCGTTTCTGAAAAATCGCGTGCACAAAAAAAGGAAGAAAAAAAAATAATAACTAGACACGATCTCGTTGCGAGCAACGAGGAGGTCTTCCGTTCGATTTTTAGAATGAAATATGACATCATCAACTTTGATTTTCGACAACAAAACATGTTATGGAAAAAGGAGTGAAGTACTAATGCTTTATTGTATCGCTTTTTATAAGTTCTCTTGCTTTTGTAAATACTTGCATTTCTCAAATTAAGATAAAAAAGATCAAACTTGTTTACCTCTGGTCCCTCAAAAACCCTAATTGGGTAACGCAAGAGAAAATCATAATATTTTTAGGATTTATAAACGTATTATACCTAATCTAGCTTTAATAACCTTTCACAAATTGGCTCTCATTAAAGGGCTATAGATAAAAGATTCTAGAGCTCTTTGATCCCTTAATTTAAGGGGCAATCCCTTTTTCTTGGATTCAAATGAAAGGACATTTAATTCTGAACACATTTTGTCAACAAGTGTTCAGAAATTCGTTACCGTTTTGGAGATATATGAGAAAGAAGGTTTTAAGGGCTGATCCCTTATTTCCTTTTAGGGGCCGTTTAACGAAATTTTGAAGGTTGCATTTTGTTGAGAACATCATTTTAAACAACTTTTCTTCGTACTGCATTACAAAATATTTTTCCTTTCTGAGATATGGGTCATCAAAATTTTGGACTTTTGGCCCCTAAAACCCTTAATTACGTAACACATGATAAAATCATTACATTGCTTTGTTACATAACTATAAGATAAACATATCTGCATCTATAACATTTCACAATATATCCCTCAATAAACGGTAATAGATAACAGACTTTAGAGCCCTTTTGCATCATTTTGAACAACTTTTCTTCTGTACTGCATTTCAAAATATTTTACCTTTCTGGAATATGGGTGATCAAAATTTGGGACTTTTGGCCCCTGAAAACCCCTAATTACAAAACACATGACAAAACCAATACATTGCTTTGATACATAACTGCAAGATAAACACATGTGCTTCTAGAACAATTCACAAAATATCCCTCAATAAAGGGTTATAGATAAAAGATTCTAGAGCTCTTTGATCCCTTAATTTAAGGGGCAATCCCTTTTTCTTGGATTCAAATGAAAGGACATTTAATTCTGAACACATTTTGTCAACAAGTGTTCAGAAATTCGTTACCGTTTTGGAGATATATGAGAAAGAAGGTTTTAAGGGCTGATCCCTTATTTCCTTTTAGGGGCCGTTTAACGAAATTTTGAAGGTTGCATTTTGTTGAGAACATCATTTTAAACAACTTTTCTTCGTACTGCATTACAAAATATTTTTCCTTTCTGAGATATGGGTCATCAAAATTTTGGACTTTTGGCCCCTAAAACCCTTAATTACGTAACACATGATAAAATCATTACATTGCTTTGTTACATAACTATAAGATAAACATATCTGCATCTATAACATTTCACAATATATCCCTCAATAAACGGTAATAGATAACAGACTTTAGAGCCCTTTTGCATCATTTTGAACAACTTTTCTTCTGTACTGCATTTCAAAATATTTTACCTTTCTGGAATATGGGTGATCAAAATTTGGGACTTTTGGCCCCTGAAAACCCCTAATTACAAAACACATGACAAAACCAATACATTGCTTTGATACATAACTGCAAGATAAACACATGTGCTTCTAGAACAATTCACAAAATATCCCTCAATAAAGGGTTATAGATAAAATACTTTAGAGCCCTTCGGTCTCCTAATTTTAGGGGGCAGTCCCTTTTTCTTGTTATCAGACGAAAGGTTATTTAATTTTAAACAAATTTTGTTCAACAAGTGTTTAGAAATTTGTAACCGTTCTGGAGATATATGACAAAGAAGGTTTTAGGGGCCGATCCCTTATCTCCTTAAAGGGGCCGTTTAACGAAATTTTGAAGGTTGCATGTTGTTAAGAACATTAATTTGAACAACTTTTCTTCTGTATTGCATTTCAAAATATCTTTTATTTCTGAGATATGGGTGATCGAAATTTTGGACTTTTGGCCCCTAAAAACCCTTAATTACGTAACACATAATAAAATCATTACATTGGTTGACTACATAACTGTAAGATAAACATATTTGCTTCTATAACCTTTCACAAAATATCTCTCAGTAAAGGGCTACAGATTAGAGACTTTAGAGCCCTTTGGTCCCCTTATTTTAGGGGCCAGCCCCTTTTTTGATTTCATAGAAAAGGTCCTGTTAAAAGAAACTTTTTTTACTTTACATGTCTTAACAAAATATTTTTCAGAAAAGAAATAATCAAAGAAAACCAGAAAAAAATACGACGTTTTTTCTATCTCAATTTTCGGGTCCAGGCGAGCTTCGGCGCCTTTCCAGACAGACCAAAATAAAAATAAAATTACAAATCTACAATATTTTGTCTACCACCCCTGAAAGTTGGAACTCGATATCAATAATAGTTTAGGAGAACGTAGAGGGACAAGCGACCCCTATAAATATCGCTAAAACGTCAATTTCTCAGAAACGGAAGTGACGTCATCAATATAATAAAAAAACCTATAAGGTTTCGATCATTATCTATCAGATCTGAAAGTTTCATGAAAATCGGTCGAGCCGTTTCTGAGAAATCGCGTGCACAAAATTTGTAAGAAAAAAAAGAAAAATAACTAGACACGATCTCGTTGCGAGCAACGAGGAGGTCTTCCGTACGATTTTTAGAAGAAAATATGACATCATCGACTTTAATTTTCGACAACAAAACATGATATGGAATAAGGAGTGAAGTACTAATGCTATAATGTATCGCTTTTTTAAAAGTTCTAATACATTGCTTTTCAAAATACTTGCATTTCTTCCAATTAAGATTGGAAAGATTTTTGTTTACATCTGGTCCCTAAAAACCCTAATTGGGTAACACAAGAGCAAATCATTATATTGTTACATGAAGGATATATAAATGTATTATACCTAATCTAGCTTTAATAACCTTTCACTAGATGGCTCTCATTAAAGGGCTATAGATAAACATTTTAGAGCCCTTTGATCCCCTAATTTGAGGGGCTAGTCCCTTTTTCTTTGAATCAAATGAAAGGCCATTTAATTCTGAACAAATTATGCTCAACAAGTGTATAGAAATTCGTTACCGTTCTGGAGATATATGAGAAAGAAGGTTTTAGGGGCCGATCCCTTATCTCATTTTAGGAGCCCTTTAGCGAAACTTTGAAGGTTGCATATTGTTGAGAACATTTTTTTGAACAACTTTTCTTCTGTATTGCATTAGAAAATATTTTTTCGTTCCGAGATATGGGTGATCGAAATTGTGGACGTTTGGCCCCTAAAAACCCTTAATTACGTAACACATAATAAAACCATTACATTGCTTGGATACATAACTGTGAGATAAACATATTTGCTTCTATAACCTTTCACAAAATATCTTACAGTAAAGGGCTACAGATTAAAGACCTTCGAGCCCTTTGGTCCCCTTATTTAAGGGGCCAGCCCCTTTTTCTTGATATTAAATGAAAGGACATTGAATTCTAAACAATTTTTGTTCAACAAGTTTTCAGAAAATCGTTACCGTTCTGGAGATATATTAGAAAGAAGGTTTTAAAGGCCGATCCCTTATCTCATTTTAGGGGCCGTTTAACGAAATTTTGAAGGTTGCATATTGTTAAAAACATTAATTTGAACAACTTTTCTTCTGTATTGCATTACAAAATATTTTTTCTTTCCGAGATATGGGTGATCGAAATTTTGGACTTCTGGCCCTTAAAAACCCTTAATTACGTAACACATAATAAAATCATTACATTGCTTGGATACATTACTGTAAGATAAACATATTTGCTTCTATAACATTTCACAAAATATCTTACAGTAAAGGGCTACAGATTAAAGACTTTAGAGCTTTTTTGTCCCCTTATTTGAGGGGCCAGCCCCTTTTTCTTGATTTTAAAGAAAAGGTCTTGTAAATACAAACTTTTTTTACGTTACATGTCTTAACAAAATAATTTTTAGAAAAGAGATAATCAAAGAAAAACCGGAAAAAATGACGACGTTTTTCCATCTCAATTTTCGGGTCCGGGCGAGCTTCGGCGCCTTTCAAGCCAGATCAAAATGAAAATAAAATTACAAATCTAAAATCTTTCGTCTACTATCCCTGAAAGTTTGAACTCAATATCTTTTATAGTTTAGGAGAACGTAGAGGGACAAGCCACCCCTCTGAAAATCGCTAAAACGTCAATTTCTCAAAAACGGAAGTGACGTCATCAATATAATAAAAAACCTATAAGGTTTATATCATTATCTATTAGATCTGAAAGTTTCATGAAAATCGGTCGAGCCATTTCTGAGAAATCGCGTGCACAAAATTTGTAAGAAAAAAAAGAAAAATAATAATAATAACTAGACACGATCTCGTTGCGAGCAACGAGGAGGTCTTCCGTCCGATTTTTAGAATAAGGAATGGCCTTACTCTTGATCTTCGTCAACGAAACTTATCCGGAAAAGGAGGCGGAATCTATGAGTGTTATGGGTGAAAGACGATCTATCCCTTTGGTGTCCCTTATTTAAGGGATCAGCTCCTTTTCATTCATTTTCGTTAAAAGATATTTTTGTGTAACACTAATAAATGTTTAGAAATTGGTTACCGTTTTTGAGATATCTGGGAAAAATCGTTTTGGTATCCGGTCCTAAAACTCCTTTAGGGTCCAGATAACAAACAATATATGGTTGTACATTGTGAAGCACATTATTTTGAGCATCTTTTGTTAATACTGCTTTCCAGAATTTTCCTCTATTTCGAGATATTGAAGATCAAAGTGTTGGACTTCTGGCCCCTTAAAATCCCTAATTACATAACATAGGAGTAAATGATTACCATGTATAGGTAAATAACCTTAGAATGAACATTATTGCTTCTATAACGTATCACAAAATATTTCACAGTAAAAAGCTATCATTAAAAGACTTTAGGCCCCCCTCAGCCCCTTATTTGAAGGGCCAGTCCCTTTTTCTTGATTTCATAAGAACGTTCTTGTCAATTCAAACACATTTTGTTCAACAAGTGTTTACAAATTTTGTACCGTTCTCGAGATATCTTGAGAGGGTCGTTTCCGGGGCCGACCCTGTAACTCCTTTTAGGGACCGCATAACAAAGAAATTATGGTTGCAGATTGTTTTGCTCTATATTTTAAGCATCTTTTGTTCAATATTGCTTTTCAAAATGTTCCTCTATTTTGAAATATTGAAGATCAAAGTTTTCGACTTATGGCCCCTTAAAATCCCTAATTACTTAACATAGGAGGAAATGATTGCCATGTATATGTAAATAATCTTAGAATGAACATAATTGCCTCTATAACGTATCACAAAATATTTCACGGTAAAAAGTTATCATTAAAAGACTTTAGGGCCACCTCAGCCCCTTATTTGAAGGGCCAGCCCCTTTTTCATGATTTCAAATGAAAGCTCTAATCAATTCAAACACATTTTGTTCAACAAGTGTTTACAAATTTTGTACCGTTCTCGAGATATGTTGAGAGGGTCGTTTTAGGGGCCGACCCTGTAACTCCTTTTAGGGACTGCATAACAAAGAAATTATGGTTGCAGATAGTTAAGCTTAATATTTTGAGCATCTTTTGTTCAATATTACTTTTCAAAATTTTCCTACTTTTTGAGATATTGAGCATCAAATTTTTGGACTTCTGGCCCCTTAAAACCCCTAATTACGTAACATAGGAGTTAATGATTGCCATGTGTAGGTGGATAACGTTAGAATAAACATAATTGCTTCTATAACTTATCACAAAATATTTCGCAGTGAAAAGTTATCATTAAAAGACTTTAGGGCCCCCTCAGCCCCTTATTTGAAGGGCCAGCCCCTTTTTATTGATGTCTTATAAAAGCTCTTGACTTTATAAAGATTTTTTGTTCTACATGTTATAACAAAATACAATCAAGGAAAAAGATATTGAAAGAAAACCACGAAAAATCACGACGCCTTTTTAACTGTAATTTTCGAGCTCGGGCGAGCTTCGGCGCTTTTGGTCACAGGAAAATATATATACCACATGTCAGATCTACAACTTTTTGTCTACAATCCCTGAAATTTTGAACTCAATATCTTAAATCGTTTAGGAGTTTACCCCTGGACAAGCCGACCCTCTGAAAATCGTTAAATTGTAAATAACTCAAAACCGGAAGTGACGTCATCATTAAAAAAAATTTCCAATAAGGTTCAGATCATTATCTATCAGACCTAAAAGTTTCATGTAAATCGGTGGAGTAGTTTTCGAGAAATCGCGTACACAAAATTGGTTGGAAAAAAAAAGAAAAATAATAATAATAGGGAAAAAGAAACCGAACGAAAACAATAAGGTCTTCCGTTGGAAAACGGAAGACCTTAACTAGAAGAAAATATGACATCATTGACTTTGATTTTCGACAACAAAACATGATATGGAAAGAGGAGTGAAGTACTTATGCTTCATTGCATCGCTTTTTATAAGTTCTATTACATTGCTTTTTTGAATGCTTGCATTTCCTCCAATCAAGATTGAAAAGATTAATTTTGTTTACATCTGGTCCCTAAAAACCCTAATTGGGTAACGCAAGAGAAAATCATTATATTGTTAGGTTATAGAAACGTATTATACCTAATCTAGCATTAATAACCTTTCACAAAATGGCTCTCATTAAAGGGCTATAGAGAATTTTTTTAGAGCCCTTTCATCCCCTAATTAAAGGGGCCAGCCCCTTTTTCTTGGAATCAAATGAAAGGACATTTAATTCTTAAAACATTTTGTCAACAAATGTTTTAAAATTCGTTACCGTTCTGGAGATATATGAGAAAGAAGGTTTTAGGGGCCGATCCCTTATCTCCTTATTGGGGCCGTTTGGCGAAATTTTGAAGATTGCATATGGTTAAGAACATCTTTTTGAACAACTTTTCTTCTGTATTGCATTTCAAAATATTTTTTCTTTCCGAGATATGGGTGATCAAAATTTTGGACTTTTGGTCCCTAAAAACCTTTATTACGTAATACATGACAAAATCATTACATTGCTTGGATATATAACTGTGAGATAAACATATTTGCTTCTATAACCTTTCAAAAAATATCTCTCAGTAAAGAGCTACAGAATAAAGACTTTAGAGCCCTTTGGTCCCCTTATTTGAGGGGCCAGCCCCTTTTTCTTGATATCAAATGAAAGATCATTTAATTCTACAAAAATTTTATTCAACAAGTGTTTAGAAATTTGCTACCATTCTGGAGATATATGAGAAAGAAGGTTTTAGGGGCCGATCCCTTATCTCCTTATAGGGGCCGTTAAACAAAATAAAATTTTGAAGGTTGCATATTGTTAAGAACATTAATTTGAACAACTTTTCTTCTGTATTGCATTACAAAATATTTTTGATTTCTGAGATATGGGTGATCAAAATTTTGGACTTTTGGCCCCTAAAAACCCTTAATTACGTAATACATGACAAAATCATTACACTGCTTGGATACATAACTGTGAGATAAACATATTTGCTTCTATAACCTTTCACAAAATATCTCTCAGTAAAGGGCTACAGATTAAAGACTTTAGAGCCCTTTGGACCCCTTATTTGAGGGGCCAGCCCCTTTTTCTTGATATTAAAGAAAAGGTCCTGTAAATAGAAACTTTTTTTACATTACATGTCTTAACAAAATAGTTTTCAGAAAAGAGATAATTAAAGAAAACCAGAAAAAATTTCGACGTTTTTTCCATCTCAATTTTCGGGTCCAAGCGAGCTTCGGCGCCTTTCAAGACAGATCAAAATGTAAATAAAATTACAAATCTACATTCTTTTGTCTACTATCCCTGAAAGTTTGAACTCGATATCTTTTATAGTTTAGGAGAAGTTCCACGGACAAGCAACCCCCCTAAAAATCGCTAAAACGTCAATTTCTCAAAAACGGAAGTGACGTCATCAATATAATAAAAAACCTATCAGTTTTTGATTATTATCTAACAGATCTGAAAGTTTCATGAAAATCGGCCGAGCCGTTTCAGAGAAATCGCGTGCACAAAAATTGTAAGAAAAAAAAGAAAAATAATAATAATAGGGAAAAAGAAATCGTACGAAAACAATAAGGTCTTCCGTTGGAAACGGAAGACCTTAATAATAACTAGATACGATCTCGTTACGAGTAACGAGTAGGTCTTCCCTTCAATTTTTAAACGATACGATTAAAATATCAATGAAATTTCAGAATTCTCCCTCAAACACTCCCATTTCGATAATGTATACGATTGTCAATATCTTTTAAAATGCTTAACAAAGAGTTTTGCTTTTTAACATACAGCACATTAAAGATTGAAGATTTTAGTCCCCTAAAATCTCTAAATACGTCATCAATGGGTTTGGAAATGAGTTTTTACAAACTGATATTGCTGCGATCAACAACTTTGTTTCTATAATGCATTACAAAATCTTGATCATTTTTAACGTATGAGTAATAGAGTTTAGGAGTCTATTGGCCCCTAATTTAAGGGGCCAGCCCCTTTTTCTTGATTTTATACGAAAGGTCTCATGAATACTAACATGTTTTGTTGTTACATCAATCTAAAACTGATGATCACTTTTGAGATACAAATGATTGAATATTTGAGGGGCCAGCCCTCTAGATCCTTAATGGGGACAGAAATTCGTGTTTTGATAAGTAGAATCAATTTAAATCATTTAATCAAACATTTTCTCTTCTTTGATGTCTAACAAAATATGTATACTTCTCTAGTTATTTTTCGTCAAAGTTTAAGTTCTTTGGCCCTTAAAAATCCTTAATTACGTAATAAATGGGCGTTGCAATGATTTTGTCAAATAGATATTGGTACGATCAACAACTTTGCTTCTATAATGCATTACAAAATCATTATCGTTTTTAAGTTATTTGTAATAGAGTTAACGAGTACCATCGCCCCTAAAAAAAGGGGCCAGCCCCTTTTTTCTTGATTTCTTTGAAAAGGTCTTAAGAATACAAACATTTTTTGTTCTTACTCCCATGTAAAATTGTTGATCATTTTTGAGATACAAATGATTGAATATTTTAGGGGCCAGCCCTCTAGATCCTTAATTGGGACAGAAATTCGTGTTTTGATAAGTGGAATCGATTTAAATCATTTATTCAAACATTTTCTCTTCTATGATGTCTAACAAAATATGTATACTTCTCTAGTTATTTTTCGTCAAAGTTTAAGTACTTTGGCCCTTAAAAAATCCCTAATTACGTAATAAATGGGCGTGGCAATAATTTTTTCTAATAGATATTGGTACGATCCACAACTTTGCTTCTTTAATGCATTACAAAATCTTTATCGTTTTTAAGTTATTTGTAATAGAGTTTACGAGTGCCTTGGCCCCTAAAAAAAGGGGCCAGCCCCTTTTTTTTGATTTCGTTGGAAAGAACTTTTGATCCTCTACCACTTTTGTTTGATATGTCTTAACAAAATATCAACTAATAAAAAGATACAGATCAAAACGTTTGAAAATTTTGAATGAAAATCCGTACTCAATTTCCGTGCCCAGGCGAGCTGCAAGAAATGGCGCCACTGGCGTAAAACAAAATAAAAGTGCACAACTTCAGACTATAGACTACCTATCCTGAAAATTTCATAGTCATATCTCTGATAGTTTCTGAGATCAGCTCTGCACAAAATAGGTCGTAAAAAACTACAAAATGGTCGATAAATCGGTACCGGAAGTGACGACAACAAAAATTTCAAAAACATATAAAATTCAGATGATGACTCATAATCTGTGAAAAAATGTTGAAAATCGGTCGAATAGTTTTCGAGAAATCGCGTGCACAAAATTTGGAAAAAATAATAATAATAATAAGAAACAGTACGAAAACTATAAGGTCTTCCGTTGGAAACGGAAGACCTTAACTAGACACAATCTCGTTGCGAGCAACGAGGAGGTCTTCCGTCTGATTTTTACAAGGAAATATGACATCATCGACTTTGATTTTTGACAACAAAACATGATATGGAAAAGGAGTGAAGTACTAATGCTTTATTGTATCGCTTTTTATAAGTTCTCTTACATTGCTGTTTTAAATACTTGCATTTCTACCAATTAAGATGAAAAAGATTAATCATGTTCACCTCTGGTCCCTAAAAACCCTTATTTGGTAACACAAGAGGAAATCATTATATTGTTAGGATATATAAACGTATTATACCTAATTTTAGCTTTAATAACCATTCACAAAATGACTCCCATTAAAGGGCTATAGATAAAAGATTTTAGAGCCCTTTGATCCCCTAATTTAAGGGGCCAGCCCCTTTTTCTTGATATCAAATGAAAGGTCATTTAATTCTGAACACATTTTGTAAACAAGTGTTTAAAAATGTGCTACTATTCTAGAGATATATGAGAAAGAAGGTTTTAGGGGCCGATCCCTTATCTCTTTATAGAGGCCGTTTGACGAAATGTTGAAGGTTGCATATTGTTAAGAACATCTTTTTAAACAATTTTTCTTCTGTACTGCATTTCAAAATATTTTTCCTTTCTGAGATATGGGTGATTAAATTTTTGGACTTTTGGCCCCTAAAAGCCCTTAATTACGAAACACATGATAAAACCATTACATTGCTTAGATACATAACTGTGAGATAAACACATTTGCTTTTATAACATTTCACAAAATATCTCTCAGTAAAGGGCTACAGATTAAAAACTTTAGAGCCCTTTGGTTCCCTTATTTGAGAGGCCAGCCCCTTTTTCTTGATATCAAATGAAAGGCCATTTAATTCTCAACAAATTTTGTTCAACAAGTGTTTAGAAATTCGTTACCGTTCTAGAGATATATGAGAAAGAAGGTTTTAGGGGCAGATCCCTTATCCCCTTATAGGGGCCGTTTAACGAAATTTTGAAGGTTGCATATTGTTGAGAACATTAATTTGAACAACTTTTCTTCTGTATTGCATTACAAAATATTTTTCCTTTCTGAGATATGGATGATCGAAATTTTGGACTTTTGGCCCCTAAAAACACCTAATTACGTAACACATAATAAAATCATTACATTGCTTGGATACATAACTGTGAGATAAACATATTTGCATATATAACATTTCACAAAATATTGTTCAGTAAAGGGCTAAAGATTAAAGACTTTAGAGCCCTTTGGTCCCCTTATTTGAGGAGCCAGTCCCTTTTTTGATTTCAAAGAAAAGGTCCTGTAAATAGAAACTTTTTTTACATTACATGTCTTAACAAAATATTTTATAGAAAAGAGATAATCAAAGAAAACCAGAAAAAATGACGACGTTTTTTACATCTCAATTTTCGGGTCCAGGCGAGCTTCGGGGCCTTTTAAGTCAGATCAAAATGAAAATAAAATTGCAAATCTACAATCTTTTGTCTACTATCCCTGAAAGTTTGAACTCAATATCTTTTATAGTTAAGGAGAACGTAGAGGGACAAGCCACCCCTCTAAAAATCGCTAAAACGTCAAATTCTCAAAAACGGAAGTGACGTCATCAATATGATAAAAAACCTATAAGGTTCAGATCATTATCTATCAGATCTGAAAGTTTCATAATAATCGGTCAAGCCTTTTCAGAGAAATCGCGTGCACAAAATTTGTAAGAAAAAAAATTAAAATAACTAGACACGATCTCGTTGCGAGCAACGCGGAGGTCTTCCGTCTGATTTTAGAATTTGTGATATAAGTTCGATCTTGATTTTGCTGTGAACAACTAAACATATTTAAGAATAGAAAAACATGGTGTACATTCTAAGAGCAAGATACTATTTTGTTCAGGTGTAAGAGCTTTGTTCAACAAGTGTTCACAAATTCGCCACCATTCTTGAGATATCTAAGAAAAAACGTTTTAGGGGCCGGTCCATTTTCTCCTTATTGGGGCCACTGTGCCAAAGTTTGAAAGTTGCAAGATTAAGGTTGTAAGATAAATATATTTTCTTCCATAATACTCTACAATTACACAGTGTCCCCAAATTTAAAATTAGAAAAATCTAAAGTTTTTTTCTCTAGCTCTTTACAGAGGTATACTCGGTAAAGAGCTAGAGAAAAAAAATTAGTGCTCTCTAGGTCCCTAATATTAGGGACCAGCCCCTTTTTCGTGGTATCAAATGAAAGGTCATTTAAAAGACATTTTGTTCAACAATTGTTTAGAATTTCGTTACTGTTTTTGAGATATCTGAGAAAAAAAAGTTTTAAGGGGGCCGGTTCCTTATCTCCTAATTAAGGCCACTAAACCAAATTTTGAAGGTTGCATGATTTTAGGTTCATTTTTTGAGCATCTTTTCTTCGAAACTGCATTTCAAAATATTGTTATTTTTGGAGATTTAGGTGATCAAAGTTTTGGATTTTGACCCCTTAAAACCTCTAACTACGTATTTACGTTACACATGAAACAATTGTTATGCTGTCGGGCATCATAACTGAGAGGTTAACATATTTGATTCTATAATTTATAACAAAATATCCCTCGGTAAAGAGAGAGAAAAAAGATTTTATTACTTGGGCAATCCCCTTTTTCGTGATATCAAATGATAGGTCATTTAATTTTACAGAAATTTTGCTCAACAGTTGTTAGGAAATTTGTTACTGTTTTTGAGATATCTGAGAAAAAACATTTTAGGGGACGGCCCGTTATCTCCATATTAAGGCTACTGAACCAAATATTAAAGGTTGGATTATGTTAAGTATATCATTTTGAGCATCTTTTTTCCTATACTGCATTTCAAAATATTATTCCTTTTGGAGGTAAAGGTGATCAAAGTTTTGAATTTTGCACCCCAAAAACCCCCTAATTACGTAAAAATTGAGAAAATCGTTATGCTGTTGGGCTTTATAACTGCAAGATAATCATATTTGCTTCCATAGTCCATTTCAAAATATCCTTTGGCGATGAGCTATAGATATAAGATTTTAGAGCCTTTTGAGTCTATAATATATGGGGCAGCCCCATTTTCCTAGTATCAAATGAAAGGTTTTTTAATTTAAAATACGTTTGCTCAACAGTTGTTCAAAAATTCGTTATCGTTTTTGAGATATCTGAGAAAAAATATTTAGGTACCGCGCCCTTTTATCCTTATTTGTGCCGCTGAACCACAATTTGAAGGTTGCATATTGTTAAGTACATCAATGGAAGACCTTAATAATAGGGGAAAAAACCCGAAGAATAACAATGAAGTCTTACGTTGGAAACGGAAGACCTTAATAATAAGAAAAGTGAATAAGAAACAATAGAATATTAGAAGAGTTTTCCGCTGAAGACGGAAGACCCAAATAGTTAAAGACTGTATTTGTCTAAATCTTAATGGAAGAGTATTTTCAACTTGTACTACAGTCCATCAACCCCTTTATGTTGACTGTTTTACTTAAAGAAATCAAAAAAAAAAAGAAAAGAAATTGGCTCCGGCGAGATTAGAACACGCAGCCTTTTCAGGTGTCATAACAGTATTTCAGCAAAGGTTCACGTCAAAACATGGCTGACGCGAAATAATGCCCGAATTTCTTTTTGAATTTGGGGCGTTTCCGCTCGGGACAGGAGCTAAATTTTTGTATGAGATGAAAAACAACGTGTGAGATGTCTGACTACACAGGTTTGGTAACAGTGCGAGGTCATTTGAAATATTGATGCGTGTTTGTGTCTGGAGGGGGGGGGGGTGAAAAGACCCGATCTTGATTTTCGTCGTAAATAAATCGACAGTAGAATTTTGAGGTTTGGATCTTGGATTCGGTTAACGACAATTAGGGGAAGTAAAGTCCTAAAACAATGACTGATGCATTTTGCATATGAATTTCAGTGTTGTGATTGTTTTTTCGTGTCGTTTACTATTGTGTTTGACTGTTTTATTTCAACAGGATTGATAAAAAAAATCTATATAAATGCAGAAATAACGTCAGTAACACGTAAATTTATTCGGTATACATTTTATGACAGCAATTTCCACAGTTCTAACATCCATAAGTAGTTCACACGCTATCGTTGATACAGACTAAACGGAACACAAGAAATATACATGCAACAGAAATAGTACGCGGCTGCTTACATCCCTAGAACTGTGTAAATTTTAAGTCCCCGTACAGGCTATACCCGCCGCTTGGTCTCAGGAATTTCTTTGTAATTGTTCAATCCGCTGCATATTTGGCAGACAATAAGAATAAGGTCCGAGGTACATTTACACAAAATTTCATTACGATTGAGTGAAGGGCTCGGGAGTTAGGATTTTTTTCTACAGTACATGTCAAGCACGACAATCGAAACTCAAATGTCTAAAAACTCATAACTCGCTTAGAAATGAACGAATTGGTCTGGCCATTGGTACAAAATTCAAGAATGGTACTGGGTTGAAATAAAAGGTTCTAATTGAAGCATCCAATAATAGGGGCCAGTATCTTTTTCTTGGAAACCTTTTAAATTAAAAGTTATTTGATTTTAAAGGCATTTTGTTCAACAATTGTTTGGAAATTTGTTACCATTCTTGAGATATCTGAGAAAGAATGTTTTAGGGGCCGGTCCCTTATCTCCTTATTGGGGCCGCAAAACCAAATTTTGAAGGTTGCATGTTGTTAAGTACATCATTTTAAGAATCTTTTCTCTTATACTGCATTTCAAAATATTTCCCCTTTTCGAGATATAGGTGATCAAAGTTTTGGACTTTTGACCCCTAAAAACCCCTAATTACGTAACACATGAGAAAATCATTATACTGTTGGGCTTCATAACTGTTATATGAACATATTTGCTTCTATAATCTATTACAAAATATCCCTCGGTGAAGAGCTATGGGCAAAATAATTTAGAGCCCTCTAGGTCCCTAATTTGAGGGGCCAGCCCCTTTTTCCGATATTAGCTGAAAGGTCTTGTAAATTCAAACTAATTTTACATTACATGTTTTAACAAAATATTTTCCAGAAAAGAGATAAAAGAGGAAAAGCACGAAAATTGACGACGCTTTTCATATCTCAATTTTCGAGCACTACCGAGCTTTGGCGCATGTAGTGCTAAACATGTAAAACAACAACCATGCAAAACTTCAATCTTCCTTCTACTAACTGTAGAAATTTGAGCGCAATATCTTTTATACTTTAGGAGAACTGCCGCAGACAAAATACCCATGTAAAAATCGTTAAAACGTCAATATTGCAAAAACGTATGTGACGTCATCAATGCAAAAAATTTGCTATCAAGTTCAGACCAATATGTATCACATCTGAAATTTTGATGGAGATCGGCCGAGTCGTTGCTGAGAAATCGCGTGCACAAAAATCGGAAGAAAACAAATAATAATAATAGGGAAAAAGAAACTGAAGAATAACAATAAGGTCTTCCGTTGGAAACGGGAGACCTTAATAATAATAATAGGGAAAAAGAAACCGAAGAATAACAATAAGGTCTTCCGTTGGAAACGGGAGACCTTAACTGGACACGATCTCGTTGCGAGCAACGAGGAGGTCTTCCGTCCGATTTTTAGAAGGAAATATGACATCATCGCATTTGATTTTCAACAAAAAAACATGATATGGGAAAAAGTGTGAAGAACTTTGCTTTTTTATCGCATTTTATAACTTCTCTTATACTGCTTTTTTAAATATTTGCATTTCTCCAAATTGAGATAGAAAAAATTAAACTTGTTTACCTTTGGCTCCTAAAAACCCTAATTAGGTAACGCAAGAGAAAATCATTATATTGTCAGGATATGTAAACGTATTATACCTAATTCAGCTTAAATAACCTTTCACAAAATAGCTCTTAGTAAAACGCTATAGATTAAGGACTTTAGAGCCCTTTGATCCCCTAATTTAAGGGGCCAGCCCTTTTTTCTTGAAATCAAATAAAAGGTCACTTAATTCTGAACACATTTTGTCAACAAATGTTTGGAAAATCGTTACCGTTCTTGAGATATATGGGAAAGAATGTTTTAGGGGCCAATCCCTCATCTCCTTTTAGGGGCCGTTGAAAGAAATTTTGTAGGTTGCATATTGTTAAGAACATCATTTTGAACACCTTTTTTTTCTGTACTTCATTTCAAAATATTTTTCCTTTCTGAAATATGGTTGATCAAAATTTTGGACTTTTGGCCCCTAAAGACCCCTAATTACATAACACATGATAAAATCATTACATTTCGTGGATACATAACTGTGAGATGAACATATTTGCTTCTATAACATTTTACAAAATATCCCTCAGTAAAGGGCTAGAGATAAAAGATTTTAGAGCCCTTTGGTTCCCTAATTTAAGGGGCCAGCCCCTTTTTCTTGATATCAAATAAAAGGTCACTTAATTCTAAACACATTTTGTTCAACAAGTGTTTAGAAATTTGTTACCGTTCTGGGGATATATGAGAAAGAAGGTTTTAGGGGCCAATCCCTTATCTCCTTATAGAGGCCGTTTAACGAAATTTTGAAGTTGAAGTTAAGAACATCATTTTGAACAACTTTTTTTCTTTACTAAATTTCAAAATAATTTTCCTTTCAGAGATATGAATGATCAGAGTTTTGGACTTTTGGCCCCTAAAAACCCCTAACTACACAACACATGATAAAATCATTACATAGCCTGGATACATAACTGTGAGATGAACATATTTGCTTTTATAACATTTTACAAAATATGCCTCAGTAAAGGGCTATAGATAAAAGACTTTAGAGCCATTTGGTTCCCTTATTTAAGGGGCCAGCCCCTTTTTCTTGATATCAAAGAAAAGGTCACTTAATTCTAAACACATTTTGTTCAACAAGTGTTTATAAATTTGTTACCGTTCTGGAGATATATGAGAAAGAAGGTTTTAGGGGCTGATCCCTTATCTCCTTTAAGGGGCCGTTTAACGAAATTTTGAAGTTTGCATATTGTTAAGAACATCATTTTGAACAACTTTTCTTCTGTACTGCATTTCAAAATATTTTTCCTTTCTGAGATATGGGTGATCAAAATTTTGGACTTTCGGCCTCTAAAAACCCTTAATTACGTAACACATGGAAAAACCATTACATTGTTTGAATACATAACTGTGAGATAAACATATTTGCTTATATAACATTTTACAAACTATGCCTCAGTAAAGGGCTATAGATAAAAGACTTTAGAGCCCTTTGATTCCCTTATTTAAGGGGCCAGCCCCTTTTCCGTGATTTCAAAGAAAAGGTCTTGTAAATTAAAACTTTTTTTACATTACATGTCTTAACAAAATATGTTTCAGAAAAGAGATAATTAAAGAAAACCAAAAAAAATTAGGACGTTTTTTTTATCTTAATTTTCGGGTCCAGGCGCGCTTCGGCGCCTTTAAAGCTAGATCAAAATGAAAATAAAATTGCAAATCTACAATCTTTCGTCTACTTTCCCTGAAAGTTTGAACTCAATATCTCTTATAGTTTAGGAGAACTTAGAGGGACAAGCCACCCCTCTGAAAATCGCTAAAACGTCAGTTTCTAAAAAACAGAAGTGACGTCATCAATAAAATCAAAAACCTATAAGGTTCAGATCACTATCTATCAGATCTGAAAGTTTCATGAAAATCGGTTGAGCCATTTCTGAGAAATCGCGTGCACATAATTTGTAAAAAAAAAAAAAGAAAAATAATAATAATAGGGAAAAAGAAACCGAACGAAAACAATAAGGTCTTCCGTTGGAAACGGAAGACCTTAATAATAATAGGGAAAAAGAAACCGAACGAAAACAATAAGGTCTTCCGTTGGAAACGGAAGACCTTAATAACTAGACACGATCTCGTTGCGAGCAACGAGGAGGTCTTCCGTCTGATTTTAGAAATTGAGATTTATGTTCGATCTTGATTTTGCTATTGAACAGCTATACATGATTTAAAACAGGAAAAGAGGATCTTCATTTTAAGTGCCTAATACCATTTTGTTTCAGGTGTAAGAGTTTTGTTCAACAAGTGTTTAGAAATTCGACACCGTTCTTGAGATATCTGAGAAAGAATATTTTAGGGGCCCGACTTTATCTCCTTATTGGGGCCGCTGAACAAAAATTGTAAGGTTGCATGTTATTAGGTACATTATTTTGAGCATCTTTTCTTTTATACTGCATTTCAAAATATTTTTTCTTTTTGAGATATAGGTTATCAAATTTTTGGACTTTTGACCCCTTTAAATCCTTAATTACGTAACACATGAGAAAAATCATTATAATGTTAGGCTACATAACTGTTAGATAAACATATTTGCTTCTATAATCTATTACGAAATACCCCTCGGTAAAGAACTATAGGAAAAAGACATTAAAGCCTTCTAGGTCCCTAATATTACGGGCCAGCCCCTTTTTCATGGTATCAAATGAAAGGTCATTTAATTATAAAGACATTTTCTCCAACAAGTGTTCAGAAATCCGTTACCATTCTTGAAATATCTGAAAAAGAATGCTTTAGGGGCCGGTCCCTTATCTCTTTATTGGGGCCGCTGAACCAAATTTTTTAGGCTGCATGTTGTTAAGGACATCATATTGAGCATCTTTTCTTTTATACTGCATTTCAAAATAGTTTTCCTTTTTGAGATATAGGTGATCAAAGTTTTGGACTTTTGACCCCTAAAAACCCCTAATTACGTAATATATGAGAAAATCGTTATACTGCTTGGCTTCATAACTGTAAGATAAACATATTTGCTTCTATAATTTATTACAAAATATCCCTCAGTGAAGAACTATAGTAAAAAGACTTTAGAGCCCTCTAGGTCCCTAATATTAGGGGCCAGCCCCTTTTTCTTGGTATCAAATGAAAGGTCATTTGATTAGAAAGACATTTTGTTCAACAAGTGTTCAGAAATTCGTTACCATTCCTGAGATATCTGAGAAAGAATGTTTTAGGGGCCGGTCCCTTATCTCCTTATTGGAGCCGCTGAACCAAATTTTTTAGGTTGCATGGTGTTAAGTACATCATTTTGAGCATCTTTTCTTTTATACTGCATTTCAAAATATTTTTCTGTTTTGAGATATAGGTGGTCAAAGTTTTGGACTTCTGACCCCTAAAAATCCCTAATTACGTAACATATGAGAAAATCGTTATACTGCTTGGCTTCATAACTGTTAGATAAACATATTTGCTTATATAATTTATAACAAAATATCCCTCGGTAAAGAGTAATGGGTAAAAGACTTTAGAGCCCTCTAGGTCCCTTATTTGAGGGGCCAGCCCCTTTTTCTTGATATCAGCAGAAAGGTCTTGTAAATATAAACTTTTTTTTATATTACATGTTTTAACAAAATATTTTCCAGAAAAGAGATAAAAAGAGAAAAGCACAAAAATTCACGACGCTTTTTTAATGTCAATTTTCGAGCCATAGCGAGCTTTGGCGCCAGTAGTGCTAAACATACAAAACAACAATCATGCAAAACTTCAATCTTTCGTTTACCAACCGTAGAAATTTGAGCTTAATATCTCTTATAGTTTAGGAGAACAACAGAAGACAAAATACCCATATAAAAATTAGAAAAATCTCAATATCTCAACAACGGATGTGACGTCATCAATACAAAAAATTTCCAATCAAGTTCAGACCACTATCTATCACATGCTTAAATTTGATTGAGATCGGCCGGGCCGTTTCTGAGAAATCGCGTGCACAAAAAAAGGAAGAAAAAAATAATAATAACTAGACACGATCTCGTTGCGAGCAACGATGAAGTCTTCCGTGCGATTTTTTGAAGGTTATATGACCTTGACTTTGATATTTGACCCTTTATCTCCTTATTGGAGCAACAAAAAAAATTGATGGTTGAATTTTATTAGGAACATTATTCTTAGCATTTATTCTATATTGATTTTCAAAATAATGTTTTTTAAAATATTTGTTTTGTTTGAGGTATGTTATCAAAGTTTGGTACTTCTGGCCCCTTAAAACCCATTAAAACCCCTTAATACGGAACACATGATAAAATAATTATAATATGTTGTTAAATAAATGTGAGATGAACATTTTTGCTTCCTAAACATATAACAAAACATTTTTCAGTAAAGTGCTATGGAAGAAAGACTTTAGAGCCCTTTTGTTCCCTAAATTGAAGGGCCAGCCCCTTTTTCTTGGCATCATACGAAAGTTCTTTTGATATTAAACATATTTTGTTCAACAAGTGTTTAGAAATTCTTTGCCGTTTTTGAGCTATCTGGGATATGACGTTTTAGGGGCCGACCCCTAATCTCCTTATTGGGGCCAGATAACGAAAATTTTATGATTGAATATTGTTTAAAACATCATTCTAAGCATCTTTTATTCTATATTGCTTTTCAAAATATTTGTCCTTTTTTGAGATATATTCGATCAAAATTTTGGACTTCTGGCCCCTAAAAACCCCCAATTACGTAACGCATAATAAAATTTTTATAATGTATAGTTTTATTAGTGAAAGATGAACATTTTTGCTTCTTAAACATATTTCAAAACATTTCTCAGTAAAGTGCTATAGAAGAAAGACTTTAGAGCCCTTTTGGCCCCTAAATTGAAGTGCTAGCCCCTTTTTCTAGGCATCATACGAAAGTTCTTTTGATATTAAACATATTTTGTTCAACAAGTGTTTAGAAATTCTTTGCCGTTTAAGAGCTATCTGGGAAAGGACATTTTAGGGGCCGACCCCTAATCTGCTTATTGGGGCCAGATAACGAAAATTTTATGATTGAATATTGTTTAAAACATCATTCTAAGCATCTTTTATTCTATACTGCTTTTCAAAATATTTGTCCTTTTTGAGATATATTCGATCGAAGTTTTGGATTTTTGGCCCCTTAAAACCCCTAATTATGTAACGCATAATTAAATTTTTATAATGTATAGTTTTATTAGTAAAAGATGAACATTTTTGCTTCTTAAACATATTACAAAATATTTCTCAGTAAAGTGCTATGGGAGAAAGACTTTAGAGTCCTTTTGGCTCCTTATTTAAGGGACCAGCCCCCTTTTCTTGTTATCAAACGGAAGATCCTGTAAATATAAATTTTATTTGCTCTATATGTTATGGTAAAATATTTTCAGGAAAGGAGATAAAGAACGAAAACCATTAAAAATTACGTCGTTTTTTTAAACTCGATTTTCGGGTCCAGGCGAGCTTCGACGCCTTTGAAGCCAGACAACCTCAAATGCCTTTAAACACATCTACAATCTTTTGTCTACAATCCCTGAAAATTTTAATTCAATATCTTTTTTCGTTTAGGAGGAGATAGCAGGACAAAATGACCCTCTAAAAATCACTAAAACGTCAATATCTCCCGAACGGAAATGACGTCATTGAAATAATAAATTATATATAAGGTTTTTATCAATATCTACAAGATCTGAAATTTTCACGAAAATCGGTCAAGTCGTTTTCAAAAAATCGCTTGAACAAAAAAGCGTAAGAAAAAAAAAAATAAAAGGGAAAAAGAAACAAAGCAATAACAATAAGGTCTTCCGTTGGAAACGGAAGACCTTAACTAGAGCAAAGCTCGTTGCAAAGCAACGAGTGGGTCTTCCGTTAATGTCGGAAGTAAAGCTGGAAGTTCCTGTAAGAAGCAGAGCTCTTAAACCAATAACAAGAGTAACAAAAATAAAAAGATGAAAAAATCGAATTATTCCTGGTACGACTTAACAAAATCCGAATTATTTTTAGTACGACTTAACAAAAACCTTTCTGATTTCAAGAACGACTTAACAAAAAAAATCCGAATGTGTTCAAGTACGACTTAACAATAATTTAGGTACGAGTTAATTTTAGTTTGAACATTACGCTATTTTTTAAACCAAGGACGCGGAATAAAAATTTCCGGAAAAATCAACTTTTGAACCCCGATATCTCTGTAATGCATCGTCCGATTTTAAAACGAATTTCAGTGTTAGTTTCAGCTTGATAAGGTCTACAAAACACATATTCATTTTTGATTTGATCAGAAAATTCATTTTTTCGAAAAATTTGTTTCACTTTCGGTTTGGACCGGAAGTGACAGATTTTCATTTCGAGCCTTATTACAGAGGTAAATCGACCAAGTCATAACCATTGAAAATTTCAAGCCTCTATCTTAAAGCGTTTTTGAGAAAAGTCCGGGACAAAATGACTTTTTTAAATTTTTAAAAATGACGTCACGTCAAAACGAGAGTGACGTTCTCTTTAAAATTTTATTACTTTAGAGAAACGCCAATTTGCAAAAATCTCTGAAAATTTCATCAAAATCGGTTAAAAACCTTTTGTGTTATGAAGCAAAAAAGGAGTCAGAACAAAAGAAAAAGAATAACAATAATAACTAGAGCAAAGCTCGTTGCAAAGCAACGAGTGGGTCTTCCGTTAATGTCGGAAGTAAAGCTGGGAGTTTCTGTAAGAAGCAGAGCACTTAAACCAATAACAAGAGTAACTACCAAAAAAAATGAAAAAATCGAAATATTCCTGGTACGACTTAACAAAATCCGAATGATTCTGAGTACGACTTAACAAAAACATTTCCGATTTCAAGAACGACTTAACAAAAAAAATCCGAATGTGTTCAAGTACGACTTAACAATTATTTTTGGTACGAGTTAATTTTACTTTAAACATTACGCTATTTTTTAAACCAAGGAAGCGGAATCAAAATTTCCGGAAACTCAATTTTTAAACCCCGATATCTCTGGTATGCATTGTCCGATTTTAAAACGGATTTCAGTGTTAGATTCAGCTTAATAAGCTCTACAAAACGCATATTCGTTTTTGATTTGATCAGAAAATTCATTTTTTTGAAAAATTTGTTTCACTTCCGGTTTCGACCAGAAGTGACAGATTTTCATTTCGAGCCTTATTACAGAGGTAAATCGACCAAATCATAACCATTGAAAATTTCAAGCCTCTATCTTAAAGCGTTTTTGAGAAACGCCGCGGACAAAATGACTTTTTGAAAATTTTAAAAATGACGTTACGTCAAAACGGAAGTGACGTGGTCAAAAAAACTTTGATATCTTTGAGGGTTATTAGTTTCACATTATCTCTGAAAGTTTAAAAAAAATCGGTTGGAAACTTTTTGAGTTATTAAGCCGAGAAGGAGTCAGAAAAAAAAAAGAAAAAGTATAATAATAATAACTAGAGCAAAGCTCGTTGCAAAGCAACGAGTGGGTCTTCCGTTAATGTCGGAAGTAAAGCTGGAAGTTCCTGTAAGAAGCAGCGCTCTTAAAGCAACAACAATAGTAACTAAAATAAAAAGATGAAAAAATCGAATTATTCCTGGTACGACTAACAAAATCCGAATGATTTTAAGTACGACTTAACAAAAACATTTCCGATTTCAAGAACGACTTAACAAAAAAAATCCGAATGTGTTCAAGTACGACTTAACAATTATTTATTTACTTTGAACATTACGCTATTTTTTAAACCAAGGACGCGGAATCAAAATTTCCGGAAAAATCAATTTTTAAACCCCGATAACTCTGTCATGCATCATCCGATTTAAAAACAGCTTTCAGTGTTAGATTCAGCTTAATAAGCTCTACAAAACACATATACATTTTTTATTTGATCAAAAAATTCATTTTCTCGAAAAATTTGTTTCACTTCCGGTTTCGACCGGAAGTGACAAAATACATTTTTTTGGTCAAATGCCATAAGTAAATCCGCAGAACTACAATTACAGAAAAGTTCAAGTCTTTAGAAACAACAGTTTACGAGAAAAGTCCTGGACAAAATCACTTTTTGAAAATTTTTAAAATGACGTTACTAGAAAACAGAAGTGATTTAATGACTGAAACTTTTAAAGCTTCAAGGGACAACAATTAAACATAATCCCTGAAAATTTCTTGCAAATCGGTTGAACAGTTTTTGAGATATAAAGCAAAACAGAAGTCAGAAGGAAAAACAAGAAGAATAATAACTAGAGCAAAGCTCGTTGCAAAGCAACGAGTGGGTCTTCCGTTAATGTCGGAAGTAAAGCTGGAAGTTCCTGTAAAAAGCAGAGCTCTTAAACCAATAACAAGAGTAATTTAAAAAAAAGATGAAAAAATCGAATAATTCCTGGTACGACTTAACAAAATCCGAATGATTTTAAGTACGAATTAACAAAAACCTTTTTGATTTTAAGAGCGACTTAACAAAAAAAATCCGAATGTGTTTAAGTACGACTTAACAATTTTTTTTGGTACGAGTTAACTTTACGATAAACATTATGCTATTTTTTAAACCAAGGATGCGGAATCAAAATTTCCGGAAAAATCAATTTTTAAACCCCGATATCTCTGTAATGCATCGTCCGATTTTTAAAAGATTTTCAATGTTAGATTCAGCTTAATAAGCTCTACAAAACACATATTCATTTTTGATTGGATCAGAAAATTCATTTTTTCGAAAATTTTGTTTCACTTCCGGTTTCGACCGGAAGTGACAGATTTTCATTTCGAGCCTTATTACAGAGGTAAATCGACCAAATCATAACCATTAAAAATTTCAAGCCTCTATCTCAAAGCGTTTTTGAGAAAAGTCCGGGACAAAATGACTTTTTGAAATTTTTAAAAATGACGTCACGTCAAAACGGAGGTGACGTTCTCTTTAAAACTTTAACATTTTTGAGGGACGCCAACTTGCAAAAATCTCTGAAAATTTCATTAAAATCGGTTAAAAACTTTTTGAGTTATGAGGCAAAAAAGGAGTCAGAAGAAAAGAAAAAGAATAATAATAATAATAACTAGAGCAAAGCTCGTTGCAAAGCAACGAGTGGGTCTTCCGTTAATGTCGGAAGTAAAGCTGGGAGTTCCTGTAGGAAGCAGAGCTCTTAAACCAATAACAAGAGTAACTTAAATAAAAAGATGAAAAAATCGAATTATTCCTGGTACGACTTAACAAAATCCGAATGATTTTTAGTACGACTTAACAAACACCTTTCCGATTTTAAGAACGACTTAACAAAAAAATTTCCGAATGTGTTCAAGTACGACTTAACAATTATTTTTGGTACGAGTTAACTTTACTTTGAACATTACGCTATTTTTTAAACCAAGGACGCGGAATCAAAATTTCCGGAAAAATCGATTTTCAAACCCCGATATCTCTGTAATGCATCGTCCGATTTTAAAACGGCTTTCAGTGTTAGATTCAGCTAAATAAGCTCTACAAATCACATATTCATTTTTGATTTGATCAGAAAATTCATTTTTTCGAAAAATTTGTTTCACTTCCGGTTTGGACCGGAAGTGATAGATTTTCATTTCGAGCCTTATTACAGAGGTAAATCGACCAAATCATAACCATTGAAAATTTCAAGCCTCTATCTTAAAGCGTTTTCGAGAAAAGTCCGGGACAAAATGACTTTTTTAAATTTTTAAAATTGACGTCACGTCAAAACGGACGTGACGTTGTCTTTAAAATTTTAATACTTTTGAGGGACGCCAACTTGCAAAAATCTCTGAAAATTTCATCAAAATCGGTTAAAAACCTTTTGAGTTATGAAGCAAAAAAGGAGTCAGAAGAAAAGAAAAAGAACTAGAGCAAAGCTCGTTGCAAAGCAACGAGTGGGTCTTCCGTTAATGTCAGAAGTAAAGCTGGAAGTTCCTGTCAGAAGCAGAGCTCTTAAATCAACAACAAGAGTAACGAAAATAAAAAGATGAAAAAATCGAATTATTCCTGGTACGACTTAACAAAATACGAATGATTTTAAGTACGACTTAACAAAAACATTTCCGATTTCAAGAACGACTTAACAAAAAATATCCGAATGTGTTTAAGTACGACTTAACAATTATTTTTGGTACGAGTTAATTTTACTTTGAACATTACGCTATTTTTTAAACCAAGGAAGCGGAATCAAAATTTCCGGAAAAATCAATTTTTAAACCCCGATATCTCTGTAATGCATCGTCCGATTTTGAAACGGCTTTCAGTGTTAGATTCAGCTAAATAAGCTCTACAAAACACATATTTGTTTTTGATTTGATTAGAAAATTCATTTTTTCGAAAAATTTGTTTCACTTCCGGTTTCGACCGGAAGTGACAATATAATTTTTTCTGTACATTTGCCATAAGTCAATTCGCAGATTTACAATCACAGAAAATTTCAAGTCTTTATAAACAACCGTTTACGAGAAAAGTGCTGGACAAAATCACTTTTTGAAAATTTTTAAAATGACGTAACTAGAAACCGGAAGTGACTTAATGACTAAAAGTTTGAAGGCTTCAAGGGACAAGAAATTAAAATAATCCCTGAAAATTTCTTGCAAATTGGTTGAATAGTTTTTGAGATATTAAGCAAAATAGAAGTCAGAAGGAAAAACAAGAAGAATAATAATAATAAAAAAAAACAATAGAATAACAAGAGGGTCTTCCGTTGAAAACGGAAGACCCTAATAATAATAATAATAATAAAAAGAAACCGAAGAATAACAAGAGGGTCTTCCGTTGAAAACGGAAGACCCTAATAACTAGACACGATCTCGTTGCGAGCAACGAGGAGGTCTTCCGTTCGATTGTTAGAATGAAATATGACATCATCGACTTTGATTTACAACAACAAAACATGTTATGGAAAAAGGAGTGAAGTAGTAATGCTTTATTGTATCGCTTTTTATAAGTTCTTTTACATTGCTTTAAATACATGTACTTGCATTTCTTTCAATTAAGATAGAAAAGATCAAACTTGTTTACCTCTGGTCCCTAAAAACCCTAATTGGGTAACGCAAGAGAAAATCATTATATTGTTAGGATATATAAACGTTTTATACCTAATCTAGCTTTATAAACCTTTCACAAAATTGCTCTCATTAAAGGGCTATAGATTAAAGATTTTAGAGCTCTTTGATACCCTAAATTAAGGGGCCAGTCCCTTTTTCTTGGATTCAAATCAAAGGGCATTTAATTCTGGACACATTTTGTCAACAAGTGTTTAGAAATTCGTTACCATTCTAGAGATATATGAGAAAGAAGGTTTTAGGGGCTGATCCCTTATCTCTTTTTAGGGGCCGTTTGACGAAATGTTGAAGGTTGTATATTGTTAAGAACATCATTTTAAACAATTTTTCTTCTGTACTGCATTACAAAATAGTTTTCCTTTCTGAGATATGGGTGATCAAAATTTGGGTTTTTTGGTCCCTAAAAACCCCTAATTACAAAACACATGACAAAACCATTACATTGCTTGGATACAAAACTGTAGGATAAACACATTTGCTTCTTTAGCATTTCACAAAATATCCCTCAATAAAGGGTTATAGATAAAAGACTTTAGAGTCTTTTAATCCCCTAATTAAAGGGGCCAGCCCCTTTTTCTTGATTTCAAATGAAAAGTTATTTAATTCTAAACAAATAATGTTCAACAAGTGTTTAGAAATTCAATACCGTTCTGGAGATATATGAGAAAGAAGGTTTTAGGGGCCGATCCCTTACCTCCTTATAGGGGTCGTTTAACGAAATTTTGAAGGTTACATATTGTTACATGTAAGAACATCATTTTAAACAACTGTTCTTCTGTTCTGCATTACAAAATATTTTTCCTTTCTGAGATATAGATGATCAAAATTTTGGACTTTCGGCCCCTAAAAACCCTTATTTACGTAACACATGATAAAATCATTACATTGCTTGAATACATAACTGTAAGATAAACACATTTGCTTCTATAACATTTCACAAAATATCTCTCAGTAAAGGGCTACAGATTAAAGATTTTAGAGCCCTTTGGTCCCCTAATTTGAGGATTCAGCCCCTTTTTCTTGATATCAAATAAAAGGTCATTTAATTATGAACACATTTTGTTCAACAAGTGTTTAGAAATTCGTTACCGTTCTGGAGATATATGAGAAAGAAGGTTTTAGGGGCCGGTCCATTATCTCCTTTTAGGGGCCGTTTAACGAAATTTTGACGGTTGCATTTTGTTGAGAACATCATTTTTAACAACTTTTCTTCCGTACTGCATTACAAAATATTATTCCTTTCAGAGATATGGGTGATCAAAATTTTGGACTTTTGGCCCCTTAAAAACCCTTAATTACGTAGCACATGATAAAATAATTACATTGCTTGAATACATAACTGTAAGATAAACACATTTGCTTCTATAACATTTCACAAAATATCTCTCAGTAAAGGGCTACAGATTAAAGACTTTTGAGCCCTTTGGTTCCCTAATTTGAGGGGCCAGTCCCTTTTTCTTGATATGAAATAAAAGGTCATTTAATTATGAACACATTTTGTTCAACAAGTGTCTAGAAATTCGTTACCGTTTTGGAGATATATGAGAAAGTAGGTTTTAGGGGCCGGTCCCTTATCTTCATTTAGGGGCCGTTTAACGAAATTTTGTCGGTTGCATATTGTTAAGAACATCATTTTGAACAGCTTTTCTTCTGTACTGCATTACAATTTTTTTTTCCTTTCTGAGATATGGGTGATCGAAATTTTGGACTTTCGGCCCCTAAAAACCCTTAATTACGTAATACATAACAAAATCAATACATTGCCTTGATACATAACTGTGAGATAAACATATTTGCTTCTATAACCAATCACAAAATATCTCTCAGTAAAGAGCTACAGATTAAAGACTTTAGAGCCTTTTTGTCCCCTCATTTGAGGGGCCAGCCCCTTTTTCTTGATTTTAAACAAAAGGACTTGTTAATAGACACTTTTTTTACATTACATGTCTTAACAAAATATTTTTCCGAAAAAAGATAATCAAAGAAAACCAGAAAAAATTACGACGTTTTTTCCATCTCAATTTTCGGGTCCAGGCGAGCTTCGGCGCCTTTCAGGCCAGATCAAAATGAAAATAAAATTACAAATCTACAATCTTTCGTCTACTATCCCTGAAAGTTTGAACTCAATATCTTTTATAGTTTAGGAGAACGTAGAGGGACAAGCCACCCCTCTGAAAATCGCTAAAACGTCAATTTCTCAAAAACGTAAGTGACGTCATCAATATAATAAAAAGCCTATAAGGTTTAGATCATTATCTATTAGATCTAAAAGTTTCATGAAAATCGGTCGAGCCGTTTCTGAGAAATCGCGTGCACAAAATTTGTAAGAAAAAAAAGAAAAATAATAATAACTAGAGCAAAGCTCGTTGCAAAGCAACGAGTGGGTCTTCCGTTAATGTCGGAAGTAAAGCTGGAAGTTCCTGTAAGAAGAGCTCTTAAACCAACAACAAGAGTAACTAAAATAAAAAGATGAAAAAAATCGAATTATTCCTGGTACGACTTAACAAAATCCGAATGATTTTAAGTACGAATTAACAAAAACCTTTCTTATTTCAAGAACGACTTGACAAAAAAAATCTGAATGTGTTCAAGCACAACTTAACAATTATTTTTGGTACGAATTAATTTTACTTTGAACATTACGCTATTTTTTAAACCAAGGACGCGGAATCAAAATTTCCGGAAAAAATCAATTTTTGAACCCCGATATCTCTGTAATACATTGTTTGATTTTCAAACGGATTTCAGATTTGAATTCACCATGGCAAGTTTAATAAGACTGTAGTATTGTCTTATTTTGTTAAAAAAAAATGAAAATTTCCAAAAATTGGAACTGCTTCCGGTTTTGAGCAAAATTGATGAACACAATTTTAAACCCCCCAGTACATTATAGAATTGATACATCTATCACCAGTAAAAATTTCAAAGCGATATCTTTAAAGTTAAAGGAGATTTTTTCCGGACAAAATCACTTTTTGTAAATTTAAAAATGGCCGCCAAATTTGAACGGAAGTGACGTAAATGCTGAAATTTTAATATCTTTGAGGCACGGTAACTTTATAAACGCTCTGAAAATTTCGTTGATATCGGATGAAAACTTTTTGAGATATAAAGCCGAGAAGGAGTCAGAAAAAAAATAAAAAACTAGATACGATCTCGTTACGAGTAACGAGTAGGTCTTCCTTGCGATTTCTGTTTTAAATCATACCATGAATAATCGATACAATTTCAGAATTATCTCCCCCACACACACAAATGGGTGTGGCAATGAGTTTTCCAGATAGATATTGCTACAATCAACAACTTTGTTTCTATAATGCATTACGAAATCTTAATCGTTTTTATGTAATTTGTAGTAGATTTTACGAGTCTCTTATCCCCCCCCCCAAAAAAAAGGGCAAGCCCCTTTTTCTTGATATCTTTGAAAAGGTCTTAAGAATACTAACATATTTTGTTCTTATACCTATCTAAAATTGTTGATCATTTTTGAGAAACAAATGATTTAATATTTTAGGGGTCAGCCCTTTAGATCCTTAATGGGGACAAAATTCGAGTTTTGATAAGTGGAATCGATTAAAATCATAAATTCAAACATTTTCTCTTCTATGATGTCTAACAAAATATGTCTACTTCTCTAGATATATTGCGTCCAAGTTTAAGTACTTTAGCCCTTAAAAATCCCTAATTACGTAATAAATGGGCGTGGCAATAATTTTTTTTTGATAGATATTGTTACGATCAACAACTTTGCTTCTATAATGCATTACAACATTTTTATTGTTTTTAAGTTATTTGTAATAGAGTTTACGAATGTCTTGGCCCCTAATTTAAGGGGCCAGCCCCTTTTTCTTGATTTTGTTGGAAAGAACTTTTGAATCTCTACCACTTTTGTTATATATGTCTTAACAACATATCAACTGATAAAAAGATACAGATCAAAACGTTTGAAAATTTTGAATAGAAATTCGTATCCAATTTTCGTGCCCCGGCGAGCTCCACAAAATGGCGCCCCTGGCGTAAAACAACATAATAGTGCACAACTTCAGACTATAGACTACCTATCCTGAAAATTTCATAGTCATATCTCTGATAGTTTCTGAGATCAGCTCTGCACAAAATAGGTCGTAAAAATGTACAAAATGGCCGATAAATCGGTACCGGAAGTGACGACAGGAAAAATCTCAAAAATGTATTAAGTTTACATCAAGTCTCATCTTCTGTGAAAAAATGGTTGAAATCGGTTGAACAGTTTTCGAGAAATCTCGTGCACAAAATTTGGAAAAAAAAAATAATAAGAAACAGTACGAAAACTATAAGGTCTTCCGTTGGAAACGGAAGACCTTAATAAAATAATAATAAAAAGAAACCGAAGAAAAACAAGAGGGTCTTCCGTTGGAAACGGAAGACCCTAATAATAATAATAATAGGGAAAAAGAAACCGAACGAAAACAAGAAGGTCTTCCGTTGGAAACGGAAGACCTTAATAAAAAAAACAATAGAATAACAAGAGGGTCTTCCGTTGAAACGGAAGACCCTAAAAAGAAACCGAAGAACTAGAGCAAAGCTCGTTGCAAAGCAACGAGTGGGTCTTCCGTTAATATCGGAAGTAAAGCTGGAAGTTCCTGTATGAAGCAGAGCCCTTAAACCAATAACAAGAGTAACTAAAATAAAAAGATGAAAAAAATCGAATTATTCCTGGTACGACTTAACAAAATACGAATGATTTTACGTACGACTTAACAAAAACCTTTCTGATTTCAAGAACGACTTAACAAAAAAATCCGAATGTGTTCAAGTACGACTTAGCGATTATTTTTGGTACGAGTTAATTTTACTTTGAACATTACGTTTTTTTTTAAACCAAGGACGCGGAATCAAAATTTCCGGAAAAATCAATTTTTAACCCCCGATATATCTGTAATGCATCGTCCGATTTTCAAACGGATTTCAGATTCGTGTTCAGCATAACAAACTCTACAAACCTCGTAAACATTTTAAATTAAAACCAAAAATTCGAAAATTCGAAAATTTTAAAACACTTCCGGTTTAGACCGGAAGTGACGGAAACTTATTTCCAGTCTTATGTCCAAATAAAAACGATCATTGCTTCAACACAGAAAATTCCAAGTCTTTATCTTGAACCGTTTTTGAAAAACCCCCTGGACAAAATTACTATTTTAAAATTTAAAAATTGACGTAACGTAAAAACGGAAGTGACGTTGTAGTTGAAAATTTTAAAACTTTGAGGCACAATAATGCTTCCTAATCCCTGAAAGTTTCATGTAAATCTGTTGAAAACTTTTTGAGATATTAAGCTTTGAAAAAGTCAGAAAAATAAAGAAAAGGAAAAATAACTAGAGCAAAGCTCATTGCAAAGCAACGAGTGGGCCTTCCGTTAATGTTGGAATAAAGCTGAAAGTTCCTGTAAGAAGCAGAGCTCTTAAACCAATAACAAGAGTGACTAAAATAAAAAGATGAAAAACATCGAATATTCCTGGTACGACTTAACAAAAAACAAATGATTTTAAGTACGACTTAACGAAAACCTTTCCGATTTTAAGAACGACTGAACAAAAAAAAATCCGAAAGTGTTTAGGTACGACTTAGCAATTATTTTTGGTACGAGTTAATTTTACTTTGAACATTACACTATTTTTTAAACCAAGGACGCGGAATCAAAATTTCCGAAAAAATCAATTTTGAAACCCCGATATCTCTGTAATGCATCGTCCGATTTTCAAACGGATTTCAGTTTCTTATTCAGCATGACCAACTCTACAAACCTCATAAATATTTGAAATTGAACGAAAAATTCGAAAATTGCAAAATTTTAAAACACTTCCGGTTTGGACCGGAAGTGACGGAAACTAAATTCAAGCCTTATGTCTAAATAAAAACGATCAATGATTCAACACAGAAAATTTCAAGTCTCTATCTTGAACCGTTTTTGAAAAACGCCCTGGACAAAATCACTTTTTTAAAATTTAAAAATTGACGTAACGTAAAAACGGAAGTGACGTTGTAATTAAAAATTTATTATCTTTAAGGGACGATGATGCTACAAAATCCCTGAAAGTTTCATGTAAATCTGTTGAAAACTTTTTGAGATATTAAGCTTTAAAAAAGTCAGAAAAATAAAGAAAAAGAAAAATAATAATAACTAGAGCAAAGCTCGTTGCAAAGCAACGAGTGGGTCTTCCGTTAATGTCGGAAGTAAAGCTGGAAGTTCCTGTTAGAAGCAGAGCTCTTAAACCAACAACAAGAGTAACGCAAATAAAAAGATGAAAAAATCGAATTATTCCTGGTACGACTTAACAAAATACGAATGATTTTAAGTACGACTTAACAAAAACATTTCCGATTTCAAGAACGACTTAACAAAAAAAATCCGAATGTGTTCAAGTACGACTTAACAATTATTTTTGGTACGAGTTAATTTTACTTTAAACATTACGCTATTTTTTAAACCAAGGAAGCGGAATCAAAATTTCCGGAAAAACCAATTTTTAAACCCCGATATCTCTGGTATGCATTGTCCGATTTTAAAACGGATTTCAGTGTTAGATTCAGCTTAATAAGCTCTACAAAACGCATATTCGTTTTTGATTTGATCAGAAAATTCATTTTTTCGAAAAATTTGTTTCACTTCCGGTTTCGACCAGAAGTGACAGATTTTCATTTCGAGCCTTATTACAGAGGTAAATCGACCAAATCATAACTTTTGAAAATTTCAAGCCTCTATCTTAAAGCGTTTTTGAGAAACGCCGCGGACAAAATGACTTTTTGAAAATTTTAAAAATGACGTAACGTAAAAACGGAAGTGACGTTGTCAAGAAAACTTTAATATCTTTGAGGGATAATAGTTTCACATTATCTCTGAGAATTTCATCAAAATCGGTTGGAAACTTTTTGAGTTATAAAGCCGAGAAGGAGTCAATGAAAAAAGGAAAAAGTATAATAATAATAAAAAGAAACCGAAGAATAACAAGAGGGTCTTCCGTTGAAAACGGAAGACCCTAATAATAACTTGAGCAAAGCTCGTTGCAAAGCAACGAGTGGGTCTTCCGTTAATGTCGGAAGTAAAGCTGGAAGTTCCTGTAAGAAGCAGAGCTCTTAAACCAATAAGAAGAGTAACTAAAATAAAAATATGAAAAAAATCGAATATTCCTGGTACGACTTAACAAAATACGAATGATTTTAAGTACGACTTAACAACAAGCTTTCCGATTTTAAGAACGACTTAACAAAAAAATCCGAATGTGTTCAAGTACGACTTAGCAATTATTTTTGGTACGAGTTAATTTTACTTTGAACATTACGCTATTTTTTAAACCAAGGACGCGGAATCAAATTTTCCGGAAAAATCAATTTTTAAACCCCAATATCTCTGTAATGCATCGTCTGATTTTTAAACGGATTTCAGTTTCGTATTCAGCATGACCAACTTTACAAACCTCGTAAACATTTGAAATTCAAATGAAAAATTCGAAAATTCAAAATTTTAAAACACTTCCGATTTGGACCGGAAGTAACGGAAACTTAATTCCAGCCTTATGTCCAAATAAAAACGATCAATGCTTCAACACAGAAAATTTCAAGTCTCTATCTTCAAGCGTTTTTGAAATACGCCCTGGACAAAATCACTTTTTTAAAATTTAAAAATTGACGTAACGTAAAAACAGAAGTGACGTTGTAATTCAAAATTTAACATCTTAAAGGGACAGTGACGTTCCATAATCCCTGAAAGTTTCATGTAAATCCGTTGAAAACTTATTGAGATATTTAGCTTTAAAAAAGTCAGAAAAATAAAGAAAAAGAATAATAATAACTAGAGCAAAGCTCGTTGCAAAGCAACGAGTGGGTCTTCCGTTAATGTTGGAAGTAAAGCTGGAAGTATCTGTAAGAAGCAGAGCTCTTAAAGCAACAACAAGAGTAACTAAAATAAAAAGATAAAAAAATCGAATTATTCCTGGTACGACTTAACAAAATACGAATGATTTTAAGTACGACTTAACAAACACCTTTTTGATTTTAAGAACGACTTAACCAAAAAAAATCCGAATGTGTTTAAGTACGACTTTACAATTATTTTTGGTACGAGTTAATTTTACTTTTAACATTTCGCTATTTTCTAAAACCAAGGACGCGGAAAAAAAATTTCCGGAAAAATCAATTTTTAAACCCCGATATCTCTGTAATGCATCGTCCGATTTTAAAACGGCTTTCAGTGTTAGATTCAGCTTGATAAGCTCTATAAAACACATATTCATTTTTGATTTGATCAGAAAATTCATTTTTTCTAAAAATTTGTTTCACTTCCGGTTTCGACCGGAAGTGACAGATTTTCATTTCGAGCCTTATTACAGAGGTATATCGATCAAATCATAACCATTGAAAATTTCAATCCTCTATCTTAAAGCGTTTTTGAGAAAAGTCCGGGACAAAATGACTTTTTGAAATTTTTAAAAATGACGTAACGTCAAAACGGGGGTGACGTTCTCTTTAAAACTTTAACATTTTTGAGGGACGCCAACTTGCAACAATCTCTGAAAATTTCATCAAAATCGGTTAAAAACCTTTTGAGTTATGAGGCAAAAAAGGAGTCAGAAGAAAAGAAAAAGAATAATAATAATAACTAGAGCAAAGCTCGTTGCAAAGCAACTAGTGGGTCTTCCGTTAATGTCGGAAGTAAAGCTGGAAGTTCCTGTAAGAAGCAGAGCTCTTAAACCAATAACAAGAGTAAATAAAATAAAAAGATGAAAAAATCGAATTATTCCTGGTACGACTTAACAAAATCCGAATGATTTTAAGTACGACTTAACAAAAACCTTTCTGATTTCAAGAACGACTTAACAAAAAAAATCCGAATGTGGTCAAGTACGACTTAACAATTATTTTTGGTACGAGTTAATTTTACTTTAAACATTACGCTATTTTTTAAACCAAGGACGCGGAATCAAAATTTCCGGAAAAATCAATTTTTAAACCCCGATATCTCTGTAATGCATCGTCCGATTTTTAAAAGGCTTTCAGTGTTAGATTCAGTTTAATAAGCTCTACAAAACACATATTCATTTTTGATTTGATCAGAATATTCATTTTTTCGAAAAATTTGTTTCACTTCCGGTTTCGACCGGAAGTGACAGATTTTCATTTCGAGCCTTATTACAGAGGTAAATCGACCAAGTCATAACCATTGAAAATTTCAAGCCTCTATCTTAAAACGTTTTTGAGAAACGCCGCGGACAAAATGACTTTTTTAAAATTTTAAAAATGACGTTACGTCAAAACGGAAGTGACGTTGTTAAGTAAACTTTAATATCTTTGAGCTATAATAGTTTTACATTATCTCTGAAAGTTTCATCAAAATCGGTTGGAAACTTTTTGAGTTATGAAGCCGAGAAGGAGTCAGAAAAAAAAAGAAAAAGTATAATAATAACTAGAGCAAAGCTCGTTGCAAAGCAACGAGTGGGTCTTCCGTTAATGTCAGAAGTAAAGCTGGAAGTTCCTGTAAGAAGCAGAGCTCTTAAACCAACAACAAGAGTAACGAAAATAAAAAGATGAAAAAATGGAATTATTCCTGGTACGACTTAACAAAATCCGAATGATTTTAAGTACGACTTAACAAAAACCTTTCCGATTTCAAGAACGACTTAACAAAAAAATCCGAATGTGTTGAAGTACGACTTAACAATTTTTTTTGGTACGAGTTAATTTTACTTTGAACATTACACTATTTTTTAAACCAAGGACGCGGAATAAAAATTTCCGGAAAAATCAATTTTCAAACCCCGATATTTCTGTTATGCATCGTCCGATTATAAAACAGCTTTCAGTGTTGGATTCAGTTTAACAAGCTCTACAAAACACATATTCGTTTTTGATTTGATTAGAAAATTCATTTTTTCGAAAAATTTGTTTTACTTCCGGTTTCGACCGGAAGTGACAGATTTTCATTTCGAGCCTTATTACAGAGGTAAATCGACCAAATCATAATCATTGAAAATTTCAAACCTCTATCTTAAAGCGTTTTTGAGAAACGCCGTAGACAAAATGATTTTTTGAAAATTTTAAAAATGACGTAACGTAAAAACGGAAGTGATGTTGTCAAGAAAACTTTAACATCTTTGAGGGATAATAGTTTCACATTATCTCTGAAAATTTCATCAAAATCGTTTGGGAACTTTTTGAGTTATAAAGCGGAGAAGGAGTCAGAAAAAAAAAGAAAAAGTATAATAATAATAAAAAGAAACCGAAGAATAACAAGAGGGTCTTCCGCTGAAGACGGAAGACCCTAATAACTAGAGCAAAGCTCGTTGCAAAGCAACGAGTGGGTCTTCCGTTAATGTCGGAAGTAAAGCTGGAAGTTCCTGTAAGAAGCAGAGCTCTTAAACCAATAACAAGAGTAACAAAAATAAAAAGATGAAAAAATCGAATTATTCCTGGTACGACTTAACAAAATACGAATGATTTTAAGTACGACTTAACAAAAACCTTTCTGAATTCAAGAACGACTGAACAAAGAAAATCCGAATATAATTAAGTACGAGTTAATTTTACTTTGAACATTACGCTATTTTTTAAACCAAGGACGCGGAATCAAAATTTCCGGAAAAATCAATTTTTAAACCCCGATATCTCTGTAATGCAACGTCCGATGTTTAAAAGGCTTTCAGTGTTAGATTCAGTTTAATAAGCTCTACAAAACACATATTTATTTTTGATTTGTTAAGAAAATTCATTTTTTTCGAAAAATTTGTTTCACTTCCTGTTTCGACCGGAAGTGACAGATTTTCATTCCCAGCCTTATTACCGAGGTAAATCGACCAAATCATAACCATTGAAAATTTCAAGCCTCTATCATAAAACGTTTTTGAGAAACGCCGCGGACAAAATGACATTATTAAAATTTTAAAAATGACGTTACGTGAAAACGAAAGTGACGTTGTCAAGTTAACTTTAACATCTTTGAGCTATAATAGTTTCACATTATCTCTGAAAGTTTCATTAAAATCGGTTGGAAACTTTTTGAGTTATAAAGCCGAGAAGGAGTCAGAAAAAAAAAGAAAAAGTATAATAATAAAAAGAAACCGAAGAATAACAAGAGGGTCTTCCGTTGAAAACGGAAGACCCTAATAATAATAAAAAGAAACAATAGAATAACAAGAGGGTCTTCCGTTGGAAACGGAAGACCCTAAAAAGAAACATTAGAATAACAAGAGGGTCTTCCGTTGGAAACGGAAGACCCTAATAATAATGAAAAAGAAACAATAGAATAACAAGAGGGTCTTCCGTTGAAAACGAGAGACCCTAACTAGAGCAAATGTTAATGTCGGAAGTAAAGCTGGAAGTTCCTGTTAGAAGCAGAGCTCTTAAACCAATAACAAATGTAACTAAAATAAAAAGACGAAAAAATCGAATTATTCCTGGTACGACTTAACAAAATACGAATGATTTTAAGTACGACTTAACAAAAACCTTTCCGATTTCAAGAACGACTTAACAAAAAAAAATCCGAATCTGTTCAAGTACGATTAGCAATTATTTTTGGTACGAGTTAATTTTACTTTAAACATTACGCTATTTTTTAAACCAAGGACGCGGAATCAAAATTTCTGGAAAAATCAATGTTTAAACCCCAATAACTCTGTAATGCATCGTCCGATTTTCAAACGGATTTCAAATTTGAATTCACCATGGCACGTTCTATAAGACTGTAGTATTGTCTTATTTTGTTAAAAAAATGAAAATTTCCAAAAATTGGAACTGCTTCCGGTTTTGAGCAAAATTGATGAACGAAATTTTAAACCCCCCAGTACATTATAGAATTGATACATCCTCCGGACAAAATCACTTTTTTTAAAAATAAAAATGGCCGCCAAATTTGAACGAAAGTGACGTAAATGCTGAAACTTTACCATCTTTGAGACACGGTAACTTTACAAAAGCTCTGAAAAATTCATTGAAATCGGATGAAAACTTTTTGAGATATAATGCCGAGAAGGAGTCAGAAAAAAAATAAAAAATAAAATAATAATAAAAAGAAACCGAAGAAAAACAAGAGGGTCTTCCGTTGGAAACGGAAGACCCTAATAATAGAAAGACAATAGAATAACAAGAGGGTCTTCCATTGGAAACGGAAGACCCTAAAAAGAAACCGAAGAAAAACAAAAGGGTCTTCCGTCCGATTTTAAGAATATGGAATGACCTTACTCTTGATCTTCGTCAACGAAACGTATCAGGTAAAGGAGGCGGGATCTAAGAGTAATGGGTGAAAGACTATCTATCCCTTTGGTGTCCCTTATTTGAAGGATCACCTCCTTTTCATTCATTTTAGTTAAAAGGTATTTTTGTGTACCGCTAATAAGTGTTTAGAAATTGGTTACGGTTTTTGAGATATCTGGGAAAAATCGTTTTGATATCCGGTCCTAAAACTCATTTTAGGATCCGATAACAAACAATATACCAGAACTTTCCTCTATTTCGAGATATTGAGGATCAAAGTGATGGACTTCTGGCCCCTTAAAATCCCTTATTACATAACATGGGAGTAAATGATAGCCATGTATAGGTAAAAAACTTTATAATGAACATAATTGCTTCTATAACGTATCACAAAATATTTCACAGTAAAAAGTTATCATTAAAAGATTTTAGAGCCCCCTCAGCCCCTTATTTGAAGGGCCAGCCCCTTTTCTTGATTTCAAATAAAAGCTCTTGTCATTTCAAACACATTTTGTTCAACAAGTAATTACAAATTTTGTACCCTTCTCGAGATATCTTTAAAGGGTCGTTTTAGGGACCGACCCTGTAACTCCCTTTAAGGACCGCATAACAAAGAATTAATGGTTGTACATTATTTAGCTCAATATTTTGAGCATCTTTTGTTCAATATTGCTTATCAAAATTTTCCTCCATTTTGAGATATTGAAGATCAAAGTTTTGGACTTCTGGCCCCTTAAAACCCCTAATTACGTAACATAGGAGTAAATGATTGCCATGTATAGGTGCATAACGTTAGAATGAACATAATTGCTTCTATAACGTATCACAAAATATTTCAGAGTAAAAAGTTATCATTAAAAGACTTTAGAGCCCCCTCAGCCCCTTATTTGAAGGGCCAGCCCCTTTTTCATGATTTCAAATGAAAGCTTTTGACTTTATAAAGATTTTTTGTTCTACATGTTATAACAAAATACTATTGAGGAAAGAGATATTGAAAGAAAACCACGAAAAATCACGACGCTTTTTTAACCGTAATTTTCGAGCTCGGGCGAGCTTCGGCGCTTTTGGTCACAGGAAAATATATATACCACATGTCAGTTCTACAACCTTTTGTCTACAATCCCTGAAATTTTGAACTCAATATCTTAAATCGTTTAGGAGTTTACCCTTATTGGAGCCGCTGAACAAAAATTGTAAGGTTGCATATTATTAGGTACATTATTTTGAGCATCTTTTCTTTTATACTGCATTTCAAAATATTTTTTATTTTTGAGATACAGGTTATCACATTTTTAGACTTTTGACCCCTAAAAATCCTATATTACGTAACACATGGGAAAAATCATTATAATGTTAGGCTACACAACTGTTAGATAAACATATTTGCTTCTATAATCTATTACGAAATACCCCTCGGTAAAGAACTATAGGAAAAAGATTTTAGAGCCCTCTAGGTCCCTAATATTAGGGGCTAGCCCCTTTTTCATGGTATCAAATGAAAGGTCATTTGATTAGAAAGACATTTTGCTCAACAAGTGTTCAGAAATCCGTTACCATTCTTGAGATATCTCAGAAAGAATATTTTAGGGGCCGGTCCCTTATCTCCTTATTGGGGCCGCTGAACCAAATTTTTTAGGCTGCATGTTGTTAAGGACATCATTTTGAGCATCTTTTCTTTTATACTGCATTTCAAAATATTTTTCCGTTTTGAGATATAGGTGGTCAAAATTTTGGACTTCTGACCCCTTAAAATCCCTAATTACGTAACATATGAGAAAATCGTTATACTGCATGGCTTCATAACTGTAAGATAAACATATTTGCTTCTATAATTTATTACAAAATATCCCTCAGTAAAGAACTATAGTAAAAAGACTTTAGAGCCCTCTAGGTCCCTAATATTAGGGGCCAGCCCCTTTTTCTTGGTATCAAATGAAAGGTCATTTGATTAGAAAGACATTTTGTTCAACAAGTGTTCAGAAATTCGTTACCATTCTTGAGATATCTGAGAAAGATTGTTTTAGAGGCCGGTCCCTTATCTCCTTATTGGGGCCGCTGAACCAAATTTTTTAGGTTGCATGGCGTTAAGTACATCATTTTGAGCATCTTTTCTTTTATACTGCATTTCAAAATATTTTTCCGTTTTGAGATATAGGTGGTCAAAGTTTTGGACTTCGGAAAAAGAAACCGAAGAATAACAAGAAGGTCTTCCGTTGGAAACGGAAGACCTTAATAATAGGGAAAAAGAAACCGAAGAATAACAAGAAGATCTTCCGTTGGAAACGGAAGACCTTAAATATTGTAAAGTATTCGAATTTTACACTTATTTTTGCATACACGTATCTTTGATATTGTACCTTCATGAAATACTATTTTTTACCAGAATAAGAAAATCCTACGCAAGATATAAAACTAAACATTTGGTAGGTGTACATTGTTAAGTTGTTAACTTCCAATTCCCTATATTTTCGTTCTGCCCCCCCCCCCCAACTTTGTAAAGCGATCAAAATATATGAGAGCATATAGGTACATTTTTTTCATCAACTACTTACTAGTTATTGTATTTTTAAAATATATATATAATAGTTATTGTTTTTTATTTTAAAAAATCCTACATGTATAGATGTGAAAAAGAAAATTGTACCTCAATGTGCTCAATTCCTCAAATTAAAAACATTTAAAATTTAATTTGTCTTCTCCATTATAATTAAATGACTGTTATTTACCTCGCGTACAAGCCAGGATAATTTTCAGCTGTGATATTTTCTTAGGAATAGCAATAATTACTTTACCTCCGCAAAAGAAATGTGTCAGAACTATGGAAACTGTTTTAAAGATGTCGTTTTTATTTACTCGTGTCTGAAAAACTATCAAAATTGATGTAGATTTCACATTATTTATTGTATAAAGAGGGGCCCCCAGAGAGTAGGTATATACAGAATATTATTCTTTTATTTTGTTTGTACAAGTATTTAACATACTCTAATTCATATAGAATTTTTAATGTTCAACCAAAATTTCAGCGTCAATCGTAGAATTATAAGCAAGATACAGAGCTCACAGTTCGCCTAGGTTTGAGTCATATTTTGTTCACATGAGTTTAATACATTCAGCTTAAGGTTTTTAACTTGGTATTTCCTATTCAGCATTTAAAATGAAAAAAAAGAATGGCCTAAGATTTTCAATTCTTTTATTCACTCAAGACCAGTTCACTGGTATTTGAGGTTCAAAATCAGTTTATACAAATGTACACAAACACAGTCAAGGATCACATGTACAGTAGGAGTAATAATGACGAAAATTGGTTAAGTTTACAATACAATAAGTTGTTAAAGTTGGTTTCTGGAAGATCAGACTTTGAAAATTTTCTTTAAAAATATTGCAATTTTTTTTACTTTTTTAATCTTTAGTTTTTAAGATCTGTGTACAAACATAGAATTGTGAGCAAATCTCTGTATCTCGCTTATAATTCGAAGCTGAACACACAAATATGGTTAGTAAATAGAAATTGTAAACAGTTAAACACAAGAAACATGCACTATAACAAATAAAGAACACAATTTATTTTTTCGAAATGAATCATATATATACATGTTTATAAACCTACATATTTCCGTCAGCGGTATCAAACTCTATTTAAACTGAATAAACTCAAGAAAATGCCGAGCATCTTAACAAAACCTATTGCATTAATCTACCATTACGCAAAAGATAATGCCGAATTACCGATAGAATGAATTGTATTTCAGTAATGTTTTGCTTAATTTGCGCAGGTAACAGTTAACTGTTTGATTTACCGAAGTCTCTGTTTGATTTGATACGTAAAAATCACGAAATACAGACGATAGTTCCCAGGTTACAAAGCATAAATAATGAAAACGAAACGAAAATCAGAACAAGCTAACACCAACGTCTTGTGTGAAAACTGTCAACGCATTGAAATATGTAGCCTCAATTTACTTCAGAAAATCGGCACCAATATATTTTGCATGGTTCAAAAATTTCCCTTCATACGCGAACTGTTGCAAAACAAGCAAATTCATCATAGTCAGATCGACCCTTTTTCATGGCTGCTTTAAACAAAGAACTTAGTTTTAGAAGTATGGAATACGAGTCTTGGTAAAATGGGTATGCAATCCCGGGCCGTGGCAAAATAAAAGCGGTGCAGATCGGCAATCGTCAATTCCAAATACGCATTATTTTGCAGCAATATTTACAGCGAATACAAATATACTGGTCCACCAAATATCCTGAAATTTTAATAAGATTGGCAGATTAATAACTGCCAATCTTTTGTTTTGCCCAGGCCAAGTCTTGCCTACCCATTTTACCGGATGCCGAACCCGTAGCTATTAAAGTGATTGAAACACGCCTTTCCTTTATTATTATTTTCGTAATAACTCAGATTTGAAACAGAATTAATTTTGCAATTTATATTTTCCTTCCCATAAGGATAATTTATGCTAAACTACGTTGAATTGGACTCAGTAGTTCTTGAGAAGAAGATTTTTAAAAATGCATCCCCTTTTTCTACAGTTTCAAGGTTTTCTCCGCTTTGAATACAGATCGGACTTTTATTTCTGCAATTTATATATGCCCTCCCATAGGGATGCTTTCTGCCAAATTTGGTTGAAATTGAATAAGCGGTTTTAGAGTTCAAAATGTAAAAATTTACAGACGGACAGACGGACGACAGACAAAATGTGATCAGAATAGTTCACTTGAGCTTTCAGCGGTGAGCTAAAATATTTTGTGTAACTATATTCGTACATATTATAGTATTTATTGCCAAGCAGACAACATACAAATACAAATTAACATGGGTTCATCAACAAAATTTCACAATAGCCCTCGCCATGCACCGGGACACATCCGTCCTCGACCAGGGATCCCGCGAGATAGAGATTCGTGCACGCGCTGTCTGAGTTAGGTCTGAGTTAGGTCGTATATACAATAAGTCTATTAATACCACAATATGCAACTATATTTTATATGCAATTTTAACACCACCATGTGATTGTATACTCAGTAAATGTCCTAATAAAATACGTAGTGATGCATTTGTAATACAATGAATCATAACTCATCATGGTTACAAAAATCGAAAAAATTTTAAAGTTCAAAAATAAATTTTCTTCTTTCTGCTTTAAACACTCTTTAAAACAAAATTTACGGGTTCATCATTTGTATACGAGGGAAACACATTAACAGTGTTTCCCTAATTATAATAAAACATACTTTTTTTAAAATTTAATTCCCGTGTAAAACAAGATTTTCTATGGTATGGTTGTTTATAAATAAATCCAAACCACGTGCGTTGATCTGACGTATCTATAATGCTCAACCAAACTAGCTGCAATCTTGCAACAAAATCACAAGATAAATATATCGCTTACATTTATTTTGGAGACCGTGTCCGATAACAAATCAATTTACATATTTATTTTTATTTTTATCGGGCACGGTATCCAAATTAAATGTAAGCGATGAACTAAAATAATATGTTGTGAATGTTTACACCTTATCGCATTCATCCATCATTACTTGATTAAACAACCTTATATACTTATGCAATGAGTTGTCAATAATAAGGGAGACACAGTTGGTCATGAAAACATTTTTCCTATGTATTTCTATGTTAAACTTTAAACCCCGCCTGGGGCCCCAGTTTTGGTCCGGGGGTCATGATTTTTACAATTTAGAATCTTAACTATATATACAAGCTTTTGTGTAAAAATTGGCATTTCTGGTGCAATGGTTCTTGAGAAGAAGATTTTAAAACATGTTCCTATGTATTTCTATGTTAAACTTTGAACCCCACCTGGGGCCCCATGATCGAACTACATCCTTTTATTATTAATATTTTCGTAAATTACTCAAATTTCAAACATCAATAGCCGGTGACTTTTGCAATTTATATTTTTTCATTTCCATAAGGATTATTTAAGCTAAATGTAGCTTAATGGAAAAACACAAAAATTTCTTTCTTTCAAAATTTTCATTTAAAACGGCAGACATACTTCTAACTTTTTTGAATTGAGATACGCCTTTCTGCACTCGGAGATAATGCTACATGGCATTCACTTGAGCCCCAGACTCATTACATTAAATGACCCTCATCTTTCACATTCGTAAATGATGCTATGATGAGGGCAAATTACATACATTATTTTAAAAAAACTCACTTTTTTTACGGTAGACGTAGAACACACAGGATAAAAAATAAAAAACGACGATGCTTATCACAATCAAGACCCAAACCCAGTCATCCTTGTCAATTCCTGATCTTCCGTTTGAAGAACTGTAAATTTTTAAATCCATTACTGAAAATGTTAATTTTTATTTTCCTTTTATCCTTTTCATAAGATTGATAATTCAGATGAGAAAATTTGGATACTCTACAAAGTAAGTATTTGTTTATATTTACTCCGCTTTTTGTTTCGTTTTTGCAGATAAAAATTTGATGCAATAGAAAAATAATTCATATGATGTTTTACTTTACTAACGTTACTGCATTTACTTAACTTTGCTAACACTATACCCTTTTTCTGATTTAATCAACTCACCTTTTACAAGATTGTTCGGCCAGGAAACAACCATTACCAATAGTAATACAAGCTGGGTCTGTAAAATACAATTGAAGGTACAGATGGCTCATTGGTCCAGTCTTTGCAAAAGAAAGTTACTCGTAACTGTGAATTTTGTTACAATTGGACTCCGCATGGGATAATACTTGATGCCTGATTTAAAAGCAGAGGTACCCCCCCCCCCTGAAAAAAAATTAGTTCCAAAACTTTAAAGTCCGAGTGCTTTCATTAGAGTCAGAATAAATTCAGAATCAAATTTTCTGGAAAATGAAAGGATATGGAGTAGTCCACATATAAAATGAACTGGACTATTGAGAACGGGAAATTAGAATACGCGGAGGAAGTTAAAAAAGAAACTAGTCCATTCGCGGATCGCAGGGGAGGGGGGTCGTTGAGGTGTTATGTCAAAAATGTGTCTCTGACCTTTCCCCTGAAAACTTTTAAAATATAACTTGTATATCGCCCCCTTCCCTTAGCAACTTGTTCTGGATGCGCGCACGTAGTAAGCAAACTAAATAACGCACAAGGAATTGCCTATTTTTCATCATTGTGAGTGAGAGACAGTTAAATAGTTCATAATAATTCTGATGTATTACTGAAATACAAGCATCTCTTCATAGTGTTAATTCTAAATTGTTTAGAATGTGGAATTTGGACAATTCATGTGCTCCACAAAGGATTCAAAGTTTTATGTAGGTTTATATACATGTTCACATGAACAGGTAACCGCAATGATTAATTTGTGATACGATTATCAAATCATCTTATGGTAAAAGGGGTTCAATATTTAACTTACATGTGAAGTATATCTGGAGAAAAAAATGACAGTCTTATCTGACTCCATATAACTGATTTAATTATGGTAGTTTTTGCCCAGGTGAGCGATGTGGCCTATGGTTTAATTGTATTTTAACCTACGTTAGCTTTTTTTCAAATAGTTTTGATAGCTTTTTTGGAACGTAATATAACATGCGGAAGTTACTACACTTACAATCAAAGATTCTTCTGCTTTGAAACGAGGTATTATGACATCCACCTATGAAGTGACTACAGTTGTATGCATCAACGTATGAACCTCTTCTTTTTAGGTATAAACACACGCCTGAAAGTAAATGAACGTTTTTCTATCTGGATATTCTAAACATCATGAAAAAGTCAATTAACTCATAGAAAAGTTATGCAAGTATACGTACATGTACATGTACATGCACACGCAAAAATAACCAACGTCTTGTCTGACGTACCTTCCTGAATCCATATAAAAGGTGCTGTAAAACAGAATTCTAACAGTTCCGTGAAGTTTTCGTTCGGTAAACACGTGTATCCATTAGTCTTGTTACAGTTGAGAGTTGATGCCCTTTTATTCCACTCTGATTCATTTCCCGGACAAAATTCTGTTGAATACACTGGAAACTTATATCCCTCTAGCTTTTTCTGAAAGATCAAAACAGCTATACCTTATCTATTTGGTATTCCACAATGCTGATAAACAGTCATTGATCCAGATGGCTATTTGACAAAATTGATGCAACTTTTTATTATAATAGCTAATAACATTACCAAAATTAATTGAAACTCAGTTAAACTGGATATGGTGTCCAATGTTTTAACAACCAGTAACATATACATTTTCATTATAATCAGGCATGCCAAAAGGCTGGAAAAGTAATTTCCTATTGTTTAGGTGATGTTTTTTCTTTTTATTGTTATCAATTTGGCTCAAATTTCACATATCTTTGATTTTTTGATAACATCTTTTTTTTCCTATGAAGCAACAGATTTTTTAATTTGTACAACTCAATTTGTGCAGCTAATTACTTTTTTAGGGGACCAGAAATTTGATCTAATGTAATTTTTTAACGCAAAATATATTGTAAACTTTTATAGAGAAATTAAATGATGTCCTTTGCAAGCGCAGGAATAAACATTGTATGTATTATTCATGATACAATGCTTTCTCTACGTGGTCTTTATTAATTTTTTATTTTTTTTATACAGCTGACTGGAAAAAATATAAGCTTGATTATTCATTTTTAATCAGGGAGTGAATGTATAGTGGGTCGTATCTATTTTCTATTTGTTCTTTACGTCTAACCTCACATTTACTCTTGCCACTGTGCTAAATAAGAATTTCAGATAAAATACTGCCCCCTAATCAACTACAATCAACCTACATAATATATTCATGTGTCGCAATTCAGCGTATAAGGTTAACCGCTAATCTGTGGTGGTACAAAAATGTATGTCTCTTCGAGAATATGATGTTGACATTGAACGGAGGCTTGCTTGTTGCTCGCAACGAGATTGCATGAAAAAATGACAATAACAAACCGTTAACGGTCTCAAAAATCCATTAAACGAAATACAAATTCAAAGCAGAGCAACACGGACCTCAGTCAGCATGCAAACCATCTAATTGTTGTTGTACTACGCATTTAATTTATAACATCATTTACAAGTATCTGCAAAAAGTATTTTATTAAAGTTATTTAATCAAATGCATAGGAAGACGTGTTAAGCTAGCAAATGAATAAAACATTTACTTACACATGTATTTAGAACGATTGTGGAGGAAAAGAAGTATATCAAAACCGGAAGACACAATTTTGTGTAAAAACTCATCTTCTCTTCTTAGATTCTAAAATGATTGGTTGTCGTTTGCGCTGTCAAATGTCAACCTAAAATAAAAAAATTCATAATTAAAATACAATTTCATCGTGTCTTTTATAGTATATGCACTTTTTGGGCAACTGAATGTGTTTTATTTAATCACAAGCTACTAGATAAAACATCAAAACGAAATGATTTAAAATCTTCTAAAACTATATAAAAATAAACTATTTAAACGTATATTTTGCTAACAATCCACATAAACACCGGCACCAAATCTGGTTTCTTTCAATGCAATATAAAAAAAACAATATTGTCAATGACGTAATTGTCTTTTAAAGCTCATCACTTATTCAATGCACAACAATAAGCGTTTCTCATCTTAAAAAAAGGAAGTGTAGATAAAGAGATGATTGAAAATTTAAAAAAAACAAAAACGCACGACTTTCGTTCAAATCTGAGGACGGAAATTCGTAAGAACAAAGATATTTTTTGTTTAACAATGTAGAAGCATATCATTCAGCAATTATTGCTCTAGTGTATAAACGCGTACCTTTACACACAGATGTACTTGATTTCTTGTGTTTTCTAGTTTCATTTTAAGTTTAAACACTTTCAAAATGTAAATGTACCCTTCACCCGTTTATATCTTAGAAACGTTAATTCGTAAAAGGCACTGTCCACAATGTTCCTTTTTACTCGCTCCTATCGCTACCACTCTATATATGCTAATGACGTCTTACCTGTAAAACCTTTCTTTTCAAAGTGTAGGTCTCACCTTTGTTGTCCTAGATTTTACATTTTCATAACTACTCGATTCCGATAAAATAATCAAACTTCGTTCACTCAATAAAATGAGAAAAAAACATTAACAATATACAGGCGTGTGCATTTTTCACTTCGGCCATGAGTTCCAGATGAGAAATTTAGTTTTAAAGTTAAACTAGACTCGTTGATTGGCACATGTTCAAGTTTTATTATCATCGACCTCGATTCAGCAAGCGGTTATTTATCTACAGTCTGTCCCAAGTTATTGCTTATATCACTTTTAAATGATTTTCAAAAAAAAGTACACATACTGAAAAAATAAAAATACACGCACTGAAAGCAATGCAGTTGAAATCAATAAAAGATATTTAAGATATCTTGATGAAATATAATCCTATTTTACCCATAAAAGTTCACAGGACCGAAAATAGATTTCTAACGATATTTATGATGGGAAATGTTGACATCTTTACACCATTCGGAACTCACTCGGAATTCATTGCATAATTTCATAAAGTTATCGTCCGGGCTATTTTGTGGCTGATGTAATGCAAAATTCCCGTAGACATTCTATTTTGAGTTGTGAAATGAAGCCTGAAGCAGTAGAAGGGGTGTTTTAAAACAGATCATCTGGACATTTTTCATATTAGTGGATGAACGTAGTTTGAGCACAAAGATATTTCTGATAATCGAAATTTCAAGCGAAAAGTAGTGGAAGCAAAAACTCGGGACGACCTTTTAGGGAATATAAGAAAAGAAGTGAAGACAAGTTGAACACAAAGGGCGGAGGATGTCTATATGTACCTTATTAATTTTTATTAGTTATTTAAGAAATAATCAGCAATTTAAAAAGTTCACTGGGAAATGAACTTGGTTGGTCACATGATGATATCCTGTGAAGCCGATGCGAACTTGGTTAGTCATGTGATCAAAACTTGTGAAGCTCAAAGGGCTTCTCAGAAGATTTGATCACGTACTTTCCAAGTTCATATCCCAGTGAACTTTTTTAACATTGCAGGGCTTTGTTTTACGAAAGAACTTACTACCAAATTATTGAATGTTTATTAATTACAAACTAATCAATGTTTAATTACATTGGCTGTAAAAGATAACAATGGAAATCGAAAGATATGTTACTAAATGGTTTTTAATTTAAACAAAACATTTCTTCAAATATCATTTCATAAGACTCAAATTATTTACAACTGTGTCGTAAGTTCTTTTGTAAAACGCGGTCCTCTTTAATACTTATATTTAGGTTTGAGAATGGCAAATCGTTCAGAATCAATTATTCAACGTTTTTGTACGTTGTTGCAACTGTCAAGCGATAAGCGCTTGGAGTTATCATTTTGACGTCGTGAAAAAAGTGAATTCTGAGGTCTTTATTTTCTTTATTTTTTTTATACAGCTGACTGGAAAAAATATAAACTTGATTATTTATTTTTAACCAGGGAGTGAATGTATAGTGGGTCGTATCTATTTTCTATTTGTTCTTTACGTCTAATCTCACATTTACTCTTGTCACTGTGCTAAATAAGAATTTCAGATAAAATACTGCCCCCTTATCAACTACTCTCAACGTACATAATATATTCATGTGTCGCAATTCAGCGTATAAGGTTAACCGCTAATCTGTGGTGGTACAAAAATGTATGTCTCTTCGAGAATATGATGTTGACATTGAACGGAGGCTTGCTTGTTGCTCGCAACGAGATTGCATGAAAAAATGACAATAACAAACCGTTAACGGTCTCAAAAATCCATTAAACGAAATACAAATTCAAAGCAGAGCAACACGGACCTCATTCAACATGTAACCTATCTATCTGTTGTTGTACTACGCATTAAACTTTTAACATCATTTACAAGTATCTACAAAAGTATTTTATTGAAGTAATTTAATCAAATGTTTAAAAAGATGCGTTAAGCAAGCACATGAGAAAAACATTTACTTACACATGTATTTGGAACGATTATGGAGGAAAAGAAATATATCAAAACCAGAAGACAGAATTTTGTGTAAAAACTCATCTTCTCTTCTTAGATTCTAAAATGATTGGTTATCGTTTGCGCTGTCAACTGTCAACCTAAAATAAAAAATCTCATAATTGAAATACCATTTCATCGTGTTTTTATAGTATATGACCTTTTGGGACAACCGAATGTGTTTTATCTAATTAAAAGCTACTTGATAAAACATTTGTTTCTCCTTAAAAGAGAAATATGTTCTAGATTTAATGAAAAATACACATATTTACTAATAATAGTTACCAAACATCAAATAGAAATGATTTAAAATCTTTAAAAACTACAAATAAACTATTTAAACGTATATCCACATAAACACCTGCACCTTATATAATTTACTCCCAATATAAAATCCAAATCTGGTTTCTTTCAATGCAATACAAGGAAACCATGTTGTCAATGACGTAATTGTCTTTTACAGCCCATCACTTATTCAATGCACAACAATAAGCGTTTCTCATCCTTTAAAAAAGTGTAGATATAGAGAGGATTAATATTTTTTTTTAAACCGCATGACTTTCGGACGGAAATTCGTAAGAACAATCAAAGCACTGACGTACTGAAAGCCGGGCTCTTATGGTGTGTCTGTATGTAGACTGAAAATCTCTCTCTCTCTCTCTCTCTCTCTCTCTCTCTCTCTCATGATTTTAATGTCGCCAAAGCGTGAGAGAGTGATCAAATTTTGTAAGCGGGTATAAAAAGTATCTGTCTAGTAGAAAAAAGTTCAACAGTTGCTGCCTTGAATTTTGCAATTTTGCAATTTTTGAAATTCATGCGCAAATGCATAGTCTTGTTTTTAAAACACGTTATTAATAAGAAAACTAACAAGAGGCCCATGGGCCACATCGCTCACCTGGGCAACAATGGCGAAGTACATTGACTTAACACACTTAACGGTCAGACGCGACCTATCTTGAGTTCCATTATTTTCTATTTTTTCCTATCTCCACAATGTGAAGATTTTTACCAAGTAATTCCATAATTATATTTTCCTGTTATGTGATACTTTTTTTTATTTAGATATAAAGTGTTCAATTGAAAATATATACTTTGACTTTATTTATAAGCATTCAAATGCATTTTGCATGCTATTTTAAGGCAAATTCTAAATATTATAGCTCTAAAAATAGCCTGGTAATAAACCTTGAATTTTTGAGAATTAACAGGTTTAAATGTTAATAAATAAGGAATAATTTATCAAGGAAAATTATATAGAATTGAGGAACGTCTCGTGTATCCTTAAATAATTATGAACAGTAAAATTCAATATTTAGCAAAGTTAAGTACCATGATAATTTTCTGACCTAAAACTCAATATTTTATAAAGGGGTAGGGGTGAAAATATATTGTGATATATTAATTATATATAACACCGGTATATTATTTCCTACAGTTTTTGCACATATGTGAACAGTATTAGCTCATTTAAGATAAAAAAGAAATCATACATTTCCTAAGACGTATATCAGTTAAAAAATCAGCACCCATTGTGGGCCTACCTTATTGTGTGTAATCATAATTTGAACATTTTGAATCTACACAATTAAAGGATGCCAACATTTTATTTCATTAATATGTTGTCTTAGAGGCCATGCAATGCATATTTATTTTATATGATGAAAATACTGGAAAAGGTAGTTACCATTTGCCTGCATTATTTTTTTGTTTGGTAAATTGGTATTTATGAAAAAAAATATCGAACTTAAATTAGTGTAATTATCATTTTCTACATCTAAGTGAATATTTTTAGTGTGTTTATTTAAGATGCCAAGCTCTATGAATATACCATGCAGATGAGATACATTTCATTTTCACAGCTGATATCTCATATGTGAAAGTTAACAAAGATTGACGGACAGAGAATCGCCAGCTAGTCTGAAGGGCAATACGCAGTGTTTGAACTCTGTGGCAAAAGTTGCTAAGGCTACAGTAAAAAACTGAATTGGTCTTCCCTTTAATAATTGTTTACCTGATGTAAACTTGTGTGACGTTTAATATCCTTACTCACTTGATCGATGAAAACATTTGACTAGAAAATGTTGTCACATGATGTGTTAAAAAGCTATATAATTTAATATATTGTCAGGCATACAGGTATCAGTTCTGTACTAAGGCCCATTAATTATTTCATATTCCCTCAAAAACAACAAGCGGCTACAAACCAAGAGATTTTCTGCTGCAATATTTTCTTTAAAATAATGATAATGCACGGATATTCTCATAATTATAATGTGTCAGAACTGTTAAAAAGAAGTTTTTATTTACTCGTGTAAAATACCAAAATTGTTGCAGATTTCAAATAATTTATCAAATGAGAAAGGACCCTAGAAAGTATTTATAGCACATCATCCTTTTGATTTTTCTGTACACAAGTATATAATGTTTAGCAAGACAATTCCAATGATCTAACAAACATTTCAGCGTCAGTCGTAGAATGATAGGCAACTTTTAAAAACTTATTCAATTTGTTAAATTTCATTTTATTTAATGCATTCATACATTATATAGATAAAATGTTTTGTAATTGAGTTAGCCAGGTGACACAAAATCAGTTTATGCACTGTGTATTTTGGAGAAATTAGTCCTACCCTATGACCCAATTACAACAGTTTTTAGTTTTGAAGATAACTGTAAACAAACGGTTTTGCATTAATTTGGCAGAGTTATTAAATAATTACAAGTTACCTTCTAATTGTAGTATCAACAAGAAATGTAATGATTATCGATTGTAATTTTCAATGCACGGTATATGTGTTTGCATCACCCGTATTTATAACCTCTAAAGATAAGACAGTCGCGGGTGATTAATCACAACAGGGTTTAACTGAGGCTGTCAAAACGTCTTTTCAAATTCATAAACATCTTTTTATTGTCTTTGGATTTAATTTACACGATTACTCGAAATACATGGCTACTTCAAATTCTCTTTCGGAGGAAATTCCGGCGAAGTTACCGATCAAAAATCGATTATTTCAATCAAAGTCGCTCCCTTGTTTGATCCTTGTTGACACAATTAGAAATTAATAAACAATAAAAACAAAGGGAAATGCACTTTAGTACATTGTTAATGCATCAGATTTTATCATTTTCGCAGGTAAACAATCAACTGCCTATTTACCGAAATTTATGTTCCAAATACAAGGCGATTGTTTCCCAAGTTAAAAAGCAAAATGAAACGAAAAATTCAAAACAAGCTAAAACCACCCTCACAAGTGAAAATGACAACGCGTTGAAATATTTAACCTCAATTTACTTCACAATAATCGGCACCAATGTTATTTCCATGTTTCATAGATTACATTCGCACGTGAACTGTTGCACAACAAACTGCCAGCTTCAAACAAAAGACCTCGTTTTCGAGATGCGGTAGACTGGCGATGCCTGTCATAAGACCAGTCTATCACAATGAATTGCCAGTCTACGTATATGGAATAACGAGCCATTCTTTATTAGTAATTTTGCAAATATCTCAAATTTGGAACAGAGTTCGACTATAATTTTTGCAATTTATATTTTCCTTTCCCTAAGGATGATTTATGCTAAATTACGTTAAGATTAACTCAGTAGTTCTTGAGAAGAAGATTTTTTAAAATGCACCCCCCCCCCTTTTTTTACAGTTTCGAGGTTTTCTCCGCTTTGAATACAATCTGGCCTTTTATTTTTGCAATTTATATTCACCTTCTTATAAGGATGATTTGTGCCAAATTTTTTTTAAATTTGGCCAAGTGGTTTTAGAGAAGAAGATCAAAATGTAAAAAGTTTACAGACGGACAGACAGACGGACGGACAGACGGACGGACGGACGGACAGACGGACGACGGACAACGGGTGATCAGAAAAGCTCACTTGAGCTTTCAGCTCAGGTGAGCTAAAAACGATATTAATTTTTTTCTTTTTTAAAGAAACAAAACACTTTCGACAAAACGTGGGTCTTTTTGTAACTATTTGGTATAGCAGAAGCTTTTACTTTGACGCTGTTTGGTTTTTTGTTTACTTTTGAAGTTGTGGTATTTATAGTAATATTGGCGATTTGCCTGCCTACAGCCAGGGCTTTCAGCAGAGCCAGGCTAAAAATATGTTTTGTTTAACGATGTAGAAGCATATCATTCAACAGTTATTGCTGTTGTGTATAAACGCGTACTTTTAAACACAGATGTACTTGATTTCTTGTGTTCTCTAGTTTCATTTTGTATTGTACCATCTAGTAAACAAAGATATCCTATTTGCCTTACTACAGGTGTATAAGTTTAAACACTTTCAAAATGTAAATGTACCCTTCACCCGTTTATATCTTAGAAACGTTAATTCGTAAAAGGCACTGTCCACCATGTTCCTTTTTACTCGCTCCTATCCCTACCACCCTATATATGTTAATGACGTCTTACCTGTAAAACCTTTTTTCTAAAGTGTAGGTCCCACCTTTGTTGTCCTAGATTTTACATCGCCATAGCTACTCGATTCCGATAAAATAATCAAACTTCGTTCACTCAATAAATTGAGAAAGAAACCATTAACAATATACAGGCGTGTGCATTTTACACTTCGGCCATGAGTTCCAGATGTACCTATTGATGAGAAATTTAGTTTTAAAGTTAAATAAGATCGTTGATTGGCACATGTTCAAGTTTTATTATCATCGACCTTGATTCAACAAGCGGGTATTTATCTACAGTCTTTCCCAAGTTATTGCTTACATCACCTTTAAATGATATTTAATAACAATACACACACTGTAAAAATAAAATGCACGCATTGAAAGCAATTCAGTTGAAATCAAGAAAAGGGGAGATATTTAAGATATCTTGAAGACATATAATCATATTTTACCCATAAAAGTTCACAGGGACGAAAACAGATTTCTAACGATATTTATGATGGAAAATGTTTACATCTTTTCACCATTCGGAACTCACTCGGAATACATTGCACAATTTTTTCAAAGTTATCATCCGGGCTATTTTGTAGCTGATGTAACGCAAAATCCCCCTAGACATTCTATTTTGGGTTGTGTAATGAAGCCTGAAGCAGTAGATGGAGTGTTTTAAAACAGATCATCTGGAACAAGTATTCCTTTTAAAGGAATGATCGGCAATAATAATATATACTTTATTGATAGCAAGAAGCAATCAACATGATCAGTTTGATGTAAAATAATTTAAAAAGTAATGTATTTTAAAGAAAATATAGAATATTTTGAATCTGTACACCATAATTTCATCATTATAAACCGTGAACAAATTTAATTTTGAAATAAATTTGGGGAAAGCTGTTCGTAAACTCCTTGTTTAGTTTGATATTTTTAACGTAATTATTAAATGTTAATGTATCTTCTTTTTCTACATCAGAATACTGAGTAGGGCTCTAAAAGAGCATTAACACGTATACAAAGAATGAGTTGTATTAAAATAATTTAATGCGACTGAAAAACATTGAATGCCATCATACCCTGCTATTGAGGTCACATTATAACGTAACCTTGTTTATAAATCAAGCCGTCTTCCTAGTTACTATTATGCAACATCAATAGATCGAGGTCAGTTCATGGAGCATCTTCTTATGATTGAGGTCAGTTCATCGAGGTCAACTGCATTTCTGAATTAAGCTTTCGATCGAAATTCTTACGCGTGAGACAAAATGTGCATTCTTGAATTAACAGGTCAAACTTTATTTTATGACTGTATGTTTGCATCTCTTAAAGTAAATGAATTGAAATAAAACTGAGTAAAATGTTATATAAATAATAAACCAAACTTCAAGTTTTTATAAGAACTACTTATGCAAGCGGAATGTGTGCGCATATTGACGCATTTGCCGGATGCCTCATATGGACACAATAGTAATCGGCCAAAGCCGATCACAAAAATTTTCATATAGTGGATGAACGTAGTTTGAGCACAAAGATATTTCTGATTAAAGAATTTCAAGCGAAAGGTAGTGGAAGCAAACACTTGGGACGACGTTATAGGGATTAAACAAAATGAAGTGAAGACAAGTTGAACACAAAGGGGCGGGGGATGTCAATACGAACCTTATTCATTTTTATTAGTTATTTAAGAAATAAACAGCGCCTAGCAATTTAAAAAGTTCACTAGAAAATGAACTTGGTTGGTCACATGATGATATCCTGTGAAGCCGATGTGAACTTGGTTGGTCATGTGATCAAATCCTGTGAAGCTCAAAGGGCTTCTCAGAAGATTTGATCACGTACTAACCAAGTTCATATCCCAGTGAACTTTTTAACATTGCAGGGCTTCGTTTTACGAAAGAACTTACTACCAAATTATTGAATGTTTTTTAATTACAAACTAATCAATGTTTTATTACATTGGCTGTAAAATATAACAATGGAAATCGAAATATATGTTTAAAATAGTTTTTAATAAAAAAAAAAAAAAAAAATTTCTTCAAATATCATTTCATAAGACTCAAAATATTCACAACTGTGTCGTATGTCCTTTTGTAGAGCGCAGTCCTGTTTATTACTTACATTAAGGTTTGAGAATGAAAAATCGTTCCGAATCAAATAAACAACGTTTTTGTTCGCTTACAATGTTGCAACCGTCAAGTGATAAGCGCTTGGAGTAATCATTGTGACGTCGTGAAAAAGTGAACACTGAATTGAGAATATATTTGTATATTTTCCACTGTATTTTCAATTCTCTGCAATTTTGACAGGGACTTCGAAATCAACTAACACAACAATAGCGTGGACAATATATACATGTTCACTATTCTAATTTCAGCAGTTTTTGTAATAATAGTACAGAAAACTCGGTTATAGCGAAGTCATAGGGACCGATGGATTTACTTCGTTATATCCGTAATTCGCTATATCCGTATAACGAATTCGTAATAGTTACTATAGCAAATTCACTATATACATGTATTCTTATACCAGACTATAGTTTTTGCTATTTGAGGCTTAGAATAAAAATACATTACTTTGATACCTTTCATAATTGGATTGTAAGTCGAAAAAATTGTATGAAAATAGATCTTTCAAACTATTATGTTAAAGGGTAGTGCAAACTTTTTTAAACTATAAAGAAATTCGTAATAAAAGTGTTAAATTTCGTTAAAATTCACCTCTACGGGACTCAAAATCAGTTCGCTATATCCGTAAATTCGTTATATCCGAATTCGTTATATCCGTAAAAATTTGCAAAGATTTGTGAAGAATTTTACCGAGGACTCAAAAAGACTTCGCTATATCCGAGAATTCGCTATATCCGAGTTCGTACTAAACGAGTTTTACTGTAAACATTCATGATTGTCAAGTTTGATTATAATTGATGTGTTTTTTTATAATTTCCCCTATATATTGGAGTGTTTAAGGGGGAATAGGGTGTTGGAGTGTAAAATTATTTGACATTTTGCTTTTTTACACTCATCAACATTAAGTAGTCCTGTACAGCATATATCATTTTCATGTCTGTTTTCTTACCTTGCAAGGGATATATTTTGATTGGATTTGCCACCTCTTCCTTTCTAACAATATGATTTTTTTTACAATTACAATTTTCAGCAATAATTATTGTATTTGATGGTATTTATTTGCAAATTATATTTATTGATTTCAAGAACGGAAACAAATTTCAAAACCATTTACCTCATTGGATTTTTTACATAGCAATATCAAAATTTTATCAAAATATTGCTAAATTAATCAGCACTTCAAATTATAGAGTTTTTAGTTCTAAATTTGAACATAATGTGATGACACATTAAAAATTCTTTATAATTTTTTTTAAATTTCATATATCAACCTTAGCATATGCTTTATAACTCATAGAATTTTCATGGCCACTTTCTTGACATTCAAGGGAGACACTACAACGGTAGGAATCGCCACTATCCCTTATTTTGGAATAGTGACTTTTGGTAATATATGCTTTAGATTTGTTAATCAATATGAACAGAATAATAACCAGAATATATATTTGATTATATTAACCGCTTTCGATTTTGTGTATTTTCATAAAAACTTTCATTTCTAAAAATAAAAATGCAACTCTGTTGCGAAAATGACTGTTTTAGAGCTGTATAGTAAGTGAAAAAGATCTATCAATTCATGTTTGACGCCATATTGAAAATTACATTATAGCATCATACAATCATATCAACAATGACGTCATAGTAGAGTTAGCACATCAAAGCATCATTGCAATGAAAGTCAGGTGATAAGTGTCATGTATCACCTTAATAAAAGTAGTCAACTGAAAGCTATTTTTAAGGTGGCTCTATACACCCACAGTTTATTCCAATTTTCAATAGAAGACAACAAAACATATACTTATCAAATATTAAAATGATAATAGGGATACTATAGGTATTTTTAAAGAATTTTTTAATGTTTGCTCGTGTTTTTGTAAAATAATTTGTAAAAAGTTAACTATGAACAAATTGAGAGAATTTTTTGTCATATGATAGATATTTCCTTCAGACGCCTAAAAAAAATATAACACTTCTTAACATTCAAAAATGTTATTATTGCAATTTTTTTCAGTATTTTCTCAAAACATAATTTTTCATATTTTCGTACTCTGTTCACAAATCATCCGAAAAAGCTGCTTGATGTTAATAGAAAATGTATCTTAATAAATGTGACATAAAAAATTGAATGAAAATCATTGCAAAATAAACACAAAAAATATTTTAAATTTTATTTGGTATGAAAGTTCCTCAGGTAAGAGTTATCGTTCCTAATTTCCAAGGCCCAAACACCTTGGGGACTGTTCATTTCTGAGTTGAAGAAAATTTCTTAAATATCATGTAGGGATTATAACTACATACATATTTCATCATAGGCCTATATAAGTGAATATATTTGCTTTAATGCAAAACTAAGTCAAATAAATAAAGAGGGAAATTAACTAATAGGATTTATGTAACCCAACCTAAGAGAAATTCAAAGCCACCCTTCCATCCCCTTAAGGTGGTAAGGAACATCTGTCGATATTAATGTGGATTTAACTATATTATAATTGAAATACTTTCACCGGTTACGAATTTTCTTTCACAGTATTCAACCAAAAAATAAGTTTTAAAAAATTTTGGAAAGTTAAAAAAATTTTCGTCATCGTCGTGATTCGAACTCATGACCTACAGGTTCGTAGGGAATCCACTAAACCACTGCGCTACGCTGCAATATGTTGATGGTGGGAAAGAAACTATTTATAAAATTATTCTTGATTTTATTGTTTATTTCACTAAATAATACGACACAACGTGAATGTGTCACATACCACATTACTTGTAAGTAATGAATTTTCCAATTATGAAATTTAATTCTATTCATTTACAAGTTTTTCAAAAGAGCGGTCCCCACACAATTCGCCTCAGTTTAAATCAGCCAGTACCGGAATTGCATGCTTCCATATTTACTTTTTTGCTTACTGTGTCATCAAAAAGTGGTGTATAGAGCCACCTTAAGATTATATATATATATATATATATATATATATATATATATATATATATATATATATATATATATATATATATATATATATATATATATATATTTCTTCTTTGAACACATATTTGGGATACTCATAAGATAGAGGTGCCTTTTTTGTAATCAAAGTACTGAAGTACTGACGGGAGTTGATTTTATCGATTATCATTTATTTTAAAATCAACTTATCTTGCATGGCAATTAGTTTATAGTCTGTATTTGAATTACGCACTTTTTTATTATATGAATTTTAGACTTTTCCGACAAGAATTTCGAGAAACCCCATATCAATGATGTTTTGTAATATTTAAAGATAGATTTCAAACTATGTATAAGTAATCGAGACAAATCTAAAAAAATTACGGATCCTAGCACTATTGATATCGAACTCTAGTCTCGTTCAACCAGCAAGAGAGCCTTTCTGCTTCTCGGAGATTTACGGAGACAGCGGAGCGTTTGGTTGAACGAGGTTATATTAAACTCTGGCGTAGAAATACATGAGACTATAAAAATACATTGTATCTTAGTTGTTCGTATTATATAAAATCTGACTATTTTCAAACTGTTTATTGATAAGTTTCCCTGAAAAACAATGCTTCAGCATATATTACTTTGAATTTTTCTATTATATTATATATATATATATATTATATATACCTCAGTGGTCGGTGAAATATATATAAAACTTATAAATGAAAACACAAAGATCGAGTAAAACATAAGCGCTTTCATTTTCTTCAGATGTTTTACAATACTAACATGGTAACGTTTGTTATGACGTCATAATAGTTTAACGGCGTCTTCAAGTCTTTGAATGACGTCATATTTTCCCGTATTTTTAGATATCACAATACTAATAATAACAGATTATATAACACGGTTAAAACATGAATAAAATATCTAGAATACTCAGAGGTTACATTAAGCTATTCAATTTAGGTTTAAAAGTTCTTATAAAATGTTTTTCTTTATCACGCCTTTCAACAGTATTAGAATTGTACATTTTATAGAACGGAAAAACAGTAAATGATTTTTTTCCGCACAGGTCCAGGTGTTCACTAACTTTTAGTTTGCGGTATTCCGGTTGGTTGATGTGCTGTTTGTGAATTCGGATTCTTTCCCGTAAGGTACTTCTCGTTTCTCCAATATATAGTTCCCCGCAACCTGAGCACGTGATTACATATAATAGATTTCTGGTTTGACACGACATGTTGTTGTTAACGATAAACTGCTTCCCACCAAAATTGAAATGATGTCCTTGTTTGATATAGAGACAAGTGCCACATCGCGAATCCTGGCATTTAGGAACTTTAATTATATAAATAGATTTAGTAAGGATGCGTCGAAGATTCTTCGGCTGTCTTTTGCTGTTTATAAATTTTTGTTTTTCAAATATCTTCGCCATTGTTTCATCAGTCTTCAAGACGTCGTTCAGATGGTGAACAATTGGGGCGATGTTAGTATTTCTGGGATTATGGGTGGTAACCAGTGGTACTATCTTCGATTTTTTACTGTTGTTTTGAACGGGATTGAGGAGCTTCTTTCTGTCTATTTTCATGGTTTTTTCAATAGCATCGTCAATAATTTTATCCGGATAACTTTGTTTCTTTAGATACTTTTTTAATTCCTGTAATCTCTGTAGTTTGACAGACTCGTCGTTAACGATTGTGCATATTCGTCTAGACAGGTTATACGGTATTGCTCTTTTCGTATGTCGTGGATGACTTGAGTTGAAGTGTAAATACTGATGAGTATCCGTAGGTTTGTAGTATACATCCGTCATAATGACTTCGTCTTGTTTGGTCAACAAAATATCTAAAAATGAAATTCTATTCAGGCTTTCGTCCGCTGTAAATTTGATATCTGGACTAAGTTCATTCAATATATTTTCAAAAACTGACAGATTGTTGTCTCCGGAATTCCAAACAATAAAACAGTCGTCCAGGTACCTTTTCCAGTGCTTTGTTATATACATTTCCGTCTCTTCGTTAAATAATCTATTAATTTCCTTATACATTTTCTCTTCAAGGTATCCTAATGTAAGAGTAGCATATGTTGGAGCTATTTTAGTGCCCATGGCGGTTCCTTTAATTTGTTTAAAATGTTTTCCGTTGAAAAAATAGAGAAAATGTATAAGGAAATTAAGCATGTATGTTGCAGTTTCAATATCGAACGGGCCGTGTTCCCGTTATCAAGTGCTTCTGGTCAAATGCTACCTGTGCACGATCATGTGATTCGTTTCTATGTCAAGTACTCTCTTTTACTAGGAAAAAGACAGTTACAATATTTTAAGTCCAAACTCTTGTCAACAATTTAAACTTGGAACATTGCTGAACATTGTAAATTATTATTTTGTTCTCTAAGCATATCCAGGTTATGCTTTATAAATGAGGCTAAAATGTATTTTTTAAAAAGTTTAAAAAGTCAATACATAAGTTACTGCATTATTATGAAATATTTTGAACCGAGGAACATGCTCTAATGTCGGAAGTGTATTTTGTATTACATGTTAGCATTTGTTTCTCATAACAACAATTGTGAATATTCCGCATTTATATTTTGTTTTTCAGTTTATTGCAGGTAAAACGACCGCTAAAATCTTGCAATACTTTATCAATACAGTTTGTGTTTACAAAATCGGTTTAAGTGCATGCAGGATAAAGATATTGTATTTAAGTCTAAAGTTCAAGGAGTTTCGCGTCAATGAGTCTACAAATGATATCCTAGCACTTTCCACGGCACGTCAGGTCATTCTTTATAACTCAATTTAGTTGATATAAGGTTTTAGAAATTGTAGCAAAGTGTAAAAGGAAGGTGTGTACAACAAAGCTCCAGAGTAGTCCGCAGGAATCTGTCTTTAATACAGGTTCGATAATATCAATAAACGTGTGTGCATTTTCCAAGATTAAGGTAACCACTTCAAGTTGTTCAACGTATATGATATTTTAATTTCAGATTTTTTGGTAATAGATATCATAAATGTCAATTTTAGCTGTTATTGATCTTTATCTTAAGTTTATTATAATTTTAATTTATAAAAAATATATTTGAATGTTCAAATAAAAGTAGTCAATGAAAGTTGGCTTTCATACTGTATCTTCTACTCGTATTGATAGAGCTTGGGGTGATCCCAAAGTAGAAGGTGCGATTTTCCTGTAAAAACACAATAGTTTGGCCAACACATGGTGTAGAGTTCAGCTTGATTATATAAATTTATCGATATACTTTATAGTAGGGAGAAAACCTCCATTATATGGTATGCCTACACTATTCCAACAAAAATATGAATGATGTCAAAAGAAAATATGTAACCGTTAACAAAAACTTAAAACAAATAATAAAAATACTGTGATTCAGCAAACGATTGTTGAATTTTTCACCAGTGGCGCGTTGTTCGCACTTTTGAAGCAAAGAATGATATAACTTTAATTAGAGGAAAAGTAGTGAGGTGCCATGTCACACTAAGTTTTATTATGGATAACAAAATACATATCATCGCTTGAAAATATCAAAAGAAAATGGGGGAACAAGATAGCGCAAATGTCCATTCGGTTTTATCGTAAAATACATTTTCAAATTAATTTTTTTCCAACCAAATATACTAGATGATGTTATATTACAAGTTTACAAAAGAAAACATTTCTACCTATATTCAGTTTTGAATATTTTAACAAACGATAAGAAAAAAATAAATTTTAAAGTTTTGGTGGTATCGAACCCACAACGTAAAAACACTAAATCTATAATGTCACATAATGGCTAATGCTCTAACCACTGAGCCATTTCAGTCACAACATACAACTTTGTGAAATGCTAAATGCAGCCTCAACAACGAATTTACGGACGTAGTATTCTCTAAAACGTTAAATTGTTGGGATACAAAATGACATTTTTAAAGTATAGTGTGTCATCTCTCCACGTTTTTGTTGATTTGTTGATTGAAATCGGTTTGATTTCCTTAAAACCTGATATAGACTATGACAACAATATGCCCAGACCCACTCTATAAAAAAGACTTTGAAGTTCTAAAAATGACACTATTTGGAGGTTTTGAGAGGCATACGCCAGTTAACATCAACCTATTCTAAATATTTAACATATTTAAAGGTTATAAATCGATATCATGGTAAATATACATTGTTTTTAATTATTTAAAAAGAAATTATGAGATTTGTTCATATTTTAATTTTATATATAGTATCTTATCTATCCAGATATGGGCAGTTTACTCGCCTTATTCACCCATCTTCTTTCAAATAGTTTAGTTTCTCTACCTTGTTAAATAATGTTTGAACATCCCAAATCGGTTTCGAAATCATGATTCAATATTAATGTTGGATTAAATTCATCTTGGCATCAAAAATTAAGAGAGGAGTGTTTCATATTTTATAAATAAGGCATTGTATAACTAGAATCTTTTATTTATTTAATAAAAAAGAGTATTTTGAATGTCATTGTGTAATCAATTTTAAGTACAATGATCACAAAATAGGGGGAGGAAAGAAGACTCTTGATAAAAACCGTGTTTTAATTTTTTACTTGCTTTTTTGTCAGACATTACGACAGAGTTTGAAAATGTGTGTTATGCTAACGGTATAACCTATACATAGCTATGTTACCTTAGCATAAATACTTTGAACACATCCCTGTACAGTTTTTAATCTTATTTATAGATTTTTTGGTTTTCAAAAATCAGTTTGCAATTCTAGCTCTAAATCTTTTTTTAAAAAAAGAAGCTTCTATAAATTAGTATTAGAAGTAAATATCAAATGCTATATAACATGTACATGTAAAAAAAATCGGAAGTGTAAAACAAGCAAGCCAAAGGAATTTCTATTCATACTTTTAAAAGCGTTGAGATTTGATAGACATCTCCTGAATTTTTTAATTCCTTTTTTTAGTTATTCTTTTATGTTACAGGGGCATAATAACAATTTAAGCTGAATGTCTTAAAGTCTATTTGTACACCTTTTAAAATTTGAAAGATAACTTATACAGTATTTTGAGTGGCAAATCAAACTTGAAATGCCATGTGTCAAGTTACAAACATGATACTACGCTCACAGTTCTTAGTTGTGTTATGTTTACAAGCAGGCCTTGTGAACAACGATTGTAAAAAAAATCAATTAAGATTATGTTAACAAAAACACCGCAAAGCCTTGGTTACATACACTGTAACAAGGAGATCTGATACATGTATGTATCTTGCTGAAGCAACTGACCTCCAGATGGTGGTCAACTATTGAAGTATATTTTAGTAAAGAATTTAATCATTCAGCCCGGAAATATAATATGTTTTTGGCTTGGATTGTGACCATGCAAAAAGTGTTATATTGAGAAAAATTTTTTAATGTAAATGACAAACACTTCATGGTGATTTTTTAAGTCTCAAGTCAAGATCAGATCGGCCACTTATATAGTTCAGATTTATTAAAAATTACAATGGATAGATAGGTTATCACTTCATAAATCGGGTTGATCGGTTGTACTGCAATTTAATAGGTGTTTCTCCTTTAACTACCAAATTACTTTAATACTTAATACTTAATCTAGAAAACATACATATAATAAAATATAATATACATGTACATCCATTAATTGTTCAACTTCATGTCTATATCACAAAATCTAATTCAGATAAAAATTGAAAATATCGGTAACTTTTAATAAGGTTTATTTTTTAACAAAAATTCAAACTTGATATACATAGGTTATTATAATATAATACACGAGTCAATGACTTATAAAAATATGATCGGCAATAATAATGGCATGAATTCAGCAGAACCTTAACCCAGCAAATGTGGCGGATCAACCGTACCAAATCACGTGTAATATGTACATAAGTCATTTCATTCGACAACGCCATTTACCGTGCAACAATATGCAAACGTTGTGCATATTGTGAACAATTAAAATCAACTAGACTGTAGGTAAACAACAGGACATGGGCGTGATATCTCTTCTTTTATATCATTACCAAAATACCCAAAATTACATCCTAATCACATCCTTCTTGGTTCAAAGCTGTACCCTCAGCCCTGCTTTTTGGCCACTTAACCCCACGACTTCTTACATGCATTCTAACAGTAACTTACAATTTCATACCGTTGTATAAATGATTGTTTTGTAACTTTACATATGTCCTTTATCATTTTGATGGTAATAGTTCTGGTCTTTAATTCAGAACAATTGAGATTACCAGCACACCATTCACTCATGCATTTGTTTTCATAAACTGATGAACACTAAATTACATCAACATTGAAACCTGTTTGGCATTCGTATGAAACAATATCACGGTCATTATTGACCAATTAACACCTTTAAAACCCCCTTATCCTATACCAAATATGGGACTTTTCATAGGTCTTATAAATTACCATGTTTGCAATTATTCTAGCAATGGAATATTTTTCGCGATCACTTTTACCAAAAAAATATTTTTACTAATTACCTACATTGTACTTCAAATATTTCATAATACACTGTATACGCGATCATCATATTTATTTCTTTCACATAAAAGTATGGATGCTTTGGGTGAATTTTTTTCTAATAAATACCAACCTCCCTGATTAATGATTTAGAATATGCACTGATAACATTATACCAGTACATGCATTTAACATGGAAATTTATATACGATTTATCCAAAACAGTAACATGTTAGATCAATGCATTGACATGAATAAAATGAATATTTCATTTCTGAGGACAATAGTTGGAATGATATCTAAACTCCAGAATATTTTATCAATAAAATAGAGTGAAAACATTGTGATTTACAAAAACAAGAATACATAAATAACGCGCATGCGTAAACTATATCGTAAACTATATCATAGAATTCCAAAGTTTAAAGCTATACACGCTATAATTTGCGTCAATTTTGAATGAAGGGGAAAATGTATGTGTTTGATTACTAATAAAAGTTACCTTTATGCTGTTAATTATAATGCTCAATTCGATCACGTAACATATATATCAAATATTAAACAATAAAAAATATTTATTTTCCTGCCAGGAAAGTAAAGCCTCCTCGTGAATATCAATCCATCACGTGATATCGACAGCTAAATTTAGTCTATCATACCAAAACTGGTGAAGGGTCAACATCTTCATAATTGTGATAGTTTCACAAAGGAAAGGATATTTTCAGTAAAGCATAAATTTGTCCGATATACGAGTACAAACAAAAGAGAAAAATACAAGTCTGTGAGTAGAAATGAATACTTCCTTTAAAAAAATGACGTAGACCTGTGTTTTTCCCCTATGTGCTATTTATAGATCCTCTAAGTGTTAATGCAGAAGTAAGGGTATCGTGAATGACAAACGTATTTTACTCATTATACATGTATGCATTTCAAATTAATAGCTGTTAAGCATATTAAAAATCAAGTTGGATATTTATTTAGGCAAACAATAACGACCACCTAGTTCTCCGCGGACATGCGCAATGAGGTCGGTTTGCTCTTCCTTCATCAATATTCATGAAAAGGTATATTTTCCTGGCAGGAAAATAAACAATTAAAAATCTATATCTTTGTAACGAGATGGAATTTACCATTGTAATTTACAGATTAAGGATAACTTTTATAAGTAGACAAACACATGCGTTTTCACTGTCATTCAAAATTGACGTAAATTATAGCGTGTATAGCTTTAACATAAACTTCGATAATAAGTGGTAGATCGTTTTAATTCTCTAAATGATTGATTCTCTGTTCACAGGTTCGAATTTTTCAATTCGTTCATCGTGACTCGAAGTACTGGCCTGACTCGAGCTCTGACACATGTGTAGTTCGAGCTCAGAGAGTCTGTGCTCCACATCCCATTGCTGTCTGTGTAATTTTGCCGTCATGGACGCGTTCTCCGTTTCTAAGGAAACCAATCTTTCCCTAAGCGTGTTGATTTCTTTCAGGAGAACGTCATTAGGTGTGTCGTACGAGAAACTTTGTGGACTGACCGAGCCGTAGTTGGATATGTTATACCCGGGGGACACAGGAAGCAGGGTTGGCTGGGGGTGGGCCTGTGGTGACAGGTTAATATGGGAGGAGGAGAGGTTGTCTGATCGACTAGTGGCAAGACTCGGCGAAGACAGAGGATTCATTGTATTGGACACACAGTATGGAGACAGAAAGTTCATTTGTTGAGGATGGTTTTGAAATGGATATGTATGAGCATACGTAAAACTCAAGGGAGATAACTGTGCCGGACTTCCGATTGCGTTAGTGAGGATAGGGGTGGCCGCGCTGATAGTAGGGATGTTTGGTGTTTGGCACAAACTTCTGGGTGAGATCGGCGGACTATAGCCCGGAAGTCGAAGGAATTATGGGAGGTTGTTGTAACTCCAACTAAAGTGTGTGGTGACGTCATCGTCCCTACATTCAGGACATCACAATTATCATTAGTTTCATTTGAGTACTGTTCAGCAGTGGTTTCAGCATGAGCATTTTCACCCGTTTCCATGGAATTTTCATCATGAGTCTCTTCATCGCCACTAGATGGCGACTGTTTTGGAAGACCTGCCGGAAGTGTGTGGTGACGAGTTATCATCATCGCTTCTAAAGGAATTTTGCCGGATGACTCTACAAGTCCCGGAGTACTTTTGCTTCTTGCCAACGCTAGAGAAAAAAGTAAAATTTAAAAATCTGATTTTTCCATGTTAAGGACAAACTACATCCAGTTTTTACGTTAAAATATTTATGATATGTGTCTGCTTTATGCTGTTCTTAAGGTGGCTCTATACACCCACAGGTTTATTCCAATTTTCAATAGAAGACAACAAAACATATACTTATCAAATAAATATAAAAATGATAATAGTGATGCTACAGGTATTTTTTTTTACGAATGTTTTAAAAAAATTTCGTGTTTTTGTAAAATGAATTTCAAAAATTTAACTATAAACAAATTGAAATAATTATTTGTCAAATGATGGATACATCCTTCAGACACATACAAAAAAATATAACACTTCAAAACATATCAAAAATTTAATTTTTGCAATTTTTAAAGTATTTCTTGAAATAATACATTGTGATTTTTCATATCTTCTTACTCTGTTGACAAATCATCTAGAAAAGCTGCTTAATGTTATAAGAAAATGTATTTTAATAAGTGTAACATAAAAATACAATTCGCCTCCGTTGAAATCGGCCAGTACCGGAATAACATGCCTCCAGATTTACTTTTTTGCGTACTGCGTTATCAAAAAGTGATGTATACAGCAACCTTAACGAGAAACACTGAATATGCTTATTTCTGATATATGTTAAAAACGTTAGGAGGGGTTATCTGTACAATAGGGGTACCATTTTTGCAGCCATCCGACCGTCATTTTCACAATATCAATTATTTTTCATTCAATGGCATGTGAATTATTTAGGTATTTTTTTCTCTTCTGAGATAAAGGTTTCTAACATACACATATATATCTCTTTTTTTAAAGCAACAAAAATGTCTGTCTCAGTTTCATTTATTATCATTATAAGAAAGATTTTTTTCCTAAATTTTTTTTAAATTGTACCTTTTTCAATTGGAATCTTTTTCGTTTTCTCCAGTCTTTTGACTGCTATTGCTTCGAGTTTTACTCGAGCGGCGGGATATTCTTTAAGGACATCCCAGAGATCCTGTTTGGACAGTCGGAATAAATCCGAGTAGCCCACGGAGCGGACAGAGGCCGTCCGTCGGTTACCGGAAGTACCCATATTTAGAATGCTGATTTCCCCAAAGTAACTCCCCGGTTTGAGGGTAGCGAGCACCGTTTTCCCGTTGTCGCCGACCACGTGTAATCTCCCTCTGTTGACAATGTACATCTCCTTGCCAACCTCGCCTGTAAACAATAAATGGATCAATGAATCAATTTCTTAAAAACTTATGTTATGACCTTCTTCGTTAATGTATATGTTAGATATTTGCAGTATTGGAATCACTTTCAGAAAGATGTCAACAAATGTGAATTTGATATAAGGTTTTGTTCCCCACAAATATAAGCAGGATTATCATTCTTTGAATCATGAGCTATCAACAGAATAGCAAAGCGCAATGGAGGCGCTTTTTCAAATTAGATCCACATGTTTCGTTTAAGTTAAAGGTATGTACTCCTACCCTGAAATATCGATTGATAATAACATCATTTGACATGACTTTCAAAACTCAAGGAACCTATTATCAAAAAAAAAATTTCGCACTGTCAATTATGAAATATCGGCAAGATGTAGTCCTATGGTGAAGTTTATTATTCTACCACTAGGCCACTCGCCTAAGAGAGAGAGAGAGAGAGAGAGAGAGAGAGAGAGAGAGAGAGAGAGAGAGAGAGAGAGAGAGAGAGAGAGAGAGAGAGAGAGAGAGAGAGAGGATATCTTATTCATATATTATAGTCAAAAACAGTATATGTTTTAATGATCAACCTAACGCAATGGTGTATTACCATTTGGTTGTCTTTCTGCATAGTATCACAATTTACAAACTGATTTGCTGAAAGTTGCTTATTTGGTACACCAAGTGTTATCATTTTTATTAGAAATGTTCTATCATCTTCACTTTCAAGCTTTATCTAACTTTCAATAAATTTAAGACGAACTTGAATGTCTAGAGCATCTATAGAACGAACTGAATCGAAGGCAGATTATTTTTTATCACATTGTCCACCTACCATTAAAAAATTTATATCCATAAAACGGATGTTTTTCAATGAGGCTACTTACAGGGAAAGATTGAATAAATAAGAACCATTCTTTTATTAACGCATTGATTTTTTATATAAAACTCGCCCCATTCATTAAGTTCAATTATATTATAATATCGTGGTCTCTGCGCATTATTGATGCTGTCATTATGAACTCACTAAGGATATGAATTCATGTTTTAATCTGTCATTCTGTGTAAGAGGTGTTATAAGTATGCCATCAGTCTAATTTGAAATATTCATTTTTACGTAGCGATCATTTAATTCTATGCTTTTTTTCTTTTCAAACCCTGAATTACAGGAATATAAAGTATTCTCTTTACTTCTAAATGAGATGGGATGGGTTAGGGTTTACGTATAGGTTAGTAGTACTGTAGGCCAACTTTGTTTTCAACGACAGAAATTCGCAAAAAAGCCTATGTAGAGATTTCCGCGTCAACAATCGCAAAATTTATCAGCACTCAAATAAAAGCTAATTAAGTGTACAGTATGTGTCTACGTGACGTAGACATTTCATTGATGTCAACCATGTTTTGTATGAATAAATATTTGATCTATAGGTACATGTATCTTATTACACCAAAGTTAGACATTGAGTTCACTGACTGTAATAGACGGACAATAACAAGACGAGACCTTTGCTTACCCCAACCCCCTCCCCCCTGCACCCCCACCCAGTCTTATCATCTGTCCTTCTAAGGATAGTATTGTACAAGTATTTTTTTTTTATAAAAACACACACAAAATGGTAAGATAATTAGTTTAAAACTCGCTAGTTATTAGTACAATTATTTTCTAATCCTTTGACAACATAATTTTATAAATCCAGGATTATGTTTATTTTGAAAAATGAGTTTGTGTGTGTTGCCGGGGAGGGGGGGGGGGGGTGGGTAGGTTGTATGATCACTTTTTGTCTTTTGTTTTTATGGGGGTACGTATACAACAGCTCAACATGTCTTACCCCCAGAATTCCATTTGCAACTTTCCCATGACCCATCAATATTCTAAATGCATGTACATTGATCTCGCAGGCCTCTTTTTGTGTTTTTTGGTCCGGCCACAAATTAACAAATATCTTACGGTATTGTCATGCTAAAATCGAAAGGAAATGCATGTAGAGTGGTGTTGTCTTGTCTCTGTATCCAGCATTGGTGTAACAGAAAGATAGACCTAGAGAGCTCTTTATGCATGCGTAGCAGATCGGATACACGGAGAAATCAATACAGAAGTCAAAAAAACTCTTCCAATGACACTTCGTATAAATAGAAAACAAAACTATTAAAAACTATGTCTACAAAGAAAACACGTTTGACCGGAACACATATATAAGGTACATGTATCTATTCATTGACTGTTTGTTCTTAATAAAATTATTAACTGTTTTAAGGTCTTCAAAAATAAAATTTAGCACATGATGTATAAAACATAAACATGTTGGAGATGTACAGGAGAGAATTTATTTTATCTCCTTCGGGGTTAAATTGTTGTGCGACATAGAAATCTCATTCGAATATTTAAAAAAAAAAAGGCAATACTTTTACATGTGTACAATGTAGCTTCGAAATTGCAGCAATAGTTAAAGAAATTTCAAAGGATTAAAAAACCATGTTTTAAACTGATAAAACCTTGCTGACAAGAAGAGAGATAGATGGTCCCTCGACAAACGGCAATTCTTAAAATACAAGGGAAAACCAAAAGTAAGGTCTTCAGACTTGTCTATATAGTTTCTTAGAATAGAGAATTTTGGTATGATGTATAAAATTACATTCCCTTTCAGTCTATAAATGAAAGAGGGGGGGGGGGTAATTTGCTACATGTAGACGTCGAATGGGACAGATCATTTGCAGGATCTGGCCCCGCCATCACCATCTTTCCTCAACTGAAGTCAATACCCAGCATCGTCTATCGTCTAATGTTTACCTCAGACTTACGCACTTTTCCTATAAGGATTTCAGTTAAGGACAGAGTTGAGCGATTTAAAAATTTTGGGGACGGTGAGGCCTACTCCAATTTATCTGAACAGAATGGAAAATATTAAAAATATCATTTTTAAAAAAATCTTTAGTATAATATTAATACTAAGTTTTGAGGTTCATTTCAAAGTTTTAAATGTTTTGATATCTAGTAATGTACATTGTATGTTTGACAAATCAATTCAAGGATAGGATATGCATAGGCTATGCCTGTTGTCCAGTCCTATTAAATGTATTCAATAAATGTTTAAATTTAAATTACAAATTAATTTACATGAAATAAAAAGGGGAAATACTGTAAACCAATCTTTATTTGCATGTGAGAACTTTTCACTGCGTGTGAGAACTTTTTTGCTTAAGTTCAAGAAAACATCGTAGTCAATAATACCTAGTCTTGTTATGTCGTTTGTATTTGTTGTTGTTTTTTTTTTTAAATGGTAAAAATTATAATTCAGTTTGTCGCTAAAATTAGTTGCAAGTTTGGCACTTGTAAAACAAGACGTTTAGACAGCGCAAACAAAAGTTGGTTTACAGGTAAACAGAAAAATCTGGGTATTATTTTATTTTCAGGCATATCATTAAACCTTTTTTTCTATATAAATGATATCCCCAAGGGAAAAGAAGAGGGGTCTAAGGGAACTAGAACAGATTTCGTCCGTAACATTACTTTTTTCAACAAATGTTAACTCCACGTAAAAAAGGACGGGTTTTAGGAAAATAGAACATGTTTTAGGCGTAACAGTACCGTAGCCCCCGGGGAAAAAAAGGACGGTTTAAAGGAAAATAGATCAGATTCGAGACGTTACGTTACCTTTCCTGCAAATGTAGTCCCCCGGGGAAAATAGGACGGGTTAAAGGGAAATAGATCAGATTGGAGACGTTACATTACCTTTCCTGCAAATGTAGTCCCCCGGGGAAAATAGGACGGGTTTCAGGCGCAGCACCAGCTCACACAGGAAGCCGGCGTCCGTGTTTTGGAAGATCTCCACGCGCTTCAGCGTGTCCAGATGCACGTGTATGGCAATTTCCGCCTTCAGTTTGTCGGGGAGGAGGACCAGGGTCTTTTCTTCGTCCGTCGACTTGTTACAGTACCAGAGATAGTCGAACCACTTGATGACGCGGTCCTGTAGACGAATCGGAACGCGCCTTAACGACATGTACGTCTTCACGCCGTCCAACTTTGCTGAAACAATAATGAAAATATAATCATATATCTATAGACTGTAGAAACAGGTTTATTGGTAAACACATTTTCCGTATTTATAACTTATGCAAAATGTGCTTCTTAATGGAAAATATATGCGGTATCTAAATGATTTAAAAAAATTGATGAACAAAAGTGATTCATGAGACTATTTAAAAGTTAAATCAGTTTAATAAGTACCGATTTTTGATATACATATAACATATTTATCAGATTTCTCTACTCAATACAATGTACAATATAAGGTAGATGATTTCATGAGTGGATGGATATAGATGGATGGATACGCGGATGGATAGCAATGAGGATAAAGATACATGTAGTTCATGTCCGATCAAAACGGTTTAACGGATTCTTGCCATTGGACAGACTACTAGTATTTATTGATATGTATCGTATATGTAGTGGAGCAAGGGATGGCATTAACATTTATTTTGATTTTAAGAACATTTGGGCTCAAATTTAAACAGAAGATTAATATTGGAAGAAACGAATAAACAACTGGATGTGAAGGTATACAGGTAACAAAAATGTCGCAAGCACGAGTGTGATAAAAACCAAAAACTGGTTTAGTCCATCAGAAAACTTCCCCCTAAAAGATGATGATGATGATGATGATGATGACTTAAACGAAGAAACTGTTTGAATAAGTTCAATTATATCTGGAATACGAAGATGAAAAATAATCCGGTTTAACGTTGTTTGTCTAGGAACAGCCAATCTAGATAAATGGGATTACAGCAAACAGTTATGCTCCATCACTGTCACTGCGCCAGTCTATTAATAGTAACAAACGTTCGATGCTTTATTTTGAGCTCGACAGTTGCATTAGTCAACACTCCAAGTTCTTAAGAGTCAGATAAAGAATGGCTTGTAGCGGAAGATCACAAAGCGATGCGTCTTGGATGTTGATGGCAGAATTATGTTGACAAAACATATCTATCGCCATCTCTCTCTCTCTCTCTCTCTCTCTCTCTCTCTCTCTCTCTCTCTCTCTCTCTCTCTCGCCACAAATGGCATTGAGCTCGAAGTTCAATAACATATGCCTCGTTTCTCTAAATTTATTCTACGACGAATTTGACGGTGCATTATTCGACCAGCAAGGTTGCCTTAATAATTTCTTATTCGGATGCGACTCCCTCGGGGAAAAAAAACCAACATTATTGACAAATAGATCAGCGAAAAAGTGCCCACTCAGCGAAGTAATGCGATCATTTAAAGTATACTAAGCTACAAGATTAATACGGAGATATAGTCTGTACATGTACAGAAGTAGGCAATTTCAAAAGCCCATTCTCTAAGAAGAATAACAAGATTCGTCATTTTTTCCAAAGAGGAATTGTAGAGTAATTGATATTACTGTACAAAAGATTTTTTTCCCATTCTCAATGCAAAACCCGTGTTGCGATTTTAAGTGCAACAACATTTATTCAAATTTAATGGTGATGCATGGGAGTTTTGCATGCCACTCCACTTCGCAAAAGCGGCTCCATTGATTTGTTATTCAAGGTCAATCGAGCTGATACATCATGATAAAGTCATGTGCACTGCAATGTAGGTTTTGTTTTCTTCGTGCAATAATTATAGACCGAACAAGGACAAAACCGCCAGTCGTCTGTCAAAATAAATCATTCCGCATCATAATTTACGATAGTCGGATGTTTTTGGCCATTTTTGGACTATATCTTTCTTCTGAAGACAAAGAGCAGTTCATGTAATGGATATAAAATATAATGTAACGTATTTGAGTCTAAAAACTACAAACTGAGGTCGTTCCTCTACTACATTGTAGATATTAGCTATGGTTCATGGTCAACGAAATCATGCTTCAATTTTCTTTTACATTTTTAAACTTAACAGCCCTTGAACCAAAACGAAAGGTGTATGAATACAATGTACTTATAAAGCCACAAAAATGTAAAACCTTCAACTTGAATATCTCAGTTTTTGTTGGTGATCAATTTGTTTTTGATAATTTCATTACATTGTATATAGCGTACTTATGATAATTACATGTACAATAACAGGATGTGAAGAGTGCCCATATTTCATAATATTTACGTTTGCACCCTGTAGACTTTACACAGCCCTAGCACACTGACCTACTGACTGAGTGATGTGTCGGCGGAGGACGCACTACTTTCGTATAACAACTCGTTCATTCGAAAGTACATCGCTGTACGCAAAGACATTTTGTTGTAGCAGCACGTTTACCCTTAAGCTTGTAACATTGAACTAGAGTTATGTATTTTAATAATGGCTATTTCATTACACATAAGCCCCACAGCTAAGTATTACGATCTATTCTTTATCAGACTTTCATGCAGTTATCGCCAACAAAGAATTGATGCAGACAATTTGTTTATAATATGATGTTGTCTGCTTTGAAATTATTTCTTTTTATTTGTTGGTTACTTGGTAACCTTTTCATATTTATTTGGGAAGTGAGCATTGTTGACATTTTTTGTTGTGTTTTTGTTTATATTTTTTTTTTTTTTTTTTTTGTGCTGTGTGTTTTTTTTTTTTTTTTTGCTTTTTTATTCTTTGTTTGGGTGTTGGGGGTTGGGGGTTGGGAGGGGAGCTTATTAGTTTCTTTTTGAGAATAATTTGCTTTTTCTTAAAATCTTGATTTCTAGTTTCAGTTAGTTTAAATACAAAGTGTGCTCTTTAGGTGATTTTAATGCAGCTCAAAATGACCTTCGTAAGGCCAATAACTAGTGTGACCCCTGACCTAGTTTTACGGTCACATCCTGGTGACATGTATCGATGCCCCGACGGTGGGAACCCAACAACGAAGTCTTGACAGTAAGTCATTTTTCTCTTATCATTTATAAGGCTTATCAAACTAACACGTGTTAAGTAAAACAAGAAAATTTGTAGATTCTCTTTTGTCCTCTGTACCATCACATACACATGACAGAGGTTAGGGAGAATGGTGTGTGTGTGTGGGGGGGGGGGCATAAACAAGAAGACAACTGATTATTCAGAATTAGGGGGGGGGGGGGGGGCATAAACAAGAAGACAAATGATTATGCAAAATTAATCAATTCTACGTTCAGATTTGCGGTTATTGATGAAGCTTTATCATTACTTATTTATAAAACAATACATTGCGATATATAGCCCGCATAACATGCTAACGATTTAAGAGCACGGGGAATAATATCGACATCAATTACACTACAGAATGGCTACGTAAAATATTAATGAGATGTCATCTTATTAAGAAGGTTTTTATCTTTTATAGGTGGAACTACAGTTTGATGGGTTTATAATTGTTTTCCCGATATTTCAGAGGAATGTATTTAATCTTTTTTATTCATTGATTTGTTTTTTATTACTTTTCCCCCATTATTTTTGAATATCCTTTAATTAACCACAGAAATCAATTGAACTCTCCAGAAGCACGGCAAATATACGTCAGAGCGCCAGACGGTCTAATTAATTTATTCCTCCTTTTAATTAATCACTTATTTTCTCATCTAAACACTTTAGAATCAGATAATTCACCATTAATACATTAGAAGTATGTGTAATTGCAATATATGATTTATAAATAGATTGCGTTTTGTAACTGTAGGAGAGGCATATGCAAAAGCTCAACGATTGGATTTTAAAAGAGATTACAAACCCTTTGGGTGTTGAAAGGAGAGAGAGAGAGAGAGAGAGAGAGAGAGAGAGAGAGAGAGAGAGAGAATGAGAGAGAGATAGAGAGAGAGACTATGTTCCTACTTGTGTATCATTCTTTATTCATTTTCCAACCCTTGTTGCGTTAACGGACAGACAGTTGGATGTATTTACAGTATGGGATTGGCGATTTTTGTTGACGTTAAAGGATTATCAAACTATTTTTTTCTAAGGTATCAACATTGCATGTACAAAATAAACTTTCTTATACTGTTAGGAATTCACTAATTGCTTTTTTGGTATTTAATGTAATGACAGTGCTACATAGACCCTGTGTGTCGCTCACAGCTAGTACAGACTCGCAACAGAGTCCTTGAAATCAAACACAGCTTCAGACCATTTCAGATGACATAATCTGTACGGGGAGAAGAAAAGCAATACACTTTGAACAGAGACAATCATAAGTGCATTATCCAAGCAAACAACAAGAATCCATTTTTAAACCCTGCGACATGTTGGAATAACCGCCAGATCTCAGCGGAGTCAATTCGTCTGGGCCAAGTTTCCGCCGCCTTCCCGCCATTTTTTCCCGCCATGTTTCCGCTGGGTATTGGGTGATACACCGACGTTCTGATCAAGGGGAAGTAATTAAGATTCTTTACACCCGATAGCATTTAATCCCCGGGATCTGATAACAGATATTGCCCGATCGTTTCTTCTGTTACCATATCGGTAAATGGGCCGGAACGTCCTACATATTCCAGAAGTCCGGAATACGACCACAGTAATACCCAGGCCGTGGCGGGGATATACGCCGTGTTATGTTACACGGCGACACAATACAGCGGAACAGTGTTAGAAACCAAGAGACTGTTTACTTAATTTATCAAAATAAGAGAATTACTTAAAAATATACTCTCATGTTTAAATATTCATTCAGCAATCAGCAGGTATTAACATTGAGGTCTATCAACGGATACTTTTATCAATTTGTAGATCACAGCAAAAGGTGCAAGATTTAATAAATTAGTTCGCTGTTACATCAAGTAAATTAAACTTGAATGATTTGCTTATATGCTCTAAGATATGGCCATTATGGCAAATCTCTTTAACGAATAAGTCTTAATTACAAAGCCAAAAATGTACAATATTATTCTAAACATAACCAAACATAATCGCTCTCCAGCTAATTTGGGACACAATATTTATTATTACATGGACATTTTTTCGAGCTGTCAGATTTAAGCTATGAGCAATGCCGTTTCAAGGAAAACGATTTAAATATTCATGTCGTACGGGTGAATGCACTAAATTGTTCTCAAATAGGACAATAAGTAAGATGGTATCCACTGCCCCTACCTAAGGAAGAAGTAGAAAGACTCTAATGAGAGCTATTTCAGTGCAGCCGTCAACAGCCGATCTATTTAATCGATCGAATTAGCGACAGTTTGGAAATAAATACTGATATGTGAGAAGGCCGGGCTATAGAATCAAATTCAATGAAATACTTCCATTATTGATAAACGTTCTATAAAGAGATTCATAATACATACAGCTGAAACACAAAAGAGGGAGGTGTTACTATTATTCAAAAACAAACATCAATGAAAAAAAACTCAATTTGGTTATCTCGTTTTTCTTATAAATCTAACAATTCATAATTAAAAAAGCAAAGTGCAGAATTTCTTGTTTGAAATGAAGTATTTATTTACCCAATTTTCTACATCGTTTGAACTATCTAAAAACCACAGTTGATTTTCGAACCCGATTAAAAAGATTTATCGCTGTAGTGCGACTTTCAAAGAGAGATTGTTTTTAATTACGCAGGAATTTTCAATATATGTTAAGAACATGTGACCATGATACAATGAAGTAAATTTAATTAGAACACGAGTAAAACAAATGAGTTATCGAAAGTTTAAATATTAACAACATAAAAAACACAATCACAAGTACCTACTTTGTCAAACCGGAAGCCTTGAAACATTGAAGAGAGCTGGTTGGTTGTGATGATTTTTAGACTGTATTAATCGAAGAACAGCTCTGTATATATTATAAGATATAAACAAAAATATTCATATTTTAAACCTTTGATATTTGGATTTTTGTTGTTTTCCCAAAAAAAAAAAAAATAGTCAAAAATATAATATCTAAAAAAATAATTTTGCAGATCTGATTGGTGACCATTCAGCCTCTTTAATAAAACCTAACTTTTTTGGTCTTTTCTTGGTTTTTCTACAATTTAATTTTTATTTATTTTTTTATTATTATTTTTTTTTTTTTGCTTTTCTAACCTAAACAAACAAGCCAATCCAAATAAACAGAACACCCATTTATTAATATATATTTATTTAACATTTATTCTTTACGAACTTGTGAACAAACCGTCCAACCAATACCAAAGAATGTAGATGCTAGGGGCGCAGACATATCCGAACCTATTAACCTGTCATTGTATTAATAATACTGAAACCAAGGGTCGTTACCCTAGCTCAAACAATCCCGGCTCCGGTTAAATGATGGGGCTGCTGTTTGCAAAGGCCGCGGACTTTGTTACTTACACAATAGAAATCAAATGAGATAACGAAAGCTTTAGTGGAAGGAAGATGTCAACAGGTGCATGAGATCGGCGAGAATGGAAGGCTGCGGTACCAAAGAGTTTAGCATTCTTCAGCCATTAAAGAAACAGAACGTGAAAATCGTCCTAATCTCTCTATCAAACCATCGATTTTCCCCTAGGGTGCTGTGTAAGTACAAGGAACCTAACTGGATCGACAACAGCTTACAAAAAGAAAGGTTGTTTTTTGTTGTTTTTTTTGGATGTAGATTATTTTTCCGTTTGAATTTTCTTTCTAGGCCAATGTCATTATAATTTTCGGTCCAAAACTTGAAATTATGTTTTATTATATGTACAAGTGTATTTTCGGAAAGATTAATTAGATAAAGAGAAAATTCATAGATATAGTGCATTTTGTTGTCCATTTCTGTTGTCCTGGAGCTTTGCTGGTTTTGCTATTACTTCTGTTTCTACTGCTGCTGATGATGATTTGTCTCTTGGAATAAAGAACTTGAACTTGATGATGTAATAATGATGACGATCAATTATCACGATAATGATGATGATGATGATAATGATGATGATGACGGGGGCGTTGCTGATGATGATGATGATGATGATGATGATGATGATAAGTGTGATAATGATTGTAATGATGATGGTGACAGTAATAATTAAGGTGATAATGATTGAACTTTGCTGTTACTAAAGACCATTATGATAAGTACGGGGGGAGTTGCCGCTATTGATGATTCTCATGATGAAAAAAGATGGTTAGGGATGATAATGATACGGATCTTCTCGTCGTTATAATGATGATGGTGTGATGCTAGTAATAATTCAAGATAATGTGGATATCTATTCTTTCCTCGTTTCAAGTACAGTCGCAATTATAGATTTTTTGTTAATTAGTCACGCGTTCACCTCATACTAAAAATGATAAGATTGTCTTGTTTTTCCCTTAAACTAAGAAGAAGGCATAGGGCATTGTCATTATGATTCAAAAGGAAGTACATCCACAAACGAGAAAATAATTACCTTTCTTTTATACCATATGGGAATTGGGTTTTTTTTCAATCACAATGTGTATCCTGAAGCTAAACAGTTGGATAGCCAGATTTGTGAATTCTGTCTAGTTTTCTTTGTGATTTTCTTTCTCTCGATTAATTGCTTATTTATGGGTTTTTGCAGGATAAAAAAACTACCCGTTCCATTGAAAATAAATATCAATAGCTTGTGTGCTTATTGTTTTCTACATCATAAAAAAAGTTTGGTTATCATACATTCTTAGGGGGGACATTTTTAATCATGACTAAATGTACCTGACAAGGACATAATTCCTGCTTAACTTGCAAAGTATGCATCCATTTTGTGAATGGTTAATATTGAAATTGAGTGCACAGAAAACCTAAGTACAAGAAACTAGAGAAGCCGAGCCAGTGCAACAGTACTACATCGTTTGACCAAAAATCTCACTTCTTGAAATCATTGAAATCAGACCACTTCAGTATTCATCCAGAAATAATTGAAAATATACTTTAATGAAAAGAAAATCAAATCTTTCAGCACCCAGTGAGTCTAGCTAGATTCTTCACATCAAATGTTCTTTAAATAATGTTTATATGACCGAGTACACTTTTTCTATATAGATATACCACTGTAGGGCAACTCTAGAAATAACCCGTCCCAGATAACACATGTTACATAAATAGATAATACTTAATCTAATCAATGTTGTTTTCTAACTCTTTTACGTAGGAGTCGCGTTCTGTACTGAACGTCCTTTAATTCATTCAATCTTGGCTGGAAACGCCACGGCCAAGGGCGTAGTTATTCGACTCAACTGGTCTGCAATACCGAACGAATTCGGATCAAATAAATTCCTGCAAGACCATTTTTTGAGAAGGGAATTCAATGGAACCCGATGTCAGTTGACGTGTAGAAATACCTGGTATTAATTCTATTGTCGGTTATTAATTCTATCGTCGTTTGCCTGTACCAAGAAATTAATAAGCCAGTTTGGTTGTTTTGGTCACATATACCATCGCATCACTTGCTTTCTTTCCAGTGGTCGTTTTAATACCATAGATAAATCGCTTTCGGTTTAACAATATTATTTGTATACGAGATATATTGTTTACCATCTGTCCTTTCTCGATACTAGCGGTACTCTGCATGAAAACTGCATGTCCTTATGTGAGGGTTGTACATGAAGGTATTAATTCTTAGAATTGAACAGTTCTTGTCAAATAATTTAAAATGATAAGTTAGTATACTAAGACCTTACGAGTCATAAATTCCAAATATTACAGCATCTGCGTAAATAAAAATGGAAAAGACATAAATAAGGAATTTAATGAAACTTGCATTATTCAGCATTATGCATTGGCTTTCCTATCGGTTCGTCTAACCGAGGACTGTATGGAGTACCCTTTAATACTGAAAGGTCTGTAGACAGATACTAGTAGAAGACAAGTTACACTGATAGCCAAGAAAAGTGTGAAGATCAAATAAAAGTGTACCTGGGTTAGCATCTGATTTTACATTAAGTGTTTCTTTCTTATACTTATTGTAAATTTTTGTGAAAGATTCGGGCATTTCATTTTTATTTCTTTTTGAACCGTCCGTCCGTCAGACCTCTTTACTGTCACTAGAACTTTATCTACAGTTGCCGAATCATTTTGTAGGATTTGATTTGAGATTAATCCTGCTGTAAGGATTATGAATTTTCATGTTACTGTTACAATAATAACATTCAACGTCATATAGACGGGTATACATGTATTACTTAGTGTCTAAAAATAGTCGTAAGTATTTTTTACAAAACCTAATCCCAATATGAACGCGCGTCCGATATCTTTGAGGTTAAAAACTGTTAACAGTTAACTTTTAACATTATACCGTTGTTGCTGGACAAGACATGCAAACTAATCTGTACTTTAAACGATTCCATTACCATATTATTTTATCGATTTTCAATGCAATGATGGAATCTTTTGTTGCCTTTGCCAAAAAAATATATATATATATATTATATGTCAAACCAAGGAATACTTTTATGTTCTTTTTTTTTGAAATTGTGAAAAATTTGGTAGCCTCTGAAAAATATCTCGAATATTGCAAGACTTTGATAATAAATCTCTATATAGTTTGGAAGTCGCAGATGTATTGTCCTTCCGGATTAACAATGCAAGATTTATTTTTTGTGACAGAAATAGACAATACACTCACAGTGCGAAACCCATCATCACGCCAATCAAAACCCGCCATCGTCTCCCAGAATGCATATTACAACACCCCGGATTGACGATAATACGGAGAAGAAGAAATATAGTGCCATGAAAGATATCGTAACGCCAACGTCTAAGGATGCCCACGTCAAAACACAAAGAGCTTATCGTACATCAATTGATATTTGGTACCACAAGAAATAGTAGAAGGACAATTCAGATAGACAGAAAGAGGACAGATAAAATGAATTCGCCGACACATGCAATCACTTATTCCTAGATTTATACTTGATTAAAAAGCCATTGTTGAACCTTTACAGTGAAATGAACACTGTAGATAACGGGTTTTTATTTTGGAAAAAGTACCAATGTCCTTCAAGTTAGTTAATCATGATCAAATATGTAAGCTCTAGGCTATAAGCGTTGGTGTGCCATTGGCTCTGTCCTTTTCTTTTCATTTTTTTTTTTTGGGGGGGGGGGGGGGGGGGGTTCATCTATATATACTTATAAATTTAGACATTTTGCTCATAAACTACGAAACGCCTACACCAGAGTAACTGCTTACACCTTTATTATTTCAACACGTGTAAGATGATGTCCGTATGCTATAAGTGAATTTTGACTTATAAGTAATTTTTGTGATATTAATCAAAAACCTACTTTCATTTTCGATAAACAAGTCCGAAATAGCAAAAATGAGAGAAAGATGGTGTACACGCTTTGGCGGATCCAAATCAGTTGGAGTTAGCATCAAAATATATACTTGTAATGAAATAATATTTAATGATTACGTAAGCAGTGAATATATTTACTAGGAACTTACTTATAGATTACATATAGAAGTTAAGATTTGACAAATGTTGAAGAAAATGAATAAGGCAATTCGTTTCTTGAATGCGTAATTTAAGTTTCATAGATAGAATCTAGCGAAGCGCGATCTCTCGCGCATTCGAGAACGCGGTTTGACTAATTAAAGTCATGGTAAAAAGTGTAGGACAAGTTCATCTTGCATCGTATGCAGATAGCTATGCCTTGGATGTGACATAAATAAAATGGAACAATACGATTACAATTTTGATGGTAAGAATTTTACAGATTGGTTCGCCCAGGAACGCGGTTTGACTCATTTTACATCATGCGGAAAGTGAAGGGCGAGTTAACCATCGGTCAGACACTTTGGATATGACAACTTTCATTTAAAATTTGCAAATAGGTATGCACACACTGATATTTTTTAATTTCATACACTTTTATCATTTTTATACCACGACAGATTGGTAGTAAACCATTAATTTGTAAACAATGAACAGCTTGTGTTCAAAGTCTATAAAATGATGATAAAATGATGTCTATGATATGATGCATGCATTAAACGGGGAAGTTAGTGGGGGGGGGGGGGGGGGCAAATGGTTTTTTTTAAACGGTCTTTTATCTGAAATTCTCATTTGTGGCAGTGATAAAAATTATAGTGAAACTTGACCTAAAGTACAAAATTAATAGAGATACGACGTCCTATATACGCATTCAGTGGTTTTAAAAAGTTTTAATTGTTATAATTTCTACTCAGCTGCATCAAGATGAGTTCAGGTCACGTACATGTATATACATCATTTAATTCAGTTAAGATGCTTTATCCCTGGTCGCTTATCTAAATATTCAGCGCCTTGAAGTTGTTGGGTTTTTTTAGTTTTAAAGAATATGTTAAAAAAGCATCTGAGAAACAATTCGGACACAGTATAATTATACGAAAATGAAAAAAATATTTATATAATGGCTCAACATTTTAGCATTGTGTCATTTATGTGTAAAGTGTTAATTCCCGCATCTTGCGCGTGATATCATCTAGTTAGAGAGACTAATCTTATACTGCATAGGGCATGATGTGAAAATCAAAACCTTATATATTCCCAAACGTATTTACAGACTTTTAGTTGATTTAATGTGTAAATCACCTTACATCTCAAGGATTACGTTTATTCCAAATTAAAAAAAATCCCTTGAAGAGAATGAAAAACCATCTATTGCGTGTTATAGACCTTGTATTGTAGTGTTATTTTTCACGTTCAAAAAAGTAGGTCAATGACCTACTTTTGGAGTTAATGGCCATTGGATATTTTTTGAAAATTTATGTAAATTCCCTTAAAAAATTTACACTATGACTAAGATTTTCTTATTTGTGAAAATAATGCAAATTGCTAAACTCTTTAAAAATGAAATAGAGTTTATGAATGACAGTGGCACTAAATAGATAAAATTTATATGGGATCAAAGGTCAAAATACCAGGTATTGAGATATGGTGGCTTTTATCGTTTATAAGCATTTTTCAATATTTTTGTAGCGTGTGCCATACGTTTATCTTAATGAAAAAGTGAGATAAAACCAACAGAAAATATGCAAAATTATGTTGACTAACAAATCAAATTTTAACTTTGATATTTTTGTAATATCAAAATTATTTCAGTGAAAAACAAATTAAATCTGAAAAATTTAGTCAGAATTTCCACTTTTTTGCTATAAGCCCAATTTCGTTTAATTCCATAATAAAGTAAAAAGTATTGAATGTTATGTCAATAATAATTCATTTAATTAACTTTCCGTGTTTAGAAAAAATATTCCTTATGACATTGAACTTTCTAACAATCCGAATTTGAGAACTCAAACCCTGAGTAAACAACATCCTTAAACCTTACAACGCCCTGTCTTATGTTATGAATAATTGTAAAAGGTGTTTGCATATCATTCTTTACAAAGATTGTAATTTTATCAATAGATTTAAATGGACAAATAACATTTAAATATAGCAGATTAAAAAAAAAGATTGTGATTAATACAAAAATAGATTGGACCTTTCTATTTACAAAATTACTGTCAGTCGAAACAGATTCTAGTAATATTTGATCATTTATATTGTATTAAATCACAAATCACAGAGCGCAGTTTATCCTATGAAAATAAAAACAAATGATAACCATTATCAATTTCTCAACATCATTACTTAATACTTAATATTGTTATCAAGGAAATAAAGAAAAACATGCACTGCTAAATTCAGAATTTATAATCCCCTTCCGGCGGAAGTATACAGATGAAGAAGCGCATCTACAAAGAAGTGAACTTTATACTAACGATGTTGTTGTACATGTAGTAAAAGAGGTGATTGATTTCACAAAATTTGACACTAAAAAGCAAAATTATATAAAATGCAAAATCAAATTTTAACTGAAGAATGCTTTTGAACACTTAATGTCTAGGTGCGTTTATGTGTGATCAACACCAACATTACCTATGTTAAAAAAGTTAGTGTTAATTCTGATAATGAAAATTAATATTAATTGTGTTTGCTACTTTCACTTAATTCACTGGTTACCTTTTAACGTGCATTTGTTTAATTATATAGATAAATATGATTTTCAAGTATTTTATAGATTTTAGAAAAGAAACCGAGCTCGCTCACAACAACCTCTCTCTCTTCCTTCCAATTTAAGTAAACTATCGCGAAAAGGTTACACAAAAGATGGGTACTATTCAAACCCCCCTGTATTTACCTTTCAAACCAAACAAGAGCGTTGGCAAAAGCAATTAATAAAATGTGTTTAAAATGAATGGATTGGTCGCCAGTAGTGTGGATCTTTATACTCGTAAAGCTCCGTATTTTGTCATATTAATGATGAACAAACAGTTTGATTAAAATAAAACTAATACCTCGTTCATTGATTGACAATTAATCAGGAACGCTACGAATTAAAAAATCGGTTCCGGACGAGCGATTCGAGCCATTCTCCTCAAACTCTCTGTTTTTAGAACTCATAAATACAATTATGTACCAAATTATCGTGACAGCTATTACGTTAAAAACCAAACTGCGTTGTTTCTTCTCACCTTTGCTTTTTTTATACGGGTTTTCTTTCTCTTTATTAAGGTGGTATGGGACATTTGTCGATATTAATGTGGATTAAAGTACATTAAAATCAAAAAACTTTCACCGGTTTAGAATTTTCAAATTTTACACTATTTAACCAAAAAATTGTTTTTTGAAATTTTTTGGAGAGGTTGAAAATGTAAAACCCCCAGCGGGATTCGAACTCATGACTTACAGATTCGTACTAAACCCTCTAACCCACTGTGCCACGCTGTTACAATGTAGGTGATAACATTGAGAAAGAAACTACTTATATGATTAGACTTCATTGTATTGTTTATTTCGATAAACATAACGTCACAACATGGAGGTGTCCCATACCACATTTATTCTTCATAAGCAAAAATTACAGTTAAAAAAAATACTTATCAAAGATCTTTGTGTGTGTACTGAAAAACCGCCACTTGGACGAGAACCCCCCAGATTTTATTATATACCCTCCGGCCATTTTATGTGCAAGAATGCCCTTTTTGTCAGAAAGCGACTTGACTGTATTTAAAGCTCCGGCGCTCACGTCTTGATTGGAGCGGTACCAATCTAATTTCATTGAACTGAATAGCAAACATGCAATATATTTTATTTCCAGGAGATAAGTGACGACGATTAACCCTCCGTTTGGAATTAAAACGCATATTCCTCCGCGGGCGACCGCGCTGCGAAAAAAAAACCAGAAATCGACCGGGAATTTGATCGATCGGATAAAAACGGGTTACGAAGTCGAAAATTCCATAAGAACCCAAGCATTGCAAATGGTTGTCCAAATAAATTGCTGTCAGAAGCGACATCAAGATGATATATATGTGACTGTAGAACCAGATCATTATTTTAGGAAACAACGAAATTACAACACACGGGAGAAATATTCATCGGATTTTCCAATACACGTACCGTTGTCAACCGCGTTCGATGTTTAGTCGTAATCTTTTCCCGTCTCCGGCTGTCTGATATCTTGTTTTTATGTGTAATGGTATAACTTTTATAAAATCCTTTCAAATCGATGGTCCATTTTTATGGGGTTGATTAGGGATAGAAATACCCCGTTTACCTAAATTTCCACCGAGTTTAATTTTGTAACAATGCAAATTCATGGTCTATATTTGAACATATCACTTGGAATATTCTTGGGACTAATTTCACCAACAAAGCAAGGTATTTAGCCCCATTCCTTTAATGGTCTTACTTGTTTACCTAAATTCAAGCATGGAAAATAGCGGCATAAAATTAATCTTAGGAATTTTACCAAATTCTCCATACTGACAAATGTTTGATATATATATATATATATATATATATATATATATATATATATATATATATATATATACCACATCCCTACTTCTTATCAATCAGTGATAGGAAATGTGCACGCGATTGAGATGAATAATACTGAGACTTTTATTGTTGTTTTAATTTATTATAGCTTATTGGAGGAGGGGTGATTTCGGATGGAAATTATACGTTTGAGGATTCGAAGGGTTAATATTTCAGGATAAAAGTAATGAGCATATTATTTAAGATGCGATACAGATTGATCAAACACTTGATCATGTAGCTAAATTTAGACTGTTTGTAAATCGTACGAAAGAGCACCCAATTTCAGTCTGTCGTGAAGTAAAAATGGCGCAGTTGAATATTATCGATATCCCCCGGGCAATATATAATCAACATCAGTGTCCCCTCGGGGATTATTGCAAGCTGTTTAGCAATTGATGCGCGTCATTCTTTCGCCACTTCCCTTCAGCACAATACGTTCAGAAAAAGAAGGGAGAATGGAGGGCAGTCGACATCTGCTTTTAGGGCCTTTTTTATTGGTTGACCCCTCTCTCTCTCTCTCTCTCTCTTCTCTCTCTCTCTCTCTCTCACACACACACACACACACACATACCAGAATACATTGTAATGAAATTTTATTAAGTAAACCGCTTTGGACAATTTTATTCTCTCATTAGCATAAATGTTACAATATTGCTTAAGACAAATGTGACTAACCCAATATTTGCCCTAAATAACTGTTAACACCATGTTTATGATAACTGAGCGAATAACGAAATGAACCGCATTTATAAGAATACAATATTTAACCAATTAGTTTTTTTTTAAATTCTACAGTGCTACCTTTATATTCGAGTTCATGGTTACATGAAATTTAATCTTTTTTTCTATTTTTTTGTCGAAAATATATACCAATAATCCGTTTTCGCAATCATTGTACGCATTCGAGTTTTACATACAGTACTAGTTTTAATTTAGGTTTTAATCAAAAAATTTTGAACGAAAATTCAATCCCACCTTAAACACACCGTTTTTAATGGTGCCGATTCTCCCAATTTTATTAAAGCCAACCTTTTACTTTTTTATCTTAAATACAGTGATTGTTGTAATCTAATTTAATATAAATGATATAGAACGAAGGAAAGAAAAAAGAAATTCTGAAAATTGCCGCAGAACTTCCGCGTCTAAAGAGCATTCGTGGACTCGATTCCTCAATTACCTTCATTACAACACAACAATTCAGCTACATTCTTATCCCAAATTTTGTTCCCTTGAGTATCTAGGGGCACACAAGTCATCAACAGGGCGCTAATTCTGATTCACTTTGCCACAGAATCCTATGCGTGCTTTACTTGATGACAGACAACTTCGAAAATCGTGACCATAGATTGCAGCAAACCCGCAGGGGTATTTCGAGAAAGCGAATCGAAAGCGCCGAAGGGGTTAACAATAGACACTTTATTAGAATGTTCTGTGCATCTAGGCAAGTCATTTCCTCGGAGGGTTGGAGTCTGGTGTGCAGCACGAGAGGGAAGCGGGGTCGATCTTAAGCTATTACCATTTCAGCATTAATAGGAAATAAGAAACTGTAAAAAGTCTGACGCTCTGGTGAGCTCCATATAAATGATTATTTACATTATTTCTATTGTTTTGGCCACCAGACAAGATGTAAATTGGGTGAAACGAAAATTACAACAAGTTTTGGGAATACGGTATCTAATTGGCTGTATGGCGACTAAATTGTCAGAATGCTATGCCAACAACTCCATTTCCTGTATTCTTTAAACGTTTACCGGTATACATATACACTGTACATGTATTTATACATGTCCACGCGTATTTCTAATTGTATTTCATGACAATTTCTTATCTTTGCATTTCCATATACATTTCTTGAAGCGTAATTTAAAAATCATATGAGAGAGAGAGAGAGAGAGAGAGAGAGAGAGAGAGAGAGAGAGAGAGAGAGAGAGAGAGAGAGAGAGAGACTTTGCAAAACACATACTGTAAAAAATACAATCATTATCCAATGCCTTTAGGCCTCGTGACTGGGAAATCATTGTGGGAATTGTCCGTAGTGGTGGGGAAATCGCCTTCAGAGTATGGACCGACTATAAGAGAGATCGATGGCTCAAGAATTCAACTCCCTTAGTTAGTAATGTAAAAAAGTTCAAGATCCTAAACTATCTTAACGCATCCACATTTTATAACCAAGTGTAATGGTAACATTTGGGAGAGGGGAAAGGGACTTAGGTAGATATCATATCATATTCTCTATTGCATTCAATCCATGTTACATAACCAGTCTACAGTTAGCTCGATTGCAAAGTCAGCTTTAAGACAAACACAAGTAAACTAGTCATCTATATTTTGAATTTTTTTTTCAATTTTAAATTAAGTTTTTTTTATAAAATCAAATGTAGATTACTTAGAAAAATCTCCTAAACAGTAAACCGTGTCACATACATGTACATATGTCGCTTTTTCTATAATCGGGAAGATATGAGAGAGAGAGAGAGAGAGAGAGAGAGAGAGAGAGAGAGAGACTAACATGACTAACATGACAGACATGTTTTTGTCGATGTCTGCTGATGGTACAATAGTACTAGTTTACTTACAATAGGTATGAGTTACGACTGATGGTGTGGCATTGTTCAAAATATCGGAAAAGTGACGTTAGTGATACATTTGATGCCTATACCGGGACGAAATGACTAGGGAACAGATGTTTGAGCTATAGATTATCGCGGGAAGCAGCTCGCCATTGTTGCAGCCATCCGGTGTATTGCCGGTGTCATCTCGGTTCGGGTCAATAGCGATTAACACTCACTGATCTGTTTACTTTGTAAATGATCAAGACGTCCCCCTGTGTTAATGATGCACAGTGGAATTTGATATCAGGACGCTAGTCTTAACGTAAAATACAGGTAGATGCCAAATGACAGCTACATTTTGTGTCTGTTCATTTACATTAAAAACTTAGCTATTTGCACGAACTTTCATTGATAACATTTATCATACAAAAAAAGGTGCGATAGTGAAGTACAGTCCATTGAAGTAATTCAATCATAAATGGTTGTTCGAAGCAATAAAAAATACAAAATGTAATTATGAAAAAGCCTAAATCAAATTTGAAATAATGAAAAGTATTGACGCCATTGGTTTGATTAAAATGAAGTGAAGAATGGTTCGAAAGCTTGATGCACCCTTTTCTCCTATAGGGCTGACTTATTGAGCCAATATCTTCGATACCGAGACTTACATACCGTTTTGTTATTTTTGTATTTGTTTGGTTTTTTGGGGGTTTTTTTGTGCATTATAAACCTTATATTCCTCTATACCGTACGCACTCCGTAATCCACTACCATTTCCCTTTGAGGGATTTTCTCATTAAAAAATATCAGCAGAAGAAAAAAATCCTTGATGAAATTAAATAAATGAATATTGTATTTCAGGTTTAATAATCAACAGTCTTCATATTTCTAATGGTTTTCAAATGAGCTTTATTCTCTTGAGAGTCAATATACGGAATCTGAATGTTAAACCCGCTCAGTTCTAATGACCGCCTCAAAACAAGAGCGATCATAATCAGAATACACAGATAGAAGGGTTTTATTATTGCATTCTATTTCATCGATATTGTTTATTCCTTTCACCCTAGTCTTTATCTTATTTTGAGAGCTCGGGATCGATATTCCATACTATTCGGAGTGCGGGAATGAATTAAAACCTCATCATCGTTAGCATACAATAACCAAGCAAGCCGCCGAGGACAGAAGTCGAGGCAAGACGACAGCAAAGCCAGAAAAATTAAATGTACAGCATTATCGCCTAGAGAAGGAGATGCCCTTATGTGCTGGCGTATTTGCATTCTTATTACACAAACACCCAAAGATAAATTCCGGAAATACATTTGCTGTGCTGTCGCTAAAAATGAACGGAATTGGTTCTATATTTAGATCTTTATTGGAAATGCTTGCTCTTCAGACGCGGCTTATCTTCAACAGGGCAAAATCAAGATAGCTTGTGATGTAAAGTCGTCAGTTAAAACTGAGTGCGTATACGTCTGCAGGTCTGTCGTTTAGATAGCGGCCCGCCACAGGGGGCAAATATCAAACCAAGACAGGGAGAAGTCGTCCACATATTCCCTTATAAAAAAAAATTACAGACTTTATTTATCAAAATCTTAGCGATATGTACCAAAAATTCTGTTTATCATTTTCTTCTCAAAGACTGTCAATTTAGGAAGTACACATTTAGTAAAGCGGATTTTAGTCAAGAACTTCATTTCTTTTTCCGTTCCTTCCATAAAGTGATCCATTTTGTAGTATATTTCCTCGTTGGGGCTGAATTCTGAACTCATAATTCAATTTGACGAGGTCCGTAAGCCGACGAGACTTATCGACTGGATGAACCCCCCAAGGTGCCGGAAATACGGTCAGCATGACCTAATATAGCACCATTTAGAAGCTGTGAACCATCACATTAATTAACCATATGGCCATAAAACTGATGAATTTATGCCGAAATATTATTAGTTGTTACTCCATAAAACCTGTCTGTCGAAAACCTGAATAAAAACACATGCCATCCCCAACTAAGAGAGAATGCATGCTACATATTACCAAATCTAAGGTCAATGTATTTAAAAAGCCAATGATGACACTATTATAACAAAAATATTAAAAGAATATCTACTTTAGAATACCTACGACTAGAAAGGGAAGATTAATATATACTTTGGAAGACGAGTACAATTCTTTTTCATAAGTTCTTTTGATAAAAAATACTGATAATTATTATATATCTACTGTATTTTTAAGAGTACAATAAATTAGTATAGAACATGGTTGTATAAACGTACTGAAAATATCAATGAATTAGGAAGTTTAGTAAATTTATATAAAGAAACTTTTGTTGAAATATTATGAGTGCTTGTTAAATTAATTCAGTGAAGCTGGAATGCATTAGTTTTGTAATACTAGTACATGTATATTGTCAGTATTTTATAGATATTCTCTGTTGTGTATATTTCATTCTATTAATATGCAATTTGATATGTCTGGTAAGCCTGTGACAATAAATAAAATCTAACTAAAACTCAATATCAATATAATTTCTGTCTGCCCTCTCCAGCAGATTGGCTTGTTTTTTTTCAAACTCTATTTTATATCAAAACATTTTTTTTCATAATTAGATAAGGGTTGTTTACGAAGCCTTCTTCGATTCGCGATCAGACATACTATAGCACTAATGCTGAAATTAAGTCGCTGAATGCGGATGTATTTTAAGTAGTGTATGGAGTAAACTGATCAATAAGTCAAACTCCGGCGTATATATGCACCAACATTACGTCAGATGTGTGGGAATCCTACCCTAGCGTCAAGTACAAGCGCTACATTTCAACAGACGATAAACACTTATACCGGACAACTTCACGTACTTTAACCAGACGATAGCATCACACCGCATCATTAAACCGTCCACCGCCATCTCAACCAACCAGAAATTATCTGCTAACATTTCAACAATCAACTACATTACAATTAGAAAATTATCCGGTTACATTTTAGCATAACAACAACATCATAACCAGAATGTTTCTGCTTACGTTTCAATAAAACAAATGCATAACAAACATGATTTATCTGCGAACATTTCAATAAATCAACTGCATTACAAATAGAAAATTATCCGGTTACATTTTAGCAGAACAACAGCAATAAAACAAGACATGAAATTTTCAACTCCATCTCAACCAACCAGAAATTATCTGCTAACATTTTAACAGAACACCAGCATAAAACCGTCAGAAAACAGTTCAACACCATTTTAACCAACCAGAAAACCAGCATAAAACCGTCTAAATCATTCACCGCCATCTTAACCAACCAGAAAACCAGCATAAAACCGTCTAAATCATTCACCGCCATCTTAACCAACCAGAAAACCAGCATAAAACAAATCATTCACCGCCATCTTAACCAACCAGAAAACCAGCATAAAACAAATCATTCACCGCCATCTTAACCAACCAGAAAACCAGCATAAAACCGTCTAAATCATTCACCGCCATGTTAACCAACCAGAAAACCAGCATAAAACCGTCTAAATCATTCACCGCCATGTTAACCAACCAGAAATTATATGCTAGCATTTCAACAAATAAACTGCATTACGAATAGAAAATTATTCAGTTACATTTCAAGATATCAAAACATTACACTCAGAAATTATCTACTACTAATTCAACAGAGCAATTATGGTATTTCAAAGAGAGAATGTCTGCTAAAAATGTCATCAAAACCAAAGCAGTTACAGTGTATTACAAACACTCGTCTAACTAATTCCATGCAGAAATTAGTTTTTGATTAATTTAAATCTTTCATATTTAAGGTAATCTTTCAGACAATGGCATTTTTACATTGACAAATCCTGAGATTCAGTCTAATCGAGTCAGCACTGTCACAAACAGAACACATAATGAATCCTCAAACCTCTTCGAAACTCGCGCAAGATTTACCACAAACCAGAGTTCCCAGTTATAAAACGGTAAGGAATGAACATACTATTTTTCTAGTCTCGTGCTGCAGATAAATAGTTTTAATGCAGTAGCTTTTGAGTGTCTAAACATTAAAATTTTGATTTTAATTTTAAATTACCATGTATTTTTTTCAATGTCTTAAACGACCTGAAATAAAAAATATTGTTTTTATCTGTATTGGTACCCGGAATTTGGATAAATTGATAATATGGTGGTAAAATAATTTGTGTAAGAAGATATTTATGGTTGTATAGATTTCATTGTTGAAGAATGCAATATGTCTAGGATGTTAACGATGTCTGTAATATTGATAATGCTATTATGACGACGAGAACAGAGTGATGAATAATGTTTGCTGCTGCTGATGATGATGATGATGATGATGATGATGACATTAATGATGATGTCATGACAATGGTAAGGGCTGTGGTTGATGATGTTAGACAAACTAATGCCCATTGTAATATCTCAGATTCTTCGGAGTTCTAGATAATAATCGTGATGGTAATAATGGTAATAATAATATTGGAGTTGTGGCAATGATACCCTTAGATTTATGTTGGATGAAAAAGGTTGAAGTGGTGGTCATCTTTGTAACACAGGTACAGGAAAGGAGAACATGACTGAAGTCCCACATACCTTGAAAGTCCTTCCTGGCTGCACTAATATTGGTAACGATATTGGCAATATGTCCCAAAACAGTGGCAAACAGCAGGAGACCAAACATCATTTCGAATATTATGAAAACGTATTGCTGATTGGTTGCTGGCGTTGGCAGGTTACCAATCGTCGTGAGCGTTAGTGTACTCCAGTAGAGTCCGTGCAGGTACGTCCGGAAGACGTCATCCGTGTCTTTGGGTATCTCCCACGTCCTGGAATCTCGGTCAAGTTTCGTTGCAACGATATAATACAGACACGCATTCCAATGAAATAAAGCCAACAAATAATGCATTAACGTCGCAGTCCTCATAAGGTTCGGATAATTAGTATGTCGTTCAGTTCGGTCTAGAAATGCCCAGAATCTATAAACTTTAACAAGTCGAAAACAACGCAAAATTGAGCAAAATCCAATGGAGAGATAAAGGAAATCCAGTGGCAACAGACACAAGCAGTCAATGTAGAAGATAGTGCTATTGGTATAATGTATACGGAGTTTAGTCGTGTCTGTTTGTAACACCCCGTCTTCAAGGTAACCCGTGCGGAAGTGGAAAGCCACGTCCAAAATGTACAGCAAATCAGCCGTATAGTCCAGAATAAACCAGAACGCCAAATTCTCACTACTTATTTCTCGGAATGCAAATCGGTAAATGATCACCCAAAAGTTGTACAGGAATGCAATACTGACGATGGAGGACCACCAGTAGGCGAGCCGCCCTGAGGGGTCAAACACAAAGGTCCAGTTACACCCATCCCGGTCCGTGGAGTTCGTGAGGGTCTCGAATTTGTCTGTCCGGTGACTCTTTTTGCCGAACTTCTCTTCGATATCTTTTTTTCGCTGTTTGCGCAGTTCCCTTGGCGTTATTATATCCCCTGAACGAACCTTTTTCAACAGTTGCAAATCTCCGCGTGCTGCGAAACTCTTTGATCGCGCCTTTCTGTCTATGCGCGTACCAAACAGATCTAGGAGGCTATTTTTGGACGTAGACCGTGATTTTTGCTCAACTGTTTTGTTGGAGTAGGCGGGGGAAGATAAACTGATTCTCCCTGTTAAACTGGAAGAACTCATTCGATCTCCCACAATCCTCCACCTAGAATGAGGATTGTTAAAAACCCCGGAGTTGGAGGGAAGATGGCGTGGTCCATTTGCTGTTTGGTTGGCCATCTTTTCGTTTTTGTAATCATCGTTCGGTAACGGTTTCTTTTCTTTATTTATGACAGCTATTTCCTCTTCCACATTGTCCTCGTCTGTATGCTCGTCTGTTTTTGCACAGGGTGTGTATTTCACGGTGACACCAGAATCACTAGCGCGCTTGCGTGCATTCAACGTAATAGACATCTGCAATTCGAGAAAAAAAATGTTCGTGTCTTCTCCTGATTATTTGTTTTGCATTCCGTCGCTATTTGCTTAGCATAGTTATCATATTTGATGCATCCAAAGCGTATTGAGTAATTCACTGATTAAAACAAGGACGACAATATTTTTATTTCTTCCCCCGAATGATAGTTGTAAAACAAAAACAACAATATATCAGCCCGGCTAAGCTGCAAGCTTTGTTTTCTGATGACTGTCAACTTGGATAAGGAAATAATAAGCGCCGCAGCACCGATGACAATTAAGTCAGCAGCCGATTTCAGAATCACAGGCCAGATTTTAGAGGAATTCCATGAGGAATTCACCAGTCTCAGCCTGGATTGGCATTTGAGGTAAAGGCGCTAAATTTTCCGGACGACTCTGTGCTTTGGAAGTATTTGAAACGCACACAATAGCCTGGAGACATATTCTTTTATCAGATCATGGTGAATAATCCCTGTAAAAGAGCTTGTTTGCACGCAATTCTGTCACACGCGCGAGTTTGTCGTTGAACTGAAGGGAGTTTTGGTGGGAAGTTGCACACTTCGTGTAGTAACGTAAATTCAGTGTCCGCTTCCTCGGCAACATATGGTGTTTTCTGAACTAAGTCGGTCGCTCTTTTATCGACAAAACCTGCAAGTCTTACTGGAAAGGCTAAATTCTCCATTCAAAACACCATCGCATATCGGCAGTGCGCCGGTCATTATTACCCGATAGTCCAATAAGTTCTGTAGCTGTGTTTGTATCTCTGTATCTCTGCATAAAAAAAGGTTAAAGGATTGAGAATTAATGGGAGGTTTGTGCATATACTTGAGGTAAAACGATCGGTGATTGTTGTACGAGCGGATTGAACACACCACGTCTATTAATTGTCAATATAACAGCGATGTCACACGCTTGTTTGCCGAGTTGAAGTATCGACAAAAATTTGATATACGATGAAAGCCGGCCCATTGATATATATACCTATGCAGTTTTTTCCCCTCCGGATTAAAATTCACTATACGGTATGGGTTTTAACTTCTATAAAACGGTGGTTTGCTTATGTCCAATACTTGGAAAATTTTGCGGATTTATTACTTATTTATAGATTAGAGACACAGTATTAGAGTGGCTTTTGTTCTTCAGCTATGCCATCCACAACAATGAAATTATTATATCTTTTCAACCTACTCAAAATATTCACAATATGTACGAAATGACGCCCAAGTTTGTAGATGAATAGGGAAGATATATATCTAATAGAAATCTACCCACATATGCAACACAGACTTTAACTAACTAACGCCCGTATATGTTTTATCGCTGGGAGCCATTTCTAATTATAATCGAAACTTTAATACAGACGATCAAATTTAATGATATATCGGGGTAACAGATGGTTCGCCATCACTCTGTTCTATATCCTGAGCTCAATCCCATTCTAGAACTTCCTTATTTACCTTAATATAAACAAAAAACCAACAACAAAAAATTAAGAAGACCGCAAATTATTTTTCACATCCATACCCTACACCTGGTGTTCAGTAGGAAAATTCTGTGTTAAATTTGCTTAAATGTCGAAGTCATTTTTATAGGCTACATTATTAATCTCATTTAGAAAAATAGTTAGCTCTGTGATAAAGATAAAGAAAAATATAAAATTAAAAAGTTTTGCAATCTTTATTTACCTAATAAAAGTTTACGACCAAAATTATGATATACCCAAAGCTGTTAATCACTTCTGACGGTTAGTGTGTTAACCATCCACAGTCCTATAGACCGCTGTAGTGAGTTTGATTTAGTGGACCCGAACTGCACATCGCTGTTTAGATAACTGCTTTAAAATTCTTTGTTATTTATATGTTTGTGTTGGAATGTGGGAGATGTTTTGGATATACCGGTAGTCATTTTGACAGAAATTCATAGATGTAAGTTTGTTGAAGATCGACATAGATAGATGTTTTATTTCAAATCAATACAACACCTGTAAGAATTTTTAAAAACATATATATGGAAGACCCCCTCCGAAAAAAAATAGAGAGATAGAGCATGCTTTTTTATCATCTCTCGCTAAGGACACTGTAGTTGCTTCTTCTAGATATATTTCTCGTACATAAGCCCTCAGGATAGTAGAGTTCTGCTCACACTATTTTTGGACAGCTCGAAGTATTACGGGACCGCTCGTACTATTACTGGACCGCTCACACTATCACTGGACCGCTCGTACTATTACTGGACCGCTCACACTATCACTGGACCGCTCACACTATAACTGGACCGCTCGTACTAACACTGGACCGTTCGGCCGCTCACACTATAACTTGACCGCTCACACTATCACTGGACCGCTCGTACTATCACTGGACCGCTCACACTATCACTGGACCGCTCACACTATAAGTGGACCGCTCACACTATCGCTGGACCGCTCACACTATCACTGGACCGTTCACACTATCACTGGACCGCTCGTACTATCACTGGACCGTTCACACTATCACTGGACCGCTCGTACTATCACTGGACCGCTCACACTATCACTGGACCGCTCACACTATAACTGGACCGCTCACACTATCGCTGGACCGCTCACACTATCACTGGACCGTTCACACTATAATTGGACCGCTCACACTATCACTGGACCGTTCACACTATCACTGGACCGTTCACACTATCACTGGACCGCTCACACTATAACTTGACCGTTCACACTATCACTGGACCGCTCACACTATCACTGGACTGCTCACACTATCACTGGACCGTTCACACTATCACTGGACCGCTCACACTATCACTGGACCGTTCACACTATAATTGGACCGCTCACACTATCACTGGACCGCTCATACTATCATCACACTATCACTGGACCGTTCACACTATCACTGGACTGCTCACACTATCATTGGACCGTTCACACTATCACTGGACCGCTCATACTATCATCACACTATCACTGGACCGCTCACACTATCACTGGACCGCTCACACTATCACTGGACCGCTCGTACTATCACTGGACCGCTCACACTATCACTGGACCGCTCACACTATAAGTGGACCGCTCACACTATAAGTGGACCGCTCACACTATCACTGGACAGCTCACACTATCACTGGACCGTTCACACTATCACTGGACCGCTCACACTATAACTTGACCGCTCACACTATCACTGGACCGCTCACACTATATCTGGACCGCTCACACTATCATTGGACCGTTCACACTATCACTGGACCGCTCATACTATCATCACACTATCACTGGACCGTTCACACTATCACTGGACCGTTCACACTATCACTGGACTGCTCACACTATCACTGGACTGCACTGGACCGCTCACACTATCACTTGACCGCTCACACTATCACTGGACCGCTCATACTATCATCACACTATCACTGGACCGTTCACACTATCACTGGACCGTTCACACTATCACTGGACCGCTCACACTATCACTGGACCGCTCACACTGTTAAAGGACCGCTATGTTTTATTGATATTTTCCGCAGTTTCTGACTTCCCTTGATAAAACTGCGTCGGAGGTATGAGGATCGAGATAAAAGAAGATCTAAAATATGTAATGCACTTTGTATTGGAATATAATACTTTTATGGTAGTAAACCTAATAGGTAATTTGCTATTTGATAGCGACTATTTGTAGATGATAATTTATTAGAGAGGATTATGAGATTAAAAGTTCGTCATTGTTAATAAATTGATTTCTCTCTCTCTCTCTCTCTCTCTCTCTCTCTCTCTCTCACTCTCTCTCTCTCTCTTTCTCTCTCTCTCTCTCTGCAAAGCAATAACATGCATCTAATACCCAGCTTAGTCCGCGTTTGAATTTTATGGAGGCATTAAACACAATTACTATCTTTATATTTGTACATTATTTTTTTCTCTGCCTATAACGAAAGTCCCAGGTGTATGTCATAAAAAAATTACCATGCCAATACGTTTAGTAAAACAAGACTATTATCTGGTGGTTACACGAAAGGAAAATGTCCCGGGGGAACCCCAACCCAAGTTTATAAATACTATGCCTTTGGATTATTGCCAGACTTTAATTTTTTAAGGGGTGGACTCTCTCTCTCTCTCTCTCTCTCTCTCTCTCTCTCTCTCTCTCTCTCTGAGATACAGGGATCCCCGACTTTGTTTCGTCAAATGACAGTCAGAAACTAGAATAATGACGTTGCAAATCTGGAATTGCAACTGTCATCCGGCATTTTGAAACGGAAGCTGGCAAAATGCCAAAAAATTGGACTTGATCTTGATAATTGCATTTCTTGTCTTGTTTAATAAAAGGATCCCGAGATAACTAGAGGGCGTGTACATTGTTCAAGTAAATGGATTTCTAGGAGCCGTTCACACAAGACAGATTGTATATTAAACCAAATTCCCTCTCTTTAAACTGTCAATTGAGATCATGCTATAGTTATTGACCATAAAATCAATTTTACACTTTTGGAGGGAAAAAAAATCCTTTCCTCGGGAGGGCTGGATAGTCAATGCGGTTTTTTTTTATATATTAATCAATTATTTTTAAAACTTTAAGTTCATTTGTAAGGTAATATATAAACCATTCAGTATCCCTAAACATTTTTTTTCCATTTCGATTATGATAACAATAATTGTTCATAATAATTATTAAATAAAGACGAAAATTTGATTCATGAAATTTCCAATATCAGTGTACATATACGTGTAATGTATTTGACATTTCAATTGGCTTTATAATATTAAATCTACCGGTAACCTCTATCTAGCATCTACCTTAAATATAGATGAAAGTATAACTGAAGTAACTAAAACATAAAAGTCTTGGTTTGTACCAAAACTTCATGTTAAAGCAATATGAGCTGTATTTTTTAGAATTTTATTTTGCTGGAAAAACCTGCTAGTATGCTTAGTCTGCATGTAACTTAACTTCTATAAAAAAATACATGTATCAAGATTTTTAAAAAAAAATCTTTAATTTTTGTCAGAAGAAAGATTTTTCTTCTAAGGAATATTATATATAACAATTCAATTTTTGTACAGAACGACAAAAATTCAATTTTGCTTCAATTATGGTTTATTAACGTCTTTTCCGACAAAACTTAGGGCAACAGAGGTTCAAAAACCATGATATTTTTGTCATTGCATGTATAACATTTTCATAAAAAATTAAAGCTAATATTGCTTTAAAAAACAATTGCTCAATAATTCCATACACTAACTTGTAAACATACAATAAAACATTCATTTCCTCTGTAAATATGGAATAAGACCATTTTCTATCATATGTCATTTTAGTTTCACTGTGCGTACTTTCATTTATGCGTTGGTCTTTCCAATATATTGACGAATTCACTGCTGAAAATTTCCGCCGCTTAAATGAATTACTGTCAACGCTAACAAGAGCTTCCTCTAATATTATAATATGTAAAAGTTTCCATCGTGTTTTTTTATAATGACCATTTCATGAAGCCTTCCCTGGTTCCAAAACTCGTGGCGAGATAAATAATTACATTCTCTCTCTCTCTCTCTCTCTCTCTCTCTCTCTCTCTCTCTCTCTCTCTCTCTCTCTCTCTCTCTCGTAAATTATATGTATGTTTATCTACTGTCAAAATTTCAACCACTATTTATGCGGACATGTATTTCTTGACCTTTGATACTTTTGTGTTCATAAGTAAACATCACTACTTCTGTACGAAAGCGTGTTTCTAAGTTTTCAGAATTTGTGCCTACTCCTTTTGTTTTCACCATAAAATAATCAAGTACATATATGATCAAACCACCAAAACTCTCTCTCTCTCTCTCTCTCTCTCTCTCTCTCTCTCTCTCTCTCTCTCTCTCTCTCTCTCTCTCTCTCTCTGATTTAGACGCAATTCATTTTCTTGTTTGATTTTCAAATTAAAAGCGTAGAGCACCTGGTGTTTTATTCACTTCCGGTGTATTGATTGCTGGCTGAATTCATTCCCCTCTTTATAAATTCGTCGAGTTAATTAGACAAAATGAGCGAAATCCCATCAGACCAATTTAGTTCAATGGAATTTTATGTCAGTTTGGCTGAAACGCCCTTCAAATAACCTTTTTACATAATGAAATATATTTGCGTTTTGTCCTTGTGTTTCTTTCTCTCCATTTAGTTCTCTTCACTCTCAATAACAATGGGAATAAAACTGTTATTTATTTTGTGTATATCTCCTAGTTAGTTTGACACTATATAAATTAATAATATTAATTGCTTTTTTTGTTTTTTGTGTTTTTTTTTAAACGAGATCATTCATCTCTTGTAAGTACCTCGATTTAAAAGCATCGATAGTTCTACAAATCAATATATAAAATTGATTACTATGAGGTCTCTATAAGAGAACGGCATTCGTCTTCATGCCTGACTTTTGACAGACGGGAATTCTAATAAGCAGAAAGCTTTAATTTCGTCACCGGAAAAATTGCCAGAAAAGGGCGTCGATGTAGTAAAATTCCGCTTAATTTTCACATTTATTTTTGCTTTTACGCTAAAATCGATTTTTGCTCGCCATCACATACACAGGCGGCAGTCTTAACAAAGTTAATAAAGCCCTTAACAAGCCAAATACGGCGTCTATCTCGTCTCAGTTTAATTAATATTTTAAGTACAATGAAACAACACTTCATTTAATTTAAACGCGTATTAACGACTTACTTGTTTAATCCTTGAACTATGTTGAAAACACTTTGTAGATGATTCTATCAACAGTGTTAGCGACAATTTCCTCCTCGTTATTACAACTTCCTTTTTAATCCATTGCAATTCCTCCCGAACCTACCACAGCATAAGGGACGTATGGAGATCTATGATTTCACAGAGCCATCTTGGTCAATACTTCCTATTTTGTCCGCGTCGACAATCACTCCAATAGGAAAGTAGAGAGAGTTGGTTAGAGAGAAAAAGAGAAGAAAAAAATCAGTTCTCGTGACTCCGAAAATAAATCCAGCGTGATTAGACCCGGCGCACGCGGTCCAGAGAGTCCAGCACCCAACCCGCAGACGATCGACCAAGAATGGCGCCAAATATCGCCCGAGAATTGCGTCCCCCGCTCCGCTGTCGCCGGATTCTCTTGGTCCGATTTTTATTATTCACGGAGTCTGATTGGGACTTTCTGCATTCATCATACAAACCTACAAAGAATCTTGCCTGTGTGTAGAATCTGGGATAAGTTTGTTATTTTTGATATCGATTTTTGACGAGATCATTGGGGGGCCGACTCACTTCCAGCTTCTATCGATTCCACGGGCCTTCTATCATCTTTGTTTAAGCCTTTTTTCTTCTTTTGGGAACATACTCTGGTCCGGTGTTCGGATACTTTGGTAGTTTACTCCTTTATATACACGCGTCCGAGTTCCGTGTGTCCGGCCGGCGGTTTTCCGTGGAATCTAGGCACACAGCTAGGACGCCAGGACTCGGGGTAAAACCGACCCTCCCCTGGGTATTTCGTGGTATCGGAAATCTAGTAATTACCGGTTTAATTATAGATGCGTACATTGGGAGACACGGTTGCCGTTAAACGCTAATACATGGACCAGCGTAGTGAAACAGTGCATGGATTGTGTATGACCTTGGCTGATTGAGGCCCGGGCCGCTATGTGGTCGCATTGTCGCTCTCGATATCTTGATGCTTCCGATGAATATATCAGCAACTTAATCTCCATTGTTGATCAAAGAAATTGAATTCTAAACTACCCTCGGAATGATGGGAAAATCGTTAGTGCACCCGAAAATTTCCAATATGGAAGGTGTCATCTCATCTTTATGCCCGTCATTATTCCGATTTTTAACGGTATTCCAGATTGCCATCAACGATCGGGGGCATCTATTGTTGTTTGGCGTATATGTGAGAGATTTATGGGTATCAGTTTTTACAAATTTCTGATATAGATTGATGTAGTCTTGATTTATATTCAATAATAATCTGTATAATGATAGGCCAGTAATTTCGAATAAAATAGAATTTTATATTCCCTCTCGGCTGCATGGTTCCTCTTTTGAATTTGCAGATATTAAAACTTTCGTAGATTGAAATGAGAGAGAGAGAGAGAGAGAGAGAAAGAGAGAGAGATTGGCAGATTGGCTTTTTATATCGTACACATTTATGTTACCAAGTTATATATTTTAATGCTTTAAAAAAATATTATTAAAATATCTGATGTCACACATTGCCAGTAGAATGTATCACTTTAATATTAGTAACGATTTTATCAAATGCCTGAAAAAGTCTAGCTATACTAAACAAACACAATACTAAGTCCCTGTGGGTTTCTTTTTTCAGGAGATTTTGAAACATTTTCCTCTTATTGAAACACATTAGTAGACAAGCTGTAAAAAAGAAAAAAAATAATTCAATATTTTGATATACTCGTTGCATCAGTTTTAAAAACAATTTTAATTTTACGTCGTTTTTGCATACTGTTTTTGTCAATAACATATAAAAGAATGTCTAAATATAAACTTTTATAGGTTTTCAATAAAAAGTTAATTTATGTTCTGAGTTGGGTAGTCTTATTTTTAATGCAACGTATGTATATCGTTTTTAAAGCATATATATATTTACATTTTAATATACATTTCTAAGTATAACTACATCTGTATCATATTAAAACCCATTTCTCGTTTGACATTGTACGTTATGCAAGGCAATGTATAAAACTTTTTTTGCTCTCAATATATTTGGCACTATAAAAAATAATTTGAAAAATAATATACTAGTAATACATAGCAATAAAAATATTTCATCGAGTTAACAATATTTGATCCTATGTTAAACTTCTCAGCTGTTAAACAGGACATCAGGGAATCCCATTCTACATCCTTTCTTAGGATTAAAGGTGTTGAAATATGCAAATCTGTATTTATATCTTTAAATAACATATTCATCGCTTTCTATGTATCGCACACATTTTAAAATTTTACCGATATTTTTCAGAGTACATGTATTTATAAATATTGTGAAATAAAAATTATGCATTTTTCTACAGCCATATATAAATTGGGGTAAATATTGAAAATTGTATTTTAGAATTTGTTAAATAAAAAAATGCATTTTTCTACAACCATATATGAATTGGGGTAAATATTCAAAATTGTCTAAATTTGAAATTTAAGAGCTTTATTGAAGACCACATCTTGCACTCAGAGCTACACATTAATTTTCATTTTCGTAGGTTCGTCAGTGCATTTTGTTGAAATCATCGGGGTGATTAATTGTGTCTGCAAACTTACTTTTCACACCGAGGGTAACTGTAGAAGGTTTGAAAATTTTAACTGAATGCCATCATTTTGTTTCTGAAAACAGTTCTAACAACGCCAGAGGGATTCACAGCAAAGTCCAGCAAGGAAATAGGTCTGCGGTGCTTTTTTTTTTACAAAATAAATCACGACTATTTTGATCAGACCGCGCAGAGAGCTAAAGACCTGCAGCTACTTGAAGACTAGCTGGATCGTGCATCTTCCAAGTCCCTGATAGTCATGCAATTGCTTCTTAGTGCGCAAAGTTTATTAAAAAAAAAACTTTGAAATAAAAAAAAACAACCTTGAAAATTAAAAAAGAACGTTGAAATTTTCAAAACATTCCTGTCTCTAAATATATAATCGTATTTTGCTGGTTTTAAGTGGATATTTATGGTAACTGTCATTTTTATCATTTATATTTTGGTCGTAAGTCGCATTTTTTTTCTTTTTGTGAGAGGTTAGCGTTATACATGTAGACTCTTCGGTATAGTATAACGTACTGAGACAGAGGAATGACGTCACGGAGCCCAGCTTCTGCAGCAATGAGTAAAGTCATCGAACTGTTTATGATGTAATATTTACATTAAAGTAGGTCATTGCCAACTTGTCACGTGATTGCAAATGCAAGATAAGTAGAGAAGACTTGGCGACAATCTAAGTGGGAATCAGAGATGTATGATATACAGAATGAACAGCCCTGTCATCTCTGAATCTGATGTTTATTTCTAAATATTTTGTACAATCAACTGTATATTTTTATTAATCGATCAAAGCATAAAAACTATTAATAATAAAACGTTTACAAAGCCTTGAAAAAAGAGGTTTGTTTTGCATAATGAAACATGTAATGTGTCGAGTTTAGCTAGTATATAATTCACGAAAAACTAACCTTACCTTTTTAATGATAGTGAAAATTATATTAGAAAATTGATAAATTCGGGTGTTCATGCTTCTTAATCACAGAATAATCACAGAATATTTTCTGCTTTGACCTTGATTGTTGAGATATACCATGATAACAAAAAGCTATGATACAAAATAAAATTAATATTAAGGTCATTTAGTAAACACTATTATGGCCTGCATAAGTTGGCAATACATCTACCGTGGTCATTTAGACCCGTCAACATACATATCTATATCTGTCACTCGATGCACATTTTCCAATGTAATGACAATTTCATTGACTGCTGGAACCCAAAAATTTGTCACAGTCTGAAAAATTAACATAAGAGTTAAAACCAATATCAAAAAGTATTTTATTATTTTTTTGAGGGGGGGGGGGGGGGTGATAATAATATAAATACTCCCAAAAACCAAATGAATGATTAGTTATAGTTAGATAAAAGAAGTTTGAAAGTATTTGCTAGAGAAGATGTAGATATAATTGTTGTTACAAATAATAAATTAATCAAATATATCGTTATTCGTAATTTCAGTGTTCGTTATAAAATCTTTTTTTAAATATTGCATATTGATTACAGTAATGTTCTAATTGGTTGTTCACCAACATATGAAGCCTTTTATTGGGTTACTTTTCTTTCAAAATTATGCCAAATTGATATATATTTCTTCAAATTAATATTTTGATACATGAGAGAAGAAATAACAAATTGAATGCTATCGACTAAATCACACTTAATGTCCCATGAAATGATTACTTTTCATGTTTTTCTTTTATTTACATGTACTTATTGAAGGAAGCTGCCCACTTAAATATTCTTAGTCCAGAACCCAAAAAACGTATTAATAAGGATGTTTTGATATTTAATTTAAATATTAGACATCACAAATCTTAGTTTCTTTGGCAACACATGACTAAAGGAACATACAATGCGTCTCCTTCTGGTTAATTGTTCATTCATTTACCATCATATGTGTCACATCAGTTGATTAATTACCATCTTTAAAATGTTTAAATTTCTTTGCACATGTGCTCGACAATTTTACTGAATGGCTTGAAATGATGACTTCGGAAGTATCTTTGTTTACATATTTATTTCGTATCAGCCGTTAAACAGAAGAATAATTGCAACCTTTTAAATTAAAACTTTACCTCTGGTAATCAAAATAACGGTGCATCCTTACTAGCATACAGTCAATGTGCGTAGTGGTACTTGAAGCCTGTATTATAGCCTCTAGGATTGGGTTAATGTGAAGGGTCATAGCTGAACATTAAAATATCTAAGTGAAGCTTTGTCAACTTTAAACATTGCAAAATAATATCCAAGGCCAAAGTTTTAAGAAATGGTTGGGCGAAAACTGGGGATGGTATGCTGCATAATTATCCCAATTCATTGAATGAAATAACTTTAATCTTATCATTTTAATCATCATTAATATATAACAGTGAAATTTGTACAGAGATCTGCTTCAGGAGGTTTACCTTTTCAAAAGAGAAATGTACATGCTTACTTAAAGGGGTTTGGTATTTTCATTTTGGATGAATTTACTAAAGTGCGGTACTGTATGCGTTTTAGAATGTCCAAACCTATATATATATCAACAAGAAATGCATTATTCATCATACTTCTAAAAGAAGAACAACTCACTTTTTCCAGGGGGTTTTCGTATTCAGTGTGTCAGAAGAATCAATACTGACATGACGTTAGTGAGCGTTAATTAGATAATGTGGGAAATTTTGACTGCTGAGCATTATACAGTTAAAATCAAACATGACTTGAAATACCCATTTCATCAATCGTTCTTTCTATATCTATATAGCTATCTAACTTTTCATCAAACTATCCATATATTTATCTTGAAATTGAATTAAAACAGGAGGTTACTGTGATGTATTTGTTGATGAATACTACTTTTTAAATACAAACTGCTCATATACATATAAGTCTTGTTCTTTAAGGGGTTTTAAGGGGGATATGTGCGCCCATCTTGTACATTTGAGGATAAGAATATAAACATTTCTTGAACTGGCTTGTTTCTGCCAAAAACTGGCCAAAAATTTTGCCAAAAGATATAGAAGCAATAAATATGAAGTCCTAAAAGTCATTTTGTTTGAAAAGTATGCATACAAGAATAGCACAATGCCTTTTCACTCAAAACAGCCGTCGAACTGCGCAGATACAGACTTATTTTCAACATTTGAAAATCTGAAAAAATATGAATGGGGTTCATTTGAGTCCTTTCTACAACCATTTGTTGAGAAAAAGTTTGAATTTTGCTCATTTATGAAGGTCGTGTTTTATAATTTGTTGTGTATTTGAAATCCTGGGGAGCGTTGATCCACAACAATTGTGCTATAACGTATATGATATTTCCATAGTAACGTTAACATTCTTATTATCAAAAGCCCCAGATATACCGGTATCACAAATAGTTCAAATTGTTATTAAATTATTATGCAGATTGCAAATGACATTGAAGACAACTCAAAGGCCAATTCAAAGTTTTCAAGGTAATGTACAGTAAAACTAAGATAAACAAAGCCCTTGCAACCATTTTTATACACTTTGCAATATCTTTAGTTCAATTTGTCCAATAAATTTGCAGTTTTACCAACAAAATTTCTATGCGATATTTCACATCTTACGGTTGAATGCCGGAACCCTAGAAATTTCGCATTAAAAACAATGCAAATTGAAGAAGTTTGAAAAAACCCAAAGTATTGATTTTTTTATTTATTGTGTACAATTTTGAAAAGTTCCAAGTGAAACAGTGTCAGTAAGACTGTTTTATTTAAATGGTTACTAAACATTCGTGATTACAGTTGTAAATTTCTTTTTATTTACTATTACGGGACACAAAATCAATTCGCTGTATCCTTTAGTTCCCTTTATCAATATTATTGTAAAACAAACAGCTAATTTTAAACCTATTTATGTAAATAAATAATCAAAACTCACTCACCATACTGATTTGACCGTACATATATATCACGATATCTAACATATGCCAATATGAACAAACGTATGCATTATCTGATAAACCATTTATCAGAGAGTGTGGTTGATTCTCGTAATTACAGTGCATTACTGGCTAAATTGAAATCCAAACTGTTTATAAATACATCTACGTTTGTTTAATAATTCAGTCATTTTAATAATATGCATTTTATAACTTAATGCCAGTTCTTAAACTAATACACAGACAGTTGTAAATTGTTATCATAATGTATGATACGAACCTAGGAAGTTTGTAAGAGATTTTGTTCGAACCGTATGTGTATGTTTATACAATAAAATATGTTCAAACTAAGATATGAACACCAATATCGTAATAAAGATAGATTCCGCTGTTTTGCATAAAAAAATAGCGAACGTCAATTGTTTGTTACAATTCTATATCGTTCAAAACTGTCTGAAAAATAAAAGCGAGATTTTAAAATCAGCGAGGACTCCTTCTCGCGATTTTACGCGGGTTTCAATTCCTCATAGTCCTAACCGTAAAAAATATCACAAAAATTTCATCAAAACTTTCAGAGTCAAAATTTGCTTACGCCAAGTTGTTAACATTGTAATGAGGTATCGTAAGTAAAAACAAAGGAAAAAATAATTGCACATATTAATTTGACGTCATCAATCAAAGTGATTGGATACTTTGTAAAACAACGCAGAACGCTATAAAAGGGTTTTTTAATATAAACATCTTCTTATTACATATTAGAAATACACTTTTTCCATTATATACTTTGCTTATCTACTTATTTATGATTGCTTTCAGAATATTCCAAAGTGTAGCAGAACACAACAATATCACGTTTGATATGAAATTTCAGTAATGCAAGTTTAACGAGGCCGAGTATAGAACGAGTACGCACGCTTTCGCGCAGCGTTTCATTTGTATTGTGACGTCATATTTTTGCTTGGTTGACGCCATGGCGTGATAGTTTCAACTACAGATATTCAGCGAAATTTGTTGAAAACTGCTCGTTTGATGTGTGAAATTGATATTATATAATTGAATGAACATAAATGTCTCGAAGTATAAGCTGTATTTGGGCTCGGGTCGAAAACGTGAAAAGGGTTCCGCATGTCTAGCCCTCTGTCACGTTTTCTTAACCCGCCTAAATATAGCTTAACGAGGCCGAATACAAACGAGTACGCACGCTTTCGCGCAGCGTTTCATTTGTATTGTGACGTCATCTTTTTGCTTGGTTGACGCCATGGCGTGATAGTTTCAACTGCAGATATTCAGCGAAAATTGTTGAAAATATCTCGTTTGATGCGTAAAAATAATGTTATATTGTGGAATAAACATAAATGTCTCGAAGTGTAAGCTATATTTGGGCTCGGGTCGGGTCGGGCATAAAATTAAATAACTTTAATCTTATCATTTTCATCAGTTTTATAATAGCGAAATGTGTACAAATAGAGATCGACATCGGGAGGCTTGTTCTTTCAACAGAGAAATGTACATGTTTTCTTAAAGTGGTTTGGTATTTCCATTTTGGAAGAAATTACTAATGTGTAATACTGTGATAGGTGTAATTTAAGACTTCCATAACAATGAATCGAATTATTTATTATCATACCAAAAGAAGAACAACTCACTTTTTCCCCCTTTAGAGTCTGTGCCAGAAGAATCAATACTGATGACTTCTCTTGACGTTGACGTTAGTGAGAGTTAATTCGACAATGTGGTAAATATCGACTATAGAGTGTAATAAGTAAAGTATATCTGTCTTTGAATATATCTATCAATTCATCTAGTTATTTTGAGGTATTTGTTGATGTATACTACCTTTTAAATAGACACTGTTCATATACGTTAGTTTCTTAAACATAGTGTTTATGTAACTGATAGTTGCATCGTATTTTGTTTTTTAACATATATAGAGATATGAAAAAAATCTCATGATTATGATATTACTAAAACAATACACTATTAACTGTTTTGTTCCGTAATGTGAGTGCTTTTATACTAAATTCTTGTAGATACACCAAATTGAAATAATGAATATTGCATCACAGAATTCTAAATAAATATCGCTTTCCTTTTCATAACATTTTAAACAATTGATAATCACTTGTCAGCCTTATTATTTTTTTTATTGATCGTCATTATGGATAGTTCATAATTAAGGACGTACGTTAACTTTGTTTTATCAATGCACAGGCAAATAACATTGTTGTGTAACGGTGGGAGGACAAACTCATCCAAAAAATAAATACAAGCAAAAGAAAAATAGACATGATTAACTTTTTTCGATCCTTTCATGTCAATTATTTTAAAGCTCTCAAAAAGTAGACAGTCAAACTCCATGTAAATTCACCTTTATACGTTAATTTATTTTTTAAAATGTACATGTAGGTTGCGAGAAAAGGATGCCCCCACCCCCAAATGATGCTACGTGCCTGATCAACATTTAAATGTTCCGGCGAACCAACAAATCCAGTAAAACTTCAATTATTATGATTGAATTAGCAATTTAACTCATAGAAAATTCTACAGCAGTGTTTAATAATTTAATAATTGTTTTTGTTATCATTTTATTGATGCAAATTACAATTTGAACAGTAGTGATGCACCGCCAGTTAAGTTTTGTTTCATGTTAGAGATGAATCTAAAGATTAAACTTATTCAGATTAACATACGAACATGTGTCCTTTTTATTTACAAAATATGTTGTAATAAATCCTCACAGTATAAACTTTTTACTGTAGATTCGAATGAAATAGATTTAGAATTGCAAACTTTTCGCCTTCCCTCTTGATCCGCCAATGCATTTAATGCAAAACGAAAGTACACTTTCTTTCTGGATAAAACCCAAGATGGCGACCGAAAGAAAACCAGTCAACAAACACGTTGTTTTTAATTGTACAATCTGTTTGGAGCCGATACTTAAACCCAGATGTCTACCCTGTTCACACACGTTCTGTGAAGAATGTCTGCAGCATTTCATATCCAGGGAAGCGATCGGGAAAGAAGAGTCGAGTTTTGAGTTTAAGTGTCCGATATGTCGCCGTGTATCTGTGTGTCCCGAAGCAGGGAGTTCCCGTAGAGGAATGGGCGAAACATTTTCCAGCCAATCTTCTACTTAATTCTTTGACAACATCCTTCGAGGAACAATCTCAGGATAAATTGTGTGCAATGTGTGTACGTGATAACAAACAGATAAATGCAGAATATTGGTGTAACGATTGTCCGCGAGTCGATTTGTGACTCTTGTAAAGGTATTCACAAAATTAATGTCATCCTCCAAAAGCACAAAATATCAGCATTAAATATGAAAGATGAAGATGATAACCTGCAGTTTCCAGACATGGACGAACCTTGCCGTTTTCATCCAGGTAAATTCGTTGAAGTATTTTGTGTGGACCATAACAACTTATGCTGTAGCATCTGTTTTGCAACCAAACATAGGCATTGCGAGCGTGTGGAAGCCTTGGACGAAATCATTAAAAGAATTCCAAAGTCAAACGTGGACAGGAATATTGATGTTCTATCAAAAATAGCCCAAGTAACTAGCAAAATAATAGAAAACAAGGAACGTACGATTAGAGAAACTAATGCGAGAAAGGAAACGATCCTAACAAACGTTTCTAATGAAATTGAAAACCTCAAAACCAAGCTTGATGAATGTCAACAACAGTTTGAGAAAACTTTCTTAACATTGCACGAAGAAAACAAAGAAAATCAAAAGCAGTACGTCTTGGATTTAAAACAATACCTGCTGACCTGCAGAAATGGAGAGTCTCTTTTACATGCAGTTCAGCAAATGGGTTCCGCAAAACAGACGTTTATAACGGCCATAAAAGTTATTACTGATATAGATGAACAGTTCAAACAGTTCAAAGCTAACTATTCAGAAGTTGAGGAAGTTCAATACGAACATGACCACTCGGCTCTCCTTAAACAAGTGTGCGAGAAGGAAAAAATAGAAGATGTCACCATGGTTTCAAAACCATCCGGGAATATTTGGAATCTTTCATTACATTTGTCATCACTTGGAATTCTTGAAAGTACAATACAGAAACAACTCCCATCATTTTATCAAAATGTCACTAATTCAGTGTCACTGAAGGCGGAGAAGACGTCCGAGTGTGGGATATCTGGGACTGCACACCAAGGAGTTTTTGTTGATAGCGATACACTTGTATTAGCCTGCTCATCTCCTGTCTCTCTGAAAGCATTTAATCTTGACGGAGCAGAAATTACGTTTGATTTTCCAATTGAACTAGAAGGAAAACCTAGCCTTTATGCAAGTTCAAACCAAAACGTGTTGTATGTTGGATGCATGCCTTCGGTTTATAAACTGAAGACTGTTAAGAAAAGAATTAATGCACTCAATGTCATGTTAATGACTGAAATCAAAGTTAAAGAAGATTTTGACGCTTTTTGCATAAATGAAGAGCAAAATAGGATTGTAATTGCAGCACGGGCTAAAATTACAATTATCACACTTTTGCCTGTTTATGATGTACAAACAACAGTAGTTCCAAGTTTAGAAACAAGTGTTTTACCGCTACTCTGTGTAACACAAGACCGAATAGCGTGCGTTAGTGGTAAAGAGGTAGTTTGTTTTTCACTGTCTGGTGAGCAACTGTTTCGATACCAGATTCCTAATGTGAAAAATATCAGCTGTTTGACATTTGATTCCTTTAAAAATGTGTACTGTGGATGTACATGTGAATTGCGTCGAGGATGCAGCCAGTGCTTGCAGTTACCTAAAGGTATACTATGTTTTCGTTGTAATATAAATGGTAAACGGTGTGAACTCGAGGTCATGAACGGAGTGTTTAAGATTTTGAGTGTCGGCAGGAAAGGGCAGTCATTTATTACAGAGTACCCGGATGCCCGGTGTTTGTTCTTTGATGAATATTCCGAACAATTTGTGATCACTGGTGAAAATAAATGTACTTTTTATAGGATTAATGTGTAAAGTCAGTGAACTTTTATTGTGCTTTATATAACGAATGTTTTAAAGTGGCACAATTAAAGCACGGTGGATTTTACAGTTTACTTTTACAATCATTGTTTCACTTCAGAACGTGAAACTTTTAGCATTTTATGAATGTTTTCGTTTACTTAGTCGTTATTGGTTATTTACTTGAGAAAAGTACTTTCTCTCATATAACGTTAGTACATGTAAAATCCTAAAAGTCTGTAAATTGAAATTCAGATTGTCTATCAGATGTACATGTATGCCTAATTGGTTATAAATAGTATCAAGTTTAAATTTTTCAATAAAAAGTGTTTATTACAAGGGACTTTTTTTTAAAATTAATTAATTAACTTAATAATATATGTTTGTTTCATCTCTAGATAAACATATAACGTTGCTCCGAATATGTTAACATCTTTTGAAAATAATGATTTTATAAAATGTACATGTATATGTGGCGTTTTTGGAGTAAAATTTTTGACATGAGTTTGAGTATAAATATACATCGTGCTACTTATAATTAGACGTTTCACAAACTCTGGGCCAATAAAACATGTTCTGTCTTTAGTTATTTGTCTCTAACCTTTGGTACACGTCTGATGAATATTAATGTAATCCGTCAATTATAACGCTAATGCGCATGAGTGCGGGAAAACCTAGAATTAAAATACGATGTTACAACTTAATATCATTAATTTCATGTCTTAACTTAGATAATTATATATCTTATCTTATAAAAGATGATACTCGAAGCATTATTATTCCGATATTCATTAATGTAGAACGATATAATTATTTGATTATGTGTAATAAAGACGAAACCCGACTTTAGTATCTGTATTGCCCTGCATTTTGTTTTTATCATTTAGGACCTGTAGCCTTCATATTTAAGTAACATTTACAAATGTATCAAACTTTGTGCAATTAAGCAAGCTTAGTGTTTCTGTTGTTTTTATAACTAATGTGTTCTCACGCTTAAATTCGGTTTGCTGACCATTAGTCTATTAGTAGTGTCTGTTGTTTACGTAAGAGTAGAATTTTGTTGCGCTTTGTTTACTCAAGTTGGTTAAAGCCTGCATTTTGATATTTATCTTAATTATGGAACCTTGTCGTTTCCTGTGTGAATCTGGCCACTTTATCAGTATTCATTTTCACAAAACATCTTATGAGATTCTTACGTGTAAAATTTGTCGTAACTTTACGATAGCACATACCCTCTCGTAAGTATTTCAAAACTGTAAATAATAATTGTATTATGTAAAATATACAAGAAAAACAGCTAAATTTAATGTTTTAAGCCGCATTATACCATTATTTCGCATTATATAGCAGTTATTGTTGAAAAAATACACAAATAAATTCTCCAAAAATTTTTACGGCAAATTTTTCTCGCAAGATTTTCCTACGTCACACTAAACACACATTGTGATTGTGACGTCATATTTTGATTTCTACTACACCACACTGATTTCACTCGATGTAAGTGGTATATATAATTTCAGTTTTGCATCTTTTTTATGAGAATGTTGGTTAATTTATAAGTTTCTCCTGTTTTATAAGAATTATTAAGTGAATTCAAATCGTTGCTAGGGAATGGATAACTCGTAAGTAAATTCTTAAGTGAAACCTGTTACGAATGCGTTAGTGAAAAGCACTTAAGATTTCTCGTAAGATATTCTTAAGTTGAAATCTTACGCAAAACCTTAAGATTTTTTGTGAAAAGGGCTACTGTATTTAAGGCATACAAATTCATTCCTGTAAAAGTCTCTGAACTGTCCAGACGTTATTTTATCTAGAGAAACTGTGGCCGATCACGATGTAAGTTTTATTGTTTTAAAACTATATGTTAAGAGAAATTAATTAAGAACCTTTTTAATTTTCATTTATGCATGCTGAACTATGTTTTAAATTTGTTGACAAACTGATTTTTATTACTTTGTATGTATTCATTTATTTGTATTTTTATATTTGTTTGTTGTAGCTTTTTACCACTCTCACACAAACTTCATTTCACCACTCAAGTGACATTGTGCGCATATCAGGAGCCGTGCTTTCCCTTGTTACTTAGATGTCGTGGATAATAAAATGAAACTGGTTAACTAACTGTAATTTGTGTTGTTAAGTTCTTAAGCAAATACACACGGAAGGCAGTAGAGTATCATTGACACAGTAAACGGAGTAAATACGACTTCCCCTGAGGAATGCATGTACTGAGAGTGTTAATTTATTCTTTATTCAAAAATTCCTCGAAACGAAAATCCACTTGTGGTTTTTAACTTATAAAGTAAAGACACGAAACGCATGAAGCACGAACCTGACTAGCAAATCCCCTACAACTTCATGATGGAAACTTAAGTTTAGTTTGGCTTTAATTCCTATTCCATCAATCTATATGGTCTCAGATGACAATCTTCCCTTTGATCCTATCCTTGTCAGTCTGTCTCTTTTTCTTTTTGTCAAACCTAACGGTATACCTATCTTTCTCGTCGTTGCCATAGTTGTTGATGGATGAGATGGATGTCACGTGACCCACTGTTTATACCGTAAAACTAATTGTTTTAAAGTTTTAAAACTTATGAATACCGATAGACAAAGTTGTTTGAATGAATTTGATTTCAAACAATTCCCTATATTGACTATCAAATTATTTAAGATTTCTAGGAGAGGTATTTCACTCATGCCTTAGTAACCACAAATGGTTGTTATCTTGGATAAAACATGTATAGCGAATTTTTTACGAATTCGTTATACGGATTTAATGAATTATGGATATAACAAAGTAAATTTACTGGTTCCTAGAATTTCGTTATAGATGTAACCGAGGCTAACAGTATATTTATTTCCTATCAGCAATTAAAAGAATGTGCAAGAATTGATGCATTTATACTATTATATAAAATAATAGACTCGAATGTTTGGGCTTTAATACCGATAAATCGGAAGAGTACTGTCTTTTGTTTTATATATTTTTAACATCATTGGCACTTGAAGATTACCAATTTGTTTTTATTTTTCTCAATTAAGCTTCGCTAATTAATAATCAACGAAAATTACTCAAGAAATCCCGGAAATCAACTGTATTTTTCAGATTTTATAATCTTGCGCGTGCACAATAAATTCACGCTAACGGGATCTTCAGTTTATGTTTCCACAATATCATATTTCCATGCAATAATAAACTCAGAAACAATACTACAAATACGTGTACATTTTCATTGGAAATTTGCTTTATATTCTGTTCATATATATAAAAGAAAATATAAAATAACAATTATACATATCAACATAGTACTTATTTATTTGGTCTTCGTGATGGCAAAAAAATATTTGATTGCATGCAAAAATTCACATTGTATTTCTTAAGAGAGTGAAGATTGAATGTTTTAGTGTTGAAATAATAAATGTCCTAATGACCCGGTTTTACGATAGAATGCATTCCGTGTATTGTCTCTGTAGCAAAGAAAATATGTGTACGTTGGTGAAAAAGTGTTGAACTCTTTCATTATATGGATTAAAATTCTAGATGAGAGGTATTTACAGTCTCAAAAAGGTTTATTACGATTAATGCGACTTATTATTACATGTACATGTGTATTATTTTCAATACAACTTCAATTTTCTGTTACATAACGGGTATATGGGAGGCATTTTTACTTTGGTGAGGGCCTTTCTCGAGACACAGTTATTTTGTTTTAGCCGAGGAAAGTGTTGTGAAATTAATGCAGTGTAGCATTATTGTAGTTATAGCTTTGTTATGTAAATGTCAACAATACGGTGTGTCGATGTATTCATGTCGTAAATGACCGACATGCAATGTCAACCCGTACACGGCACGCACGGGTCAAAATCTAGTCAAATTAAATAAAACTAGATGCTGTCATTAGACAGTTATACCCGCATCAAGTGTTTACCCCTAAATAACACTGTTTTGTACCAGTTTATGTAAAAGTGAAGGCCACATGCAAGTTTCGGTAATATATTTAATAATTATAATTTTAAGAAAAGATAAGACCCCTTACCATATGAAAATACACATAAGCGGCACTTTATGTATAATTTCGGGTTGAACTGTTTGCATGCGAATTCTAGTAAGTAAATCAAAAATCTTAACATTTCATGTCATAGAGAGTATAATGGTCTAGATGGGTGCAAAACACAGTTCTTTATGTAACGTTATATAAGGACGTTTTCAGATGAGGGACTAGCACAACTGACCCCTATGAAAATAAATTGTAAAAACATGTTACATATATATCTTAATATCAATAGAAAGATAAAATCGTGATTTATTTTAAATATTTAGAAATAATGCACGTGTAACTTAATGCTAGAATTTTTTGGCACTCAAAACATGCGGGAAAAGGATGCCTCTAAATGCAGTACAGCCATGCATTTTAGGCTCCTCCTAAAAGCAGAATGCAACCAAATCAGCCATTTTAATTTCTGTACATTTTCAAGAGCAAGTCCTTAGGCATTGTTTTATAGTATTTTCAGGGTACATTCGCCAGCCTTTTATATAGCTATTATGTTACCCGCTTAAAAAACATGAAATTCTGAACGTGTAAAATTCGGATGTTTTTTTGAGTTACCTCTCTTTATTTTAGAGTCTCACAAAATTAATTTTCAATTTTTTTCTACATACTTTTTTCATGTATTCTAAGGATAAACCACTATATTATGCAATTGATAATTAAAAAAATAATTGTCATGTATGCCGCATAAAAATAGCAGGAAAATCCCTACCAATCATGCTATTTCCCACGCTATTTTATACGAAAATGTGTTATCTACGCTATTTGCATGTGAATTTTAAGTTAATCAATAATCTTAACATTTCATGTCATTGAAAGTATAATCACCCCTGCGAATGTGTTCGGATTGTTTTTTCTATCATTGCTAAGTATTTAATAAATCCAGAAGCTCGAATGAAAGTTCACGAGACTTCCCCGAGATTTGTTCAGTTCCTGTAAACAGAAGTATAAGTGTTCGGATAATATTCTCAAAATACGTAAGTACTGGTTGTTTTTCATATCATATTCTACTTTAATTTATTTTAAAACATGAAAATACGTATATTAGAATGTATGTCTTATTTCATCATCTAGTTGTTATTTAAACTAAACGATGGTATTCAGAACAGAGTTATCGTTAGTGTTCAACCACTCTACACGTGGTTGTAAATATAAACATTAAGTTGCTTTAAAAAATCATAGCCATGGTTGATGCTTTTGGTGTCCATTACCATGCTTTTTAAAAAATGAATGGATGTCTGTTTAAAATGAAAACTTTGTATATCGAGCCAATTTCAAGGACCATTCTGCATAAAATAGTAAAGTCTGTTTCACTATTTATGCTATTACTAGGTCAGGCGCGGATCGATAATTAATCCTTAGGGGGAATCGCTACTAAGCATGTTAACTGTTGCAAGAGCAGAAAAAACTTAATATTTTCTATTGTCACATTTATTTCTAGAACTCATTTTATCCACCAAATAATGAAGATGAAGTTAAAAATAAATAAACGTTTAGATTTTATATTTGACAACAAGTAACAAGATTCTAGGAAAAAGACTATAATCACGAGGCATGACTTTTACTGCGAAACTGAAAGGGTTAAATAAAACCACGTGGTCTAAATTTAAGTGACAACTACATTCGCAGGGGTGAAAATTGTCTATATGATTATTACAAACAAAATTAAATAATGCCCCCTCCCCTTGGCGGTTGTCAGCTTCAGATTTGCTTTTGTGTGCTTACATGTACATCATCGTCTACATCATGATGTAGAGAAGGGGTGGGAGTGAGGGGTCCAGACCCCCCCCCCCCCATGAAAATTCATTTATATCAATAGTAAAATTACCAAAAATACACCTCGGATCCCAGTGCCCTCACAGACAAGTAAACCCTCTAACCCATTGCGCTTCACTGTTAGGTAACATTATTTTGGTGGAAAATATTATATCTATACTTTATTGTTTATTTCGATGAAGAGTATTCATCACAATATGTATGCAGGTGACCTGTACCACATTAAAGATGAAGTGTGTGCTTTACATAGTTATATACCTAATAAAATAGTGCAAGGGGTTTTGAAGAATAGGTCATAAAATATATGCATGTTACAAATAACCGATACATTTTTTTATTGTCTGAAGTTACGTACACAACCCCATATTGACCCTGTGATAATTTTGTATTAAATTTGTGTATTACATGTAAGTAAGTGTAGACAATTATCATGTTTATATGAGTTATAATAGGAAGAAAGGGATCTTTCTTTATTTATGTATTATATTGCATCAAATACAATGTAGGCCATGACCCTATGGTACTGTTCTGACCCCATGAAACAGGACAATGCAATATATCTTCTAATGTTATTATGATAAATCAAATGGTGTAAAGTACATGACCCCCAGGTGTTGTCTTTAACACCCCCCCCCCCCCGCTTTCTGAAATAGGAAATGCTTATATCCACTACATATTTTGATAACTTTTGAGATCCCCATCCCTAAACCGTATTTATTTTTGCTCTTTGAATTGTGTCATTGTGCATCAAATGGTATATAGGTTAGTCCCCCCTTGAAGACATCCTGATATTCTAGAACTGGAAATAATAAAGTATTTTATCTTATTCATATCTGCTGGCGTGCGACCAGTTCTTGCCGAGTACCATTTCTCGCCAGTGCATTGTTACGTCATTTTATCAACAAATAAAATTATATACTAAAAATGACATAACAATGCACTGGCGAGAAATGGTACTTGGCGAGAACTGGTCGCACACCAGTAGTCTCTGACCTATGTGGGTAATTCCTATCCTAATGTTGACTCTGCTTTGTTTAGGAGGCTTTACAATTGCCCCAAATAGGCGAATACACATGCATAAAACATTTTGTTTATCTTAAAAATTAAATTTAGCAATTTCCAAAATGTTAATGGGCATTGGGAGAAAAAGAGCAAACAAGAAATGATTATACCCGCACTTTCTAAAGAAAGTTCGGGTATATTGTTGTTACCCTGTTCCGTCCGTCCGTCCGTCTGTCCGTCCGTCTGTCCGTCCGTCCGTCCGTCCGTCTGTCACGTTTTACTTTCTCAAACTGCTCTTACATCTTATAAACCAGCAAACTGAACTCTTGGAGTTTGATTTGGGGTATCATGTTGTTTTGTAAAAAAGTTTCAAAAATTCTCTGTTAGTCCTGGGGGTCAAATAATTGGTAAAAAATGACGTTTTTTCACAAAAAACCTTCTTCCTCGAACTCCTCCTACATTTTCAAAAGTAGACAAATCATCTTTTGGAATATGTTTTAGGGTATCCTATAGATACGCAATAAGGTTTCGGAATTTTCAATTTTGTCCTGGGGGTCATTTAATGGCTAAAAAATGACGTTTTTTTACAAAAAAACTGGTTTAAAAAACGTCATTTTTTTTAAGCAGTAGCCAAATGATCTTCTAGAATATGATTGGGGGTGTCATATTGAGGCGTGATCAGGTTCCAGAATTTTTTTTTTAATTAAGGGGATCAGTGGGCAACAAAAAATGACGTTTTTTGGCAAAAAAAATATGGTTCCCAGAACTCCTCTTACAACTTTTGGAGTAGCTACATCATCTCTTGGGATATAATTGGGGCTGTCCTATAGATGTGCAATAAGGTTTTAAAAATTTAAATTTCATCCTGGGAGTCAAATAGTAGCAGAAAATTGACGTTTATCACTAAAAAATCAAACATTGATCCAAGAGCTCCTCTTATGATTTAATGGATAGACAATCATATCTTGGGATATGATAGGGACTGTTCTATAGATGTGCAGTAAGGTTTTCAAAATTTAAATTTCATCCAGGGAGTCAAAATGTAGCAGAAAATTGACGTTTATCACTTAAAAAAAAACATAGATCCTAGAACTCCTTTTATGATTTAATGGATAGACACATCATATCTTGGGATATGAAAGGTGTGCATTACGGTTTTGAAAAATTAAATTTAACCCGAGGCCCATTACCTACCGGTACATACCTTTTGATGCCCTTTAAGGATCAAGAATATATATGGTTAAGGGGTGGGGATCTCAACCGTTTTCGAGATATTCCTGCACTTCCTGTTCAAGGGGGGTCATGACAACCCCCGGGGCCCATGACCTACATACAGTTTGATGCCCCTTGACACAAGGTACAAGAATATATATGGTTTAAGGGTGGGGATCTCAACTGTTTTGAAGATATTAAGGGACTTGCTGTTTGAGGGCGTCAGGACCACCCACAGGGCCCATGACCTACATAACATTTGATGCCCCTTGACATCAGAAACATGAATATATATGGTTTAGGGGTCATGATTATAACAGTTTCTGAGATATATGGTAATTTCAAATTCCTGGGGGGTGGGGATGACCCCAGGGGTCAGATCTAATAAACCCTATATATTGCCAGTAACAGCCAATATATGATTATGAAAACCCTATATTATTATCTTTGTCCGTTTTCAAGTTACCATTTACAATAGAGTCTATGATTCTTTCTACAAGGTTCAATGTTAGACCCCACACCCTTTTGACACCCCCCTCCCCCCCCCCCTCCCCCGAAAAGTGATTGTCTAACCCAAAATGAGAAAAATCAAACCAGGGTGCACAACTAGATTTGCAGGCCTATCATATCCTAGAGTTTTGTACAATTATGTTCAGCCATCTCTGAGAAACAAGTTCAGAGCGGGAAAGAAGAAAAAGAAGATGAAGAATATATACATGTATTAAGAACCGTACAAAAACAATAAGTCTCCAAACTTCATTCAGGAGACTTAATAATTAATAAAGATTAAATAGAGATAGGATCATCAAACATCAATAATTTAAAGATAATTGACAATTTCTGATTCTAAGGGGGTCAGGATGACCCCTTAGGGTCATGACTTACATGCCATAATGATCTGATGCGCCTGCATGACCTAAGGAGGAATAATATCTTTGGATTAAGGTGGGGATCTCAATGGTTTTTATGATATTTGATAATTTCAGGAAGAGCACTTGGGATCATGACCTACATACCATCTTAAATGCCTTGAACAAAGAAACAATAATATAATATGTACATGATATATGATTCAATTTAAGAACCCAGATATAGATCAATCATCTGTTTTGTAATACTTCCTATGTATATATACATGTACATGTATTAGTTTGTGTTTTGTTCTATACTATTCATGTTCATGACTGTAGTATGGCTTAGTCTTATTTTAAATTACATTAAAAAATTGTCAAATATATGACTTGGAACCCCCACTCCCAAACAAACTCAAATATAAACTGTTCTCTCTCCCCCCCCCCCCCTTCCTTGTCGAATAATCTATTAAAATCAAAATATAATTTGGGTGTCTAAAAACTTTTATAAACTGGTAAAAAATGTTATTCTTAAAAAAAATTACATTACACCTTGCATAATTGACAAATGATCTATTGAGATACGATCAGAGGTCATATTTCTACCTTGGGATCAATAAGTAGTATTCATTGACAAGTTAAAATTAATTAATAACAATAAATGATTCAAATTATAAATGTTTATACTCCACATTCATCCCCCCCCCAATCTAACCTGCTTATAAAGATTCAGTCTTCCTAATACATTCTTACATGTGTACAGTAGCAAATTTTAAATCATTTCTTGATTGCTTTTTCTCTCGTGATTCACATTAACATTTTGGAAATTGCTTAATTCAATTTTTAAGATTTATAAACAAATGTTATATGCATCACTGCCATGTGTATTCACCTATTTGGGGCAATTGTAAAGTCTCCTAAACAAAGCAGTGACATCATTAGGCTAGGAATTACCCACATGGATCAAACACTACTGTATAACATGAATAAGATAAAATACATTATTATTTCTAGTTCTAAAATGTCAGGGTGTCTCCAAGGGGGCATAATCTTACAATACAATTTTACGCGCAATGACACAAAGAGCAAAAATAAATTAAACGGTTTAGGGATGAGGATCTCAGATCTCAGAAGTTAACAAAATATACAGTGTATCATATCATTTCCTATTTCATAAAGGCGGGGGGGGGGGGGTTAAAGACAACACCTGGGGGTCATTAATGTACTTTACACCAGTTGATGCATCATAATGACTTTAGAAGATACTTTGTATTTTCCTGTTTCGTGGGGTCAGAACAGTCCCATAAGGTCATGACCTACATTGTATTTGATGCATTATAATACATTAAGAAAGAAATACTCCTTCCTTCCTATTATTACTCATATAAAAAATATAAGTGTCTACACTTACTTACATATGAAATACACAAATTTAATAAGAAATTGTTTATACAGGGTCAATATGGGGTCAACTCAACAGTGCATGCAGTCTGACAAATGAAAAAAATAACTTTTGCAACTAAAATGACAGAAACTTTACAAATGCGATAGGATAGGTAACGATGATAAGCTTATTTAAATATTAAAAGATGATGATACAGTATGCTGTCAAAGGGAGATTACATTTAGAAAGTGAAAGTAGAACTTATATACATATGTATGTATGCTGGCAGGAATCCCATGCTGGCATCTTATTATATTGTGCTACTGCTACTACATGTATTATGCTTACCTAAATTGGTCAACATCATAATGATAATCCAATTAAAACACAATAATGAATTCCTTTAGCTGATCTTAACTACCGTAATCCTTTTCTGCATACGGAAAACACAGACATGTATGTATGGGTGTTGCTAAAACGCGGAACGGAAAACGGAACGGAATGGAAAATATCATCACGTTTATCCCTTAAAAAGGGTATAGACTGGCCAGAAACGATTTACTTTGTATCTTTTATTTATATCTAATGAATGATTATCAACATGTTGCTATCTTATTAATATTCATATGAATGTCTATCAATTATAGCATTGTATTCATTCGGCTTTAGTTGAGTACGAAACGGAAAAATCAAATGTATACGAATTGTGAAACATTAACATGATTAAACGAGCAAATTAGCTATAACTTTTTACTTATTTCTCTTATATGGTATTGCTGGCATATTAGCGTAACGTACGCAGTTAGTGAAAGCGTTTTATGCGTGTTTTGAGTATTTTTATATTATTTTCAAATATGATGTACATGTATATACTTACATCAAAATTGAATTTTCGGTGTTCTAGACGATCTTTTATCATACAGACGATACAGTATCATTGAGATGGAAGAAAAAAACTGTAGGACTGACGACATTAAAAAATTAAAATACAGTAAACATTAAAATACCCGGTAATTTGTGAAACTAGTAATTTGTGAAACTAGTATTTTTAGCAATGCAATTTTGTTTACGTTTGCATTACAAAGCATGCAGTTGTTTATTCCAGCAGCTATATACATATGATCCGAATAGAGAGCTCTAGACGTTGCCTGGTTTGATTTTCCGATTATATATTGGGACTATAGTCTGTCGATCCCAAAATATTCATGCAGCACATTTGGACGATTTATAATGGAAAATGTTGACATCTTTTCTCCATTTGGAAGTCACTCAGAAGACCTTGCACAATTTTTCAACACCATCATCCGGGTCTGTTAAAATGCAAAACCCCGTAGACTTCTTTATTTTTAGCCGTGTATTTATACCAGCTTATAAGCTAGAGAGGACGTTTTAAAGAAAGAATAATGAGAATGTTTAATGCTTCTAAAAGAGAATCGCTTGAACCCTGAGGTATATATAAATATACAGCAAAAAGTGAATCGAGGATATTTTTGGACAGAATATAGTGGTCAATGCATGTACTGTTAATTTTGAGGAAATAAATATTCTTGAATAAATAATCTAATATTGCTAATCTTTCAAAAAAAATTAAAAAGGTACATAAAGTAAATCGTTTTAGCATACTTAACAAATCTATGAGGTAAATAAAATTAGATAAGATTTTCCGTTTTCCTTCCGTTCCGTTTTTTCCGTTCCGCGTTTTAGCAACACCCATGTATGTATACACGTGAACCCATCTAATCGAAGAGCTGGGTAAAACTAGTACCCGCTAATGAGACATGCAAACCTGTGTTGTGTACGTAACTTCAGACAAAGATGAGCAATTTGTAGCATGCATGTATTTTTATGACCTATTCTTCAAATCCACTTGCACTATTTTATTAGGTAAATAACAGCTTTAAGGTGGTGCAGGACACCTGCATATTGTGATGTACATGTATACTTCCTATTGAGATAAACAATAAAGTATGTTGACTATTGATTAAATATTTACCCCCCAAATAATGTTACCTAACATTGAAGCGCAATGGGTTAGAGCGTTTACATGTCTGTAAGAGCATTGGGGTCCAAGGTGTATTTTTGGTAATTTACGAATTTTCATGGGGAGGGGGGGGGGTCTGGACCCCTCACTCCCACCCCTTCTCTAAATCTGTGCACACGATGATGTTCATGTAGGCACACAGAAGCAAATCTAAAACCGGCAACCGCCACGGGGAGGGGGCATAATTTAATTTTTAATTTTGTTTGTAATAATTATATAGACCATTATACTTCCTATGACATAAAATGTTAAGATTATTGATTAACTGAAAATTCACTGCAAACAGTTCTACCCCAAATTGCACATAAAGTGCTGCTCATGTCACGATGTGTATTATCATATGGGCAGGGATCTCATCCTTCAGTTATGAAAATTATAATTTTTAAATGTATTACCGGAGTTTGCATGTAGCCTTCATTTTTAATTAAACTGGTATAAAACAGTGTCATTTAGGGGCAAACACATGGTGCGGGTATTACTGTCTAATGACAGCATCTAGTTTAAAATTTGCTACTGTGCACATGTAAGAATAAATGTGAGAAGACTGAATCTTTCGAACCATTTTTGATTGGGGGGGGGGGGGGGTTGTGGAGTATAAACACTTAATTTGAATCAATTATTGTTATCAATTTTAACTTGAATATAGGTTATTGATCCCCATGTAGAAATGTGACTTTTGATCATATTCAATAGATCATTTGACAATTATGCAGCGTGCAATGTGATTTTTTAAGGAAACATTTTTTACCAGTTTCTAAAACTGTTTAGACCCAATAATATTTGGTTTTTTAATAGATTATTCGACAATTAAGAAAAGTGTAAATGTAAGAGTTTTTGGAGTGATAAACGTCAATTTTCTGCTACTATTTGACTCCTTGGATTAAATCTAAATCTTTAAAACCTTAAATATTGCACATCTATAGGACAGCCCCTATCATATCCGAAGATATATGATGTGTCTATTCATTAAATCATAAAAGGAGTTCTAGGATGTAGGGTTTTTGGAGCGATTAACGTCAATTTTCTGTTATTATTTTACTCCGTGGATGAAATTTAAATTTTTTTAAAAACTTATTGTACATCTATCGGACAGTCCCTATCATATCCCATGAAATGACGTGGCTACTCCAAAAGTTGTAAGAATAGTTTTGTGAGCCTTACTTTTCTGCCAAAAAACGTCATTTTTTTGTTGCCCACCAATCTCCGTAATAAAAAAAAATTATGAAACCTGATCACACTTCAAAATGACACCCCCAATCATATTCTAGAAGATCATTTGCCTACTGCAAAAGTGTTGACGTTTTTGAAACCAGATTTTTTATACAAAACCCCGTCATTTTTCAGCCACCAAAAGACCCCCAAGAAATTTCCGACACCTAATTGCGCATCTATAGGATACCCCAAAATATATTCCAAGAAATGATTTTTCTTTTGTTGAAAATGTAAGAGGAGTTCGAGGAAAAGGGGTTTGGGGAAAAACGTCATTTTTTACCAATTGTTTGACCCCAGGACTACCAGAGAATTGTTTAAAACCTTTTTACAAAACAACATGACACCCCTTACCAAACTCCAAGAGTTCAGTTTGCTGGTTTATAAGATGTAAGAGCAGTTTGAGAAAGTAAAACGTGACAACAGACGGACGGACCGACGGAACAGGGTAAAAACAATATACTTGAACTTTCTTTAGAAAGTGCGGGTTCTGGTAAATAACATTACTTCCAGTGTTCAGTCAATATGTGTATGGTGCTTATTATAGAGCCTATACTTCTGGGGGATAGTGGGGAGAGTCGTGGTTGTACATTTTAATGCCAAAGTGAAACTTTAAAAACATTAAACATAGCAAAATGATAGTAAAAAAAAAATTAAGCTCAGTCAATGGGAACAGAGCAACCAAACTTTGAGGAATTGCTGGGTGAAAAAAAATAAGTAAATATTTCAAAGGGACGGACTTTTGTTTTAACAGTGCACAGGCAAATAACATTGTTACGGTGGGAGAACAAACTCATCCAAAAAATTTAGACAAGCAGAAGAAAAATAGACATCATAAACTATTTTCGATCCTCTCATTTCAATTATTTAAGTGGGCGGTTAAACTCCATGTTAATTCACTCTTTTATACGTAAATTATTTTTTTTAAGGGGCATGTTCACGATTTTGGTCAAAAATTATGTTTCCGATTTTAATATTTACAATGCTTTAGAAAGGCATTTTTTAATAGGCAACCGAAATTTGAGTCTCATTTGTTGAGTTATAAGCGAGATACAGAGCTTGAAATTCTCCGCTATGTGAACAAAGCGTTTGTTTACATTTTGAACGTTGAAGTAAAAATTTCAGTTTTAAACCTAAAACGAATGTGTTAAACGGTAGGAATTGTATATCTACGCTTAAAATGAATAAAAAAATAGACAAATAAGCTAAAAAAAGTATTTTTTAACTGGTATATGGAAGCTATGTAAACAAAAACAGGGCACGAGCCTTGTTTACATGACAAAGAATTGTAAGCCATGTATCTTGCTTATAACTCTGCCAATGACTCTCAAATTTAATTTGACCATTAGAAATGCATTTCTTAAGCATTTTAAAAAATAAAAACATAAAGATAAGATTTGACCAAAATCGTGACCATGCCCCTTTAAATCCAGTAAAACTTAAATGATTATAATTGAATTGGCAATTTAATTCATTGAAAATTGTACAGCAGTGTTTAAGAATTTAATAATTGTGTTTATTATCACTTTATTGATGCAATTTACAACTTGAACATAGTGATGCACTTTACTTTTAAGTTTGTTTCATGTTAGAAATGAATCTAAAGATTAAACTTATTCAGATTAACATACGAACATGTATCCTTTATATTTACAAAATATGGTGTTATAAATTCCTCACAGTATAAACTACTTACTGAAGATTCGAATGAAATAGATTTACAGAATTGCAAACTGTTCGCCTTCCCTCTTAATCCACCAATGCATTTAATGCAAAACGAAAGTACACTTTTATCTCCATGGGCGCGCTTGATTTTCCAAAAAGGTGTGCACTCGGTACACTTTTATAAATCAAGTGCAGTGGTGTAGCGTTTAAAGTGTACACCGGGTGTACACTTTTCTACACCAAGTCAGGGGCATGTGTTGTTGGGTGTAGCACTGAAACCAATTTGGCGGACGAATGTTATGATTGGAAACTTGACAAATGATTTTAAGTAGTATATCGGATTAGAAGTTGCAAGTAAATTGTCTTTTGAATGAAAGCCATTTAATTTGAAATGTGTTTATTTTATTGCATTCAAATAAAAAAAAAGCCTTGGATTGTTGCTGAACATCAAATTCCCTGTTAAAACAACATCCTTTTCCGACATATAGTTTCTTATCTTCCCTACACCATGTATACTAAACCCTTAAAGTGCACAATACAATGTGTTTACACCGGTGTGCATTGGTGTAAGTTAAAGTTAAATCAAGCGCGCCCAATAAAAACCATGATGGCGACCGAAAGAAAACCAGTTAAGAAACACGTTGTTTTCAACTGTACAATCTGTTTGCAGCAGATAGTTAAACCCAGAGGTCTACCCTGTTCACATACTTTCTGTGAAGAAAGTCTGCAGCATTTCATATCCAGGGAAGCAATTTGGAAAGAGGAAGCGAGTTTTGAGTTTAAATGTCCGATATGTCGCTGTGTATCTAGGTGTCCCGAGCAGGGAGTTCCCGTACAGGAATGGGCGAAACATTTTCCAGCCAATCTTCTACTGAATTCTCTGACCACATCTTTGGAGGAACAATCTCAGGATAAATTGTGTGCAATGTGTCTACGTGATAACAAACAGGTAAAAGCAGAGTATTGGTGTAACGATTGCCGCGAGTTGATATGTGCGGCTTATAAAGGTATTCACAAAATTAATATCATCCTACAAAAGCACAAAATATCACCCATGAATATGAAAGATTTAGTTGACAACCTACAGTTTCCAGACGCAGACGAACCTTGCCATATTCAGCAAGGTAAATTCGTGGAGGTATTTTGTCTGGATCATGAGATGCTATGCTGCAGTATCTGCTTTGCAACCAAGCATAGGCATTGTGAGCGTGAAGAAGCAGTTGATGAAATCATAAAAAGAATAGAGAAGTCAAACGTTGACAGGAACATTGAGGTTCTATCTAAATTAGCTCAGGCAACTAAAGAAATAGTTGAAAACAAGGAACGCACGATAAGAGAATCTAATGCAAAAAAGGAAACAATCCTTTCAAACGTTTCCAATGAAATTGAGAACCTAAAAACCAAGCTTGATGAATGTCAAACAACAGTTTGAGAAAAATTCTTGAGACTACACGAAGAAAATGAAGAAAGACAAAAGGAATGTGTCCTGGATTTAAAACACTTCTTTCTGACCATCAGAAATGGAGAGTCACTTTTATCTGCAGTTCAAGGGAAGGGTTCCACAAAACAGACGTTTATAACGGCCATGAAAATAATTACTGATTTAGAAGAACAGTTCCAACAACACAAAGCCAACTACTTAGAAGATGAAGATGTTCAATACGAACATGACCACACAATCGTACTCAAACAATTGTATGAGCAAGACCAAATAGAAGATGTCATCATGGTGAGAAGACCATCAGGGATCATCTGGAATCTATCAATGCAATTGTCATCCTTTGGAATCCTTGAGAATATAGAACAGAGACAATTCACAGCATTTTATCAAAGCGTCACTAATCCTGCAAAACTGAAGGCGAAGAAAGCGTCCGAGTTTCAGATTTCGGGATCAGCACATCAAGGGGTTTTTGTTGAAAACGAAACACTTGTATTCGCCTGCTCATCTCCACCTTCTCTGAAAGCATTTAATTCCAATGGAACACATATTTCATTTGATTCTCCAATTGATTTGAACGGAAAACTAAGCCTTTGTGCAAGCCCTACCAGAACAATGCTGTATGTTTGGTGTGCATCTTCAGTTTATAAACTTAAGATTGTAAAGAAGAACGTGAGTGCTATTGGTGCCAAGTGTAAGACTGAATTCAATATTAAAGAATTTTTTGACATTTTTTGCGTGGATGAAGAGCGAAATAGGATTGTGGTTGCAACACGGGCTAAAATTACAATTATCACACTTTTGCCTATTTTTAATGTTCAGACAGTAGTAGTTCCGAGTCCTGAAACAGTTGCTTTACCACTACTTTGTTTAACTCAAGACCGATTAGCTTGCGTTAGTGGAGAAAAGGTAATTTGTTTTTCACTGTCTGGTCAGAAACTGTTCCATTTTCAAATTCCAAAGGTCCAAAGCATCAGGTGTGTTACCTTTGATCCTTTAAAAAACGTATATTGTGGGTGTAGATGCCATCAAGGATGCACAAAGTACAATGGCGACATTGGTTTGGGTATATGTGGCAGTTGTTTAAAGCATTTGCGTGATCACAAGAACATAAATAGAGTGTTTCAGATTCAGAGTGATGGCAGTAACGGGCGATCGTTTATTACAGAGTACCCGGATACCCAGTGTTTAATCTTTGATGAGTATTCCGAACAATTTGTGGTATCTAATGGAAATAAATGTACTGTCTACAAACTCTGTATTTGAAGTTGCTGAGCTAAAGTTTTCTAAAAATCGTATGTCACATGTTTTATTTAACAGATGTGCATTTGTTCTGAGAAATTGTTCATCCTTGGCCCAGACAGCTGATTGCATTTATATTGATAATTCTATAGTGCTTTGTATAATTCATGTTCTAAAGTGGTGCAATTCATGCATGATGTTCTTTTTCCCAATGTGTATTCTTAAGATCTTCTACAGACATTCTTGACGTGTATCAATGTTTTCATTTGCTTTGTACAAATACGTATTGTATATTGTCTTTATTGTAATGATATCAAGAAGCTTATAATATCGTTACTGAAGATAATTCATTACTAGGGACAGGAATAAGTTCGCTATTATATCCATTATTTGTTTTTGTCTTCATATTGTCGTATGCCATTGTTCAGAATATTTTAATGTCTTTTGAAAAAAAAAAAGTTTTTCATTAGAAAGTAAACTAGGATCATGGAACGAAAAAAGTCTTAATACGTATATATACGCTTGATGTATCACCAAAATTAAAGTTCATTTTTAATCAAATGGCTAACAGGGGCCTTGACACCTGCTCCATTTTTCGACCTTGATCATTTCATCTTAATAAAAATTGTTCAAGGTCATTGCACACCACTCAGTGGGCGTAATTTGATATCGGTATCAACGGGAAATATGTTTCGGACAATTATTTTAACACAGAAAGGTTATTTGACTTTCTATTAAAAAACGGACAACTTCAATGGGACGGACAATCGGACATGGTTTATTGCACATCCTCTACCCACAGTTCAGTGAAGCATGTGCTACAGGCAATGATTTCACACAGAGAGGATTTTTTTTACTTTGATTGAGAGACGGGCTGTCACTATTCTATATGTAAAGTTCACGTGTTCCCTTCCCTGTTTTGTAAAAAAAAAAAGTATTTGTTGATTTTATCTACAGATCTACGGATCACGTTCACAAAATTCGGAACAGGTAACCATGGATTCCCAATAGAAACAGGTAGATGGCATAATATTGATAAAAATTTAAGAAAATGTAGAATGTGTGACTCTAACAGTATTGGGGGTGAATTTCATTATATTTTAGAATGTACACATTGCAAACGATAAAAAAATGTTTTTGTCCAAGAAATATGATGAAAACCCAAATAGTAAAAAAAATTAACGAGCTGATAAATACTTTTAATGTAGAAAAACTAAAAAGGTTGCCAAGATTCAATAAGAAAATGTTCAATCAAAGTCTGCTCTTCCAAAAACAGACCTATACAACCTACTGTATTGTTAACTCAACTTTCATATATTTATCACTACATGTACTATACATGTGATCCTTGACTGTACATGTATTTTGTGTTCAGTTCAATATACTCATGTGGAACCTCAAATATCAGTGAACTGGTCTTGAATGAATGAATAAACAATTGATTTGAATTGCTTAGAATATTATATCGTACATGTATATATAGAGAATGCTGCCTGCGTCACGGTATATATAATAATGCCATATTATTTATCCAAAATAAAGTCACAGTATTAGAATTAGACAATAATTTATGTACTTAAAATTCTTATCAAATCAAAAGAGTATATCCCCAGCTTGTTTCTAGCTCATGCGCGGATCCAGAAAATTTTTCCAGGGGTGGAGGTGGAGGGGGTCCGAATTTGAAGTCGGAGGGGGTGGGGGGCTACAATAATCATCAGAAATCTTGACAATCCAAAAAAAAAAACCAATTCCCCAAATCATTAAATACATTATCCGTGGGGGTGAGGTGGGGGTGGGGAACGTAGTATACCTATAAAAGTTTGCCGGGGGGGAGGGGGTCCGAGGCATATTTGCGATAATTTTACAATGTAAATTTAATAAATTTTCATTTCCCAGGGGGTGTCGGACCCCCATCCCCGATCCGCGCATGCAACACATGACATGCATGATGCTTCCATCTACTGCGTGACCCAGCTGGACAACATAAATTATGTAGCGCCAGCTGTACATATAGAACCATTTAACAAAGCTTGGACTGAGGGTAGTTGAGTCAAACGGCAATGTGACGTAGGCCTGTCTATTTCATTGTAGGCCTCTCAGCCATGGCTCTTTGAAATCAACAGGATTTGTCTGGCTTTTGAGCGAAGACTACGCAATCGATGTATATATATTTCGCTTGTAACCAGCGTCATTTTAACTTGTTTTGACGCAAGAAATAGATAGTTACATCCTACTGAAAGTCCAAGGTCTTGTTAAAATAGTTCTATTTAAACGTACGTGTTTGCCTTTGGGGTGAATTTACCGTAGAAACAGAAACTAGGACAGGGGTTGGGGTTTCTTATCTTATGTAACAAATTCATTTATTTTCATTATGCAGCTTGCATTATTCTTAAAGTTTTTACAGTTTAAACAGTTAATTGTCATTCTTAAGGCTCAAATACTTACGGTGGACCATTTAATTTTCTCTACTTTCATATTTTGAACAAATTAAAAGTTAACTATAGTTTACAGACGTGAAATATAGATTAACGTTGTTAACTATAGTTTTCGATCCGTAAACTATAGTTAACAGTCGATAAACTAGGTTAAACTATGTTTAGCTCATTTTTGTGAATTTATCTGATAAATATAGTTTCACGATTTGTGAAACTATAATTACCAACTCTTATATATAGTTTACGATTGTAAATTATTATGAACAAATGTGAATCTATATTTATCAGCAAAATCTATTGTTAACGTTTTTTACAGATAGATAAACTATGATTATCATTCGTAAACTATAGTTTACATTCGTGAAATATAGTTTCACAGATGTAAACTATAGTTAACGAATCGTTAACTATAGTTTAGGATCCGTAACAGGGGCTGACAAATCCGATTGTCCGACGCCCGGGGCAAGTGGTTTTTCCGATTGGGCACAATCATATAATCGTATACATCATATACTCAACTCATGCGGGTTGTCATATATATGGGAAAATCAAACAATATGTAGTTATAACTGGCGTAAGTCAATAGTTAAAGAAATATTACAAAATCAATTTGTACAAGATTGGAGAAGTATTGTAGATAACTCACCAAAATGTATTAATTATAGAATTTTTAAAACAAATCTCAATTTAGAAAAGTACTTGTTGATTTTACCTACAGATCTACGGATCACGTTTACAAAATTACGAACATGTAATTATCGAATCCCCATTGAAACAGGTAGATGGCATAATATTGAAAAACATTTAAGAAAATGTACAATGTGTGATTCTAATAGTATTGGGGATGAATTTCATTATATTTTAGAATGTACATATTTTGTAAACGACAGAAAAATGTTTATACCCAAGAGATATTATGAAAACCCAAATATTATAAAATTTAACGAGCTCATGAATACTTTTAATGTAGAGAAACTAAAAAACTTGTCAATATTTACTAAGAAAATTTTCAAAGTCTGTTCTTCCAGAAACCAACTTTAACAACCTATTGTATTGTGATTTTAACTTTTTTTTTGGTCATTATTACTTCTACTGTACATGTGATCCTTGACTGTATTCGTGTACATTTGTATATACTGATTTTGAACCTCAAATACCAGTGAACTGGTCTTGAGCGAATAAAGAATTGAGAAAATTGAGAATTGAGGCAAGTAAAATAACGGTAGGGACTTGCCCGTGGGCAAGTGACTTTTTAAACTTTCGCTTATGTACCGAAAATGAAAGTACCGTATTTTGCCGAATATAATACACACTTTTTTTTAAAAAATTCTTTACGATCTAAGGGTGCTTAAATCATACACCACAAAAGGATATTGACGAGGTTTTTTTTACAGGTCCAGCATAGGCTATATGAGTATAGCATAATGAAATAAAATTCTCACTACTGTTCTTCAGTACGACTGTTCTCGTGTTTGTTTATCATAATGTTTAAAACTAATTTAATCTTTGTTAGAGTGTTTAATTGCAAAAACTGTTTTGATTATAATCTGACAATTTAGCATCAATTTGAGCTGTTTTTTCTATGTTCAACTTCTTTGAGCTGTGTTCACCGTCTCCATGTATGCTGCCATAACTGATGTTAAAAATAGATGTGTCTGTTATCAGTCGCTAATCATAATCATAGCCTAAAACTTTTTTAAAATTAAAATATCGGGCTTAATATGATGAGATCTAATTAGTTTGAATGAAACAACTCCCAATGATTCATTTGACCTTTATTTTTAACACCTCTGCGGCCTTAGTGAAATCATGGCCGTGAAGACGTGTGCGCTTGTGACCTATTACCTCGGAAATTCACCTAAGGTGACAGAAATTATCAAAACACCCAAAACTGTTTATACAATGTTTGGTTTTTTTACCTTTAAATAAAAAACTAAATATCAACATGTTATGTGATGATTTTTTAACACACTCTTCAAGAAAACCAAGAGCAAGAGATGTTGAATCAAAACTATATATTTTATGAATTTTAAGAGTATTAAAAGTGGAAAAATTTATAGTGAAGGGTAAAACCATCATACGGTATGTGTATTGTTTATTTTTAATCACAATAAAGAATTTGGTTGGACTAGTAGATATTGAGGTAGGGCAAGTAAATTTTGCCTTGCCACTTGCCCGAGGGCAAGTGCTTAAAAAATGTATTTGTCAGCCCCTGCCGTAAACTATAGTTAACAGCTGATAAACCTAGTTTATCGACTGTGAAACTATGTTAAGCTCATTTTTGTGAATTTGGCGTGCCATAAATTAATATGTTCAACCTGAATTAAAAAATCATTTTATCTAAAGGAAGTCATATATAAAATCGATCTTCTCAGACCGAACTCGGAGAGGGCTACATTATCAGTGATTATTGCAGCTATCTCTGACTTTACACAGTGGCGTCGGAAGCAAATTGAAAGTGGGGGGGGGGGGGGGGGGGGCTAAACTAATCCTCAGAAATCTTGACAAAACTTAATTCCCAAAATCATGAAAATCCTAATCCGGGGGGGGGGGGGGGGGGGGAGTATACCATAGTTCCCAAAAAAATTTCTTACTTACCAAATTTTTTCCCCCAAATCATGAAATTCCTAATCCGGAGGGGGGGGGGGGGCATAGTATACCTATAACTCCAACTTCTCAATATTTCAATCTTTTCAAGGTAAATTTCAGATCAATTATGCTTGCTGCGAGAAAAAGTGGGAGGGGTGGCTGAACCCTTTATTACACTATGTGCCTAATGGTTAGGTCTTCCTATGCAAAAAAGTGAGGGGGCTAAGCCCCCCCCCCCCCCTTCGGTTCCGACGCCTATGGATCAATTATGCTTGCTGCGAGAAAAAGTGGGGTGGGGGGGGCTGAACCCTCTATTACGCTATGTGCCTAATGGTTAGGTCTTACTTTGCAAAAGCCCCCTAGCCCCCGGTTCCGACGCCTATGTAACATTAAATTGTGTTAAATCTTAATGGTGTTTCCATTTCAAGTGTTGACTATAGTTCAGGAATCCACTTACCTGGGTTGATTTTTAACTGAGTCTGAGCATTTGACATTAGGGTTACTTCGATCACAAGAGTTATTGCCCTTGTTGTATCGATACTGGTTCCGGTTACACTTATATATTGTGTGTTGTCGGTTTTTTGTTTATTATTATTATTATTATTTTTACACAGGTATTTGACTTATTTGAGCCCTATTTATATAATATGTTTTACATTTCTTATTTTTCCGGATTTCAATTCCGGAAGACTTTAATTTTAGTAGGCAAAAAATGTTTCCTACTTGCGTATATGAGTGAAACGAAAACGTAAAATTCATAGTAAGTTAACTGGTACCACTGGTAGTAGTAAACTATTTCAGAGCTTAATTGACCCTTTTTGGTACAGGGTCCTTTACCCTTTCAATTGGGATTTTTTTGTCCAAATATTGCTCTTTTGGGAAAATAGTTTAAAATATATCACAGGCACCTGAATTTTTATCAGTCAGTCGCTTAATAAGTCATATTATCGAAAAATTCTACCCGTTATATATATATATACACGTATTTTTATATAGAAGGGGTATAATTTTTCGATATATGACTTATTAAGCAAATGACTGATAAAAATTCAGGTGCCTGTGCATATATGGCTCAATGCAATTTAGCAAAAAACAAAAATTCTATACAGTTTTCTTGATTTTCATTTGCATATTACACGTTTACTAATTAAATTAATGATTTTATCATAGTAAACCATAAGTAACAGAACACTCTGATATTTTAATTGACATATATAAGGATGTGTCACTCAGTTTAGCATCAAAAACAGCATCCTTTCTTTTATAAAACAATACGAAACATATTTTGGAAATTTTTCAATTAGATTTTGGAATAAAAATAGTCAATTTTCAATTGGTAGTGGGTTCTTTTACAGGACACGCATGCAAGGGATATTATGCCCTGTATTCTCTCTATAATTCATGATATCAAATATTTTAATGCATTACTGTTTATGTCACACAATACTACATGGCATTTTAGGAAACTGTAACTGTGCAAAATTCCTTACCACATGTTTATATACTATTTTTAGAGAAAAATATTACCCAACTCTAACTCCTTTACCCCCTTTGATCTTATACCAATCAATGGGAAAAAATTAAAATATATATCTATTAATTTGCTCTTCTCTATGACATTATTCGTGGATCAGGAATTTTTCCCAGGGGTCCAATGGATATTTTTTGTTTGAGCAGAGACATAATTAACAGAGATTGGCAACTCCGCCATTAGCGTGTTTTGTTTTTAAAATTATGGTACGGGACCAACCTTACTGTGAGAACTACATTTTTATAAACTGAGATAATGCATGATCTTATTAATAAACCAAAAGTATATTGTTTTAATGAAAAGTGTGCATAGGTTTTAGACATTTTTAAAACAAAAAATTGAAAAATGAGATTAATATATAGAAAATATATTGGCCAGCTATAAAACAACGGTGAAATCTCGGACGACTGGTAGCCAACTACCTCCTAAAACTCCTCTTTTAATATTGTTTATATGACATAAAATCATGAAAATATAATATTTTGAATGTTTTGGTAATAGGTTTTAGCTGTTTATTTTTCGATATAATTGTTTATTAGAAAGATATACTGATTTAAACTGGGAACACTTTACAATAGGGACCGCGGGATTTCACGAGATTTCGATCAATTGCCAATCTCTGTTATTTCTGTCTCTGATTTGAGGCATCTTTTGTTAACTTTACTTCATAAATCAAAAGGGGCGTTTGTCAAGACCATATGTCAACCATTAGTAGTAAAATTCATAACTCTTTTATCTTCAGGGGCCCTAGTGGTGCATATTTAGAAAGATCTTGAATTTAAGCTCAAAATTTTAGACTTCATAGTCCTCATTGCCAGATCTAAGACAAGGTAGTAGGGAGATCCCTATCAAATTATATAAAATAATGTATAGTTTTGGCCTTTGAGGCTAGGTTTTGACTTCAGAATGAAGCTTTAAAAATGCGTATACAAGATTCCCTGATAACTGTACAGCCTGTGGGACTCTTGAGCAGATTTCATTTTGTTCCATGTTACTTACCTGTGTCTGTTAACTTAATGGATTTCTTACAGACTCAGATTGAAAAAATCTTTAATAATTTTACTTTTGAGATTGACTATCTTACTTTGAGACTGCCCCAACAACATGCACAACCTTGTCTTAATCTTACAATCAGATTTAATGTAAACATGTTGATGTTCACACAATTGAACACACTCAGTGTTAGATTCTGAATTCTTCTATTCGTAATGTTGAAGAAATTGAGAGTTTTTAAAGATTGGTAAGAGTTTTCAAAATTTAATTTCTTATTAATGAATTACTTATCATGCATGAAAAATTATTTTTATTAGATATACCTGTAAGCCTTTTACGCACATTATGGGAAGGTACAGTTCCAGTCCAGATGACAGTAGAAAAAGAAGAAAACCTTCAAATTCCTCCGACTCATCAGATGATTCAGACAGTAGCTCTCCTGACAGAAAAAAGTCAAGGCGGTCAAGATCTGATGAAAGACAACAGAAAAGGAAATCAAAAAGTCAGAAAAATACCTCCGGCAGATCAAGATCAAGGTCGTATGATAGAGGCCGGCATAATCACTCAAGGTCGTCTGATTCCCGCTCAGGGTCGAGTTCAGATAGCCGAAGCAGGTCAAGATCGTTTGACAAACGACGCTCGAGATCAAGATCTCCCTTCAGAGACAGAAAATCTAATGGCAGGATGCACTCGGACAGGAAGTCAGCTAATTTACCCAAACGATACAGATCACGGTCTCCCCTTCCTGATTCGTCATCCTACAGGCGTGATAGAGGAGGCGACACCTTTGGCCATGATGACAGAGTCACATCGATGAGGTTTGGTGACAGGGATGATGGTAACAGTGGCTGGGGTGGTGGCAGGTCTAGTCACTTCCAGGGTCATGGAGGAGGGGGGCGCTACAACAGGGGGAACAACGGCATGCTCCCAGACTTCTTTGACAGGTGGGTTACAGTGATAATACTTAGTAATATAATGGAATAATCTTATTATGCTTATCACTTGTCCTTTGAAATTTGGGGAGATAATGCATGAATGAATTCTGCAGATAGAAAAATACTTTCAAATTGATAGCTTTCCAAAGGCAAGTAAAAGTGCAAAAAATAAAAACAGCTTGAGGTAAGCTGTCAGACCATTGTTTTCAAACTTTGATCAGGTAACCCGAGTTGATTGCTAATTCCCTTCACCTTTTAAACTATTCTTTTTAACGTATTTGATTTTATTTGAATAAGTTTTAATGATTTTGATGTGCATGTACACTATTCCATGAAAGACATAGATTATTTAATTCACTAGTTCTAAGATTTTATATACATTTTGATATTAAAGAATATGTACAATGTAATAAAAATAAGATCTTGCATATTGCATCTATTAGATTTGCATACATCATACATGATGTATATTTTAAAGTGAAATAATATTGTCATAGATGAATGAATATATATATATAATCATTAAAGTGTTCTGACAATGAAACTTGTATTTCTGTTTAGACGTAGAGAGGAGAGGGAGAGGATAGGGGAGATGGGTATACCAGAGTGCTGGGGACACTCCCCCTCACACGCCACCCTCACAGAGTAAGTCAACACCAAAAACTGCTGTGACACTAAGTTCCTTAGCTAGCTGGTATTTTACCCGTTTGCATATATTATTACAGGTGGATTCTCCTTACCACGAAGTTTCATGGGAATCACGTAAAATTCTGGGTGAAAGCTTACTCCCAGATCATAATTATGAGAAAATTTTCTAATTATTTGTATGTTGGTTTCATTAGATGAGTCAATTACCGTGTATAATAGATAATATCTTCAATTTGTTTATATCAAACATTCAAATACACTTATATAGGACAATTTCTTATATATATGGGAAGTGATTTATGTGTTGTTTTCTCTCTAAAAAAATTATCAAGTGCTCATGCTATAAATACAATGTACATGTATACCTATGTTTGTGTTATCTATGTCCGCCTTACCTATGCTTTGTTTGTTTTCTCCTTACAGTTCAGAGTCAGACAGTGGGAACTCGGCAGAGAATAGCGACTCCTCTTCTGGTAAGGACTTTTAAGTTCTTTTACTAGGACTTCAAAACTATGCATGCATTATTTACGGATAGTTTTTGTTTTGAACTGTAAAATTATTCATTTAGTGTAACATTGTTTCACATTTTGTTGGTTGGTTAGTAAATGATATACTAATATTTCTTTCTATTTTGTGAAGATAAAAAATCAACATTAATTGGTTTCTATATTGACAGGGGCAAAAAGAAAAAGAAGCAAGAAGAAAAAGAAAAAGGAGAGAAAGCACAAGAAGAAAAGCTCTAAAAGGTGGGACAATTTTGTTGTTGGGTTTCTACTTTTATTGTTAATGTGTGATGTGAAAGATTGACTTTTGTTTACCAAATATATTGTACATTTTTCAACTATTTACAGCAAAAAGAACAAGAAAAAGAAATCCAAGAAAAAGAAGAAGAAGGAGACAGAGTCCAGTGCGAGCGAATCGGAGAAGGAGGAGGAGCCAATGTGGTTAGAGAAGACAGGTAAGGAGAGAGAGATAAACAGAGGGGAGAGGGAGGAGGAGGAGAAGGAGCCAATGTGGCTAGAGAAGACAGGTAAGGAGAGAGAGATAAAAAGAGAAGGAGGAGCCAATGTGGCTAGAGAAGACAGGTAAGGAGGAGCCAATGTGGCTAGAGAAAACAGGTAAGGAGAGAGAGATAAACAGAGGGGAAGGGGAGCCAATGTGGCTAGAGAAGACAGGTAAGGAGAGAGATAAACAGAGGAAAAGGAGGAGGAGCTAATGTGGCTAGAGAAAACAGGTAAAGAGAGAGAGAGATAAAAAGAGAAGGAGGAGCCAATGTGGCTAGAGAAAACAGGTAAGGAGAGAGAGATAAACAGAGGGGAAGGGGAGCCAATGTGGCTAGAGAAGACAGGTAAGGAGAGAGATAAACAGAGGAAAAGGAGGAGGAGCTAATGTGGCTAGAGAAAACAGGTAAGGAGAGAGAGATAAACAGAGGGGAAGGGGAGCCAATGTGGCTAGAGAAGACAGGTAAAGAGAGAGATAAACAGAGGAAAAGGAGGAGGAGCCAATGTGGCTAGAGAAAACAGGTAAGGAGAGAGAGATAAACAGAGGGGAAGGGGAGAGGGAGAGAAAATGTGACTTGGGATGTAAGAGAGAGAGAGGGAGAGCGAAAGAGGAAATGTGACATGGGATTTAAGAGAGAGAGAGGAGAGAAAAAATGTGACTTGGGATTTCAGAGAGAGAGGGGGGGAGAGAGAAAATGTGACTTGGGATTTCAGAGAGAGAGAGAGAGTCACGAGTATTTGTTATGGGTTGTAAAGAACTGTTACATTGTAGAGATATTTAATGTAATGAGATGCCCTGTATTTCCTGTAGTTCACAGATCAGAGGATGAGGATGAAGAAGTTGGTCCTCAGCCATATCAACCCGAGAACACGGTCAACAGGATGGAGTGAGTACTGCATATATACATGCATTAACAACGATCATTCTCTTCAAATTGTATTGTTTACAGAGATAAAAGCTATTTATTCTTTTGAATTTCTCTCACACACAAACATTATGTAAAACATGAGAATCTAATTTTAAAAAACTTCTAAGAAAGTTTTGTTTTATTTTACGTGTACATTTGTCACGCACATATGTGTATATTAAGTCATTTAATGTCTACTTTCTCTTTACAAATATGTCCAGTATTTTCATTCTGTTGACAAAAGTACTGTGTTAAATATTTACTTTCTCTTTACAGCTATGGTAAAGCATTGTTGCCTGGTGAAGGTGCAGCTATGGCTGCCTACATCGCAGAGGGTAAGAGAATCCCACGAAGAGGAGAAATCGGTCTGACCAGTGAGGAAATCGATGGATTTGAGCAATCGGGCTACGTCATGAGTGGAAGCAGGTATGTTGATAAACATTTCTGTCTCTCTCTCTCTCTTAAAACATGTATACTGTATTACAATGAAATGGATTTTATAAACTAATAAACATATGCTTCTCTCACCACACATTGTTAATATACCAGATATTTTGTTTGACTCAAAGACACAAAAAAACCACAATTGACCCCACAAATTAAGAATAGGCCAAATATGTTTGGCTATTTTCAGTTCAGTTTCTCAAGATTTCCATTTTGTAATAATTTCATGAATTAACACACTTGCTTTCATTGACTTATTTCAGACATCGTCGAATGGAAGCCGTTCGTTTGAGAAAAGAGAACCAGATTTATAGTGCTGATGAAAAGCGAGCCCTGGCCAACTTCAACCATGAGGAGAGGTCCAAGAGAGAGAAGAAGATCCTCACACAGATGAAGGAGATGATTCGGAAGAAGACCGAAAATAAACACTAGATATCAGCAGATATCCCCAGATATCAAGAGAGAGAAGAAGATCCTTATGCAGAATATCCTTATGCAGAAGAAGACGATTCAGAAGAAGACAGAAAATAACAGTCTAGATAAATATCATAAAATGTCTGTAGATATCACCAGATATCCCAAGATAACAATGCTGAGTGTGATTCATGAAATAGGTGCATTTAAATCTGATCTTTATTTTTTTTAAATTGGAAGTTTTAGCGAAAAATTTCACCAAACTCTGTTCCACGTTGTTAACTTGAAAGGAAAATTACACAAATAATTTTGAATCTGCCAATAGACCTTAGAACTACAATGTAAGCACTGTATTAAAGAAAAAATATACTTCTTGGAAAACATCATTTGTATGTAAATATGAAAATAAAGATATTAAAATAATATTATTACAAGAACACTGTTGATAATTCTTTTATTTGGGACTCACAAAAATTAGTGTCTTTGTAATCATTCTATTAAAATACAGCAGCTTGAGATTCATGTATCACGTGTGTTGTGTGGATCCATGATCAAAGAAACCATATACACCACTGGTGACCAGGAGTAAAAAACCATTGGATTTTGAGGATGTTATTTTATTTGTAACGTTTTTTGGTTGTTAGAAGAATCTCTTCTTTGTATAGACACTTGTTGGTTAGTGCTAATGGTTTATATACAATTGCAATCTATGAACAAACAGTGAACATGATTCAAGTTATGTACATGAAATGAATTTAAAAATCTATTGCAGTAGCTTCACAAATAATTATGTATAGCACTTCGTGCGTTCAATCCCATTTCCTTTTCAGAATTGTGTTTCCGCTATGCTTCCTTCGCTTGCGTAACTAACCTTCTTGCAAGAGAATGGTTCCAATGTATCCATTGTTCATAAATTTTCCGAGTTATTTCCCTTTGAGAATTTACCTCACGGACAAACCTTACCTAATTTAAACGCAGATAAAGAGCGTTTCTGTAAATATCAAATGATGCTCTAACAAGAGCTTGTAAAATAGCCCAGTGTGCCTGAAGGTAACTATTAGTACATCTATAAAACATTTTCCTAAATGTATTCTCATAAAAATAATTCCTATCAAGAAATTTGAAATGCTTGCACTTGTTTGTTGTCGTACCCTATAGACACTAGTCCTCTTGCCAAGACGATTTAGAAAGGACATTCTTATAGAACATGCCTTCACACCATAATGAAATTGTAAAAGACTTGTACATGTCTAGAAAACTGTCATTTTCATTATTGGATATCAAAATATTCACACATGTTGTATAATTATGATAATTGTGCATGACAAAGTCTTGCACTACACAAGAAAGAACAGGTACTGCTTGTTAAATGTTAGTCTTCTAGCCAATCATTGGTAGTCCTTCGGAGAAATTGTAACTGGGGGTTTTTCATTAGCGTGTAGACCAGATGCCAGCGGTGTCTAGCTAAGGCCTTCTTTGACATTTGGTTGTCCTTCCAGAATGCATTTCCTGAAAAAAAAGATCTTTGAATTTTTTGATGGGGATCAATAATTTATTTTTCCAGGGTAAATGATCTTGGAGATAATTTGAATAACATTCTCTGATTCAGCAAATTAGGGTTGTTGCAGTATACTCTGTAAACATTGTAAAATGCATTTGTAATATATGAGCCTTTCTCACCAAGTTCTGCAATATGAACTTCTCCCTGAGCAACGGATGCTTTTAAGCTCAATTTCATTTTTCTCCATTTTGGTTCGAATCCACTGGGTCTGGCAAGGAGCAGACGCACAAAAGTTAACAGAACCGGATGTGACGTCACATTTTCAAAATGAAGAAATCCCACATAAGCTCGAAAACCTTTTTAAAGCAAAAAGAATAAAACAAAAACAAATGAAAACCTACTAGTTATTAACAGATTATCAAATAACTATGTATTTAATGACATTTGAGCTTCAAGAAGTTTGCTGGCATTGATAACAGGGAACGTTCATTCAAAGTTAAGATATATTGTATACTTTGGTTGAAGAGTAAAAATGGATCAAAAACTTGATATAATTCCTGCTATTTGTTATCAATGTTTCTTTTTGCATGTCAACTGATTTTAAAAAAGTTAAAGAAGAAATTATGTCAAAATGTTTAAAAACAAGGCTGCATGTTAATTGATTTCTCTGTCGAAGTGTATTTATTGTTGGTTCTGTTGTTTATACCTGTATCCAGAGTCTCGAACTCCCGGGACAGAGAGCTGTGGTCCAGTCTGGCCAGGGTCAGTGCCCCCAGGGTGACGGCCTTCAGGAGGCGGTAGGGACATCGCATGGACCCGATAATGATGTCCAGGATAAACGTAAAGTACAGGAACAAATGGTAGCCTTGTCTGTTATAATGAAGAGTAAACTTAGAAAAAGATGGTAAGCTCGTTCTACATAGCAGAATACACTAGGTGGTAACTAGCCTTTTCCAATAAAATGCACATTAAGGAGTAGATGGTAGTCTTGTTTGAATTGAAAAAAAAATAGACTATGGAACATTAATTTATTATGAATGTCGCATAAAAAAGAACTGACCTTGTTTTGTATGGCCATAACTCTGCCCCTATTCTGCAGGAAGACGAATCTGGCTGTCAGGATCTGTAGAATCCGGACCAGGAACGAGAATACGATCATAGGCCTGAAAACCGAAAGTGTTCCGTTAAAATACTGTATACGTGGAAATATTCGCTCCGTTTTATTTTCGCCCCATTTGCCCTCACAGTCGTCGGGCGAATTTCAGACTGATCGAATTCCTAGGTTTCAATTTAATTATTTCTTTTATAACAAAATTGTGTCTGGGCGATTTCAAGGCAGGAAGAAACTGTGTCAGTGTATAAAAGGGCGAAAATTATACTGGGCGACAAATTACCCTGTATACAGTAACAAGATTACTATGTAACAGCAGGGTGTTATTTATTCAGAGAGTACTAGTAGGATTGACGGCCAAAGTTTTGATACAATTTATATAATTTTTTTTTATTAACTAGTAGTTTAACTTAATACGAGTAAGTCATGATACATATGTACTTGTAATGTACTAACGTACATGTATGACCTTTGACAAAATAAAGCTTTGTTTATAGTTAAATATTTACATTCTACTGTGTTTTTCCATTAAATTCCGTGATGTTTAAATGCCTCTAAATGCAACTCCTATTCACTGCGTATGAATTTACGAGTAATTTACATAAGTAGTTCTCAAACAGTGATTTCTATGTTATCAGTTAAAAGATGTATTTCATGAATGTTGTCAAAACACCATGTTTTATAATAATTCAACAAAAAAGTTGACTTTATTGTTAAAAGCAACATTTCAAGAGTTATTTATCATGGGTTATATTTTCATGCTCGTCGATCTCATCTCAACAGTCTATGTGAAAACCAGTTTAAACCGGTTTTACAAAACAGCTGTTCTTGCTGTTACTTATTCACTCCCTCCGTGATCTGCACTTTATATCGATTTATTTAAGTAAACGATTGATTTCTTCAGTAAGGGAATGTAAATATAAGCATTGAATGATTTATTTTTGACGTCGTCGTGTCAATAACTGCCGTCAGGTGAGCAGACAATTTATCATAACGCGCTAACGCGCGTTATTCAATTTGTCTGCTCACCTGACGGCAGTTATTGACACGACGACGTCAAAAATAAATCATTCAATGCTATAATATGAAGATAAACCAATCCCTGGTTTTGAAGTTACTCCGTAACCTCTAACATAATCCTAGTCGGACTGATTGGACTGTAACCTTGTTCCAAAATATAAAAGAAATATCAGGACAGTCCGTAAATTATAGTAACGTGGCCTTGACCTACACATACGAACTTTATCCTTTGCCCTTGATGACCTCTCCTTTAGGTTTTTAAACATTACAAATAAAATATCAACCTTTAAATATGCATACAAGAAAAAATAGAAAATTCAATCTTTTTAATCAAATTCTTATTCGTTTTCAACAGAGATGGATTTAAGAAATGAAAGTCGATGAGACATCCATCAAAAAAACTGTCAGCGGGTTTGAGCATACTTACCATATCTTTTTGAAGATGGCTATAAATGGGCCCTCACGTTTGTACTTATTATGATGAACACCAAGGATATTCCGAAGGAAGAGAGAAACAAAAGCGTAATCTGCATCATGTACGCTGAAATTTTCAAAGTTCAGTATTACAGAGCATCAGATTTGATATATAGATGTTTCTTATTTTCTTGACCGTTTCGTCTAGGATTTGTTTAATTAAGCTTTGAGAATAATACTAAATTACCAAAAATTATGAATCCTATCTGGTACCCTGCAAACCGCATGCTACCAACCTAAAAATATATACAGTTTTAAATAAGATATCAATGAAATGCCGTTATGCATTATGATAAACCGATCCATGTATATCTAAAATAATGATTATTATGAACTCAATAGAAGTAAAACTCCTTTAATATTTTTGTTTTTACCAAAATGCCTGTGTTGTTTTGATCTTCGCGTTTGGGAATGTGCGAATTGTCTCCCCGGTATAGCTCCATCAAATACTGTCTGTAATCAAGATATGCATCATAAGTAATATATTGCTACAAAGAATAACCTACTTGTATCAACGCATCGATGGAGTACTATCCGCATGTGAAGATATGTATTACATCGAACAAAAAGAGAATAGATTTAAACATGAAAACAGTCAAAAACCTTCACTTGAAATGTCGAAAATTCAAATACAATTCAATATCAGAACGAAATTTTAAACATCTATAGACAGTTTTTGCTAAACTGAAGTCGGACAACGAATTGTAATAATGAACAAAACCGTACCACGATATCACACTGATTTAGAAGGAATTTTTTTTTCTTTTGTACTACCTGTATGAGGTCAAAGTGTGGATGATGTTCATAAGTCCTATACAAAAGCCTAGAGAGACGGACAGGATGGAACAGACTGAGAAAAGAATAGAACAAAATGTTTATACAATCGCAAACTTTCCTATGTTTCCGGTAGAGTTTCGATAAAAAAAGAAGTTATTACTAGTGGTCAAGATATATATTATATCATTTAATTGCATGGTATCATTGATTTCATTAATTGAATACACAGTAAATAATGGTTAATTTTGGTACAAGATATCGCAGTTATACCAGTCTATGATAATTTTGGTACAAGATATCGCAGTTATACCAGTATATAGTAATTTTGGTACCGGATATCACAGTTGTATCACTATGTGATAATTTTGGTACCAGATATCACAGTTAATCAGTATATGATAATTTTGGTACCGGATATATATTACCGTTATATCACTTGACTATATGATAAATTTGGTACCAGATATCACAGTTATATCAGTATATGATAATTTTGGTACCAGATATCACAGTTATATCAGTATATGATAATTTTGGTACCAGATATCACAGTTATATCAGTATATGATAATTTTGGTACCAGATATCACAGTTATATCAGTATATGATAATAACCCGCATGGTGGTAAGCTACTTTTCAGTATAACAAAAGTAGATTTATACCTGCAGTACACAGGCATTGATATTAAAATATACAGCCACCTAATGCTTTTTATCATTGAATTTGAAACCAAACAATACGGACGTTACAACATATATAACAACTGATTTGATATCACAGATATCGTTTGATATCTACCCTGAATGGCTGTCGCGACGTCCCAGGTTACAAACAGAACGGTGACGGTGAAGTTTGTGCTGATGCTCTCAGCTTCCTTGATTTCGTCAATTAGTGCGATCGTCTTCCAGATCTGGGATAATATGTTAGAGAGGAGTGGAACCAGTACTAAAAGAACTTCGGCCGATATCTGAAAATAAAATCACGGTATATAGTTACGTTTACAATAGCTTACATTGCAAAACATAAAAAAAAAAAACAACTAGGAAAATTACGGCTTCATACTGTTTAAAATTGAAAACAATTAAAACAAAATGAGCTGTGTTTTTTAGAATGTTATTTTGCTGAAAAAACCTGCTAGTATGATAAGTCTGCATATAACTTAAACTCTTATGATAAATAAAATTTAAAAGAATCATTAATTTCGTCAGAATTTCGATATTTTTGTCAATTTAGTAGGAAATAACATTTTCGTAAAAAAAAATTCAGCATGAAAATTGCAGCTTATATTGCTTTAACTAAAAGTTACATAATGTATTCAAAATAATATATTACAATTCTTTATAAAACAAAATCAAAAATACGCCTCTAAATTTAATTCATAATTCGTTTATTTATAAAATGTTTAAATCGAGTTAAAAAAAAAATAGTTGTCCCCGGCGGTTTGAATCTCTATTCACAGTACAACTTTGATATGAACAGAACAACTTTGATATGAACGGAACAACTTTGAAATGAACAGTACGACTTTGATATGAACAGTACAACTTAAATATGAACAGTACAAATTTGATATGAACGGTAAAACTTTGATATGAACATTACAACTTCGATATGAACAGTACAACTTTGATATGAACAGTACGACTTTGATATGAACAGAACAACTTTGATATGAACAGTAAAGCTTTAATATGAACAGTACAACTTTGATATGAACAGTACAACTTTGAACAGTACGACTTTGATATGAACGGTAAATCTTTGATATGAACAGTACGACTTTGATATGAACAGAACAACTTTGATATGAACAGTACAACTTTGATATGAACAGAACTTTGATATGAACAGAACAACTTTGATATGAACAGTACAACTTTGATAAGAACATTACAACTTTGATATGAACAGTACAACTATGATATGAACAGAACAACTTTGATATGAACAGTAAAGCTTTGATATGAACAGTACAACTTTGATATGAACAGTACAACTTTGATATGAATAGTACAACTTTGATATGAACAGTACAACTTTGATATGACAAAATATTATAGAACTAGTATTCGCTCGTTTCTGCATTTCCAGAAAGGCTAGCTTACTTTGATAAAGCTTTGGTTAGCTACTGACCAAGTGGACGGCCTTACTATCTATATAGATCGGTAAAGCATATACTCCGTCCCAAAATATTTATGCAGCACATTTTTTAATCATTTAATCTTCATTAATACAATTAATCTCGGAGTTCAAAAGAATGAAAAAATTCCAAAATGTATTCTTTGAAATGCTCCCTCTAGCTTGTCATGATCAGGATTCAATAAACGGTAAAAATTAAAAGTCTATACGGGGATTCTGCTTATTGCAAGCGACAAGAAAGTACACGAATGATAACGTTGAAAAACTATGCGAGGTGTTTCTACTGACCTCCGTATGAAATATATGTCAGGTTTCCCACTATAAATCTCCGTATAGGAAAGGACTGTATACGTTTGTTAGAAAATGGTTAAAAACTTAAGAAAATCAGAACTTGAGACAGACTATATACAAATTAATTTAAAATATATATTAGTATCTATTGATGACCTTGTGGGCGACCTTACCATGTAGATGAGAAGAATCCCGACGACCACCACGCACATCATTCGGAGAGAGTACCGGAAGTCTTGCAGTAGGATAATAAGATAGTTCATTAGCATGTATATAATTGTATATGTATAGTATACTGTGAAAACTTCAAATAGTTATGTTGATGGATCAAGAGTAAGACAATTCTTAACTATAACAAGTTTACGAACCTCAACTTGAAGATATTTACTCTGATATATATTGATCACATTGACATACTTTAATAATTATTATTTATCATCCAGCGGCATCAGTCTAAGGTATGACGTACTAGTAACCAAAACTGGTTGAATTTGACTAGTCAAGGGGTTAACCGCAGCTTCTTTTTTTTTCAAGTGAGCATAAAGTCAATTTATATATTTGATCATTGGTGAAAGTAGTTTTAATATTGTAGCGAAAAGGGGTCAAATTCAGTGCCCTAGCAAGATGCTCATTTTCCATACCTGGGATTTTTTTGTAAGTGAGTTGAGCCTTAACTTTCTGAAGATATTCTTTCAGGAATTCATGAAAAACGTTGTCAGGCTCGCTCTTGCTGCAAAATGAAGCATACGATTGTTGTAGACTAATTTTAAAAGACTACTGGTATTTTGTCAAATTTAAATCAATTTTGAAATATACAACTGTAGATAGAAGTATAGAAAAGGTATTCTTGATAATTTTAGCTGTCTTAATATTTTTGCGCAAGTAATTTTAACATTGTCGCAGTTTGAATAACTTACTGAGAAAAATTGTGAATGAATAACTTAAATATTTTGGAATGTTTTTCCCAAAAGACATTTTATAGAAATTAATACTTATTCTACTTCTTTGATAGATATTTAAAGTAAAAAAAATTTCAAATTTTAATTAAATTTAACATACAATTTTTTCAAACAGTCTTGATTTTTTTTTTCCAGATTAACTCTCATTCTTAAATGAGAGTTTTTAAACCTAAAAAATTACGACACACGTCTTTAACAGATTTGATCTGAAAACTATATAAGTTGAGTACATGAGATTTTAAAATGTTGGGGCCTTTTTTGGCTAGTGTTAGTTTTAAATATCCTTTTTTTATTACGATTGGTTCCTTGAGGACAATTTCTTCCTAAGCAGACCCTGTACGTATCGACCCTGGGGCGTCTCTTTGATTCTGTCGATCTCCTGGGCCGAGAATTCCACAAATGACCCAACAACTCGCGCCATCAGCTTACGAACTGACCGGATCAGCCTGGCGGGAAAACTCACGCACAAAAACACCATACACATGAAGATGGGGATATTTTGTATGAATAACCCCATCCGCTTTCCCTGATGAAAATTAAAACAAAAAATATTTTTAAAAAAACGTCTGCATGTAAAATTTCTATTTTTAGATTGTGAACAAACTGCACTAGTTTAAAACGATCAATTATATACATCTATGACCTTCAACTCCACAAGTCGTTATCGTTGACCTTGACATTAAGGGTTACTAAGTACAACAACCTTACAATCAGGGTCACTAAACCTTGCAATCAACTCAACAGCAGTCAATGTTTTCGTATTATTATAAGATCAAGTTTATTAATCATTCGATTTTTTTTAATAAGAGTTTTTTTCTTCCTTGTTTTTAATCCTGTCGTACAAGGTTTTGCTGGCATAAATATGTCTATTTATAGCTCGTGAGAACATTAAAAAACGACCCCTTCTCATCTTTAGACCCCTTACTCCTTGAAGTTTAAAAATGAATACATGGTACAAACACTCAACATTAACATTTGACGAAACGAATCAGTAAAAAGAGGGTTTACCTCATCCCCGTAACACCCAAGTCTTTGGATGATGTACAGTGACGTCATTGTCCAAATGTAAAGTGTCCCTAATAAATCCCCCACCGATGTCTTATCCGCCAGAGCGACCAGTAAAGGGAAATAATCCATGGAGTAAACGATGATAGAAACAACGGCTCCCAGTACTGTAAGAATAAACCTAGAAATGATGTATAAAAATCTCTCTCTCTCTCTCTCTCTCTCTCTCTCTCTCTCTCTCTCTCTCTCTCTCTCCCTCTTCGGTCCTACATTTTCTCACTCGTTCTATGTTAATCAACTTATTTAACAGGGGTACATAACGTGTGTGTGTGTGTGTGTGTGTGTGTGTGTGTGTGTGTGTGTGTATATATATATATATATATATATATATATATATATATATATATATATATATATATATATATATATATATATATATATATATATATATATATATATATATATGGCCAGACTTTTATAAAATAGAAGTTCAATGTTTACTTAAATAATTACAAGTTTTAGATAAAACCAATGATTTTACTTTGAACGCTGAATGGGCCGTTGTTAGCGGTACGTATAACATAGCGCCTTTTGACGGCTATCTCAAAACACAGAAAGGTCAGCGCACCGAATGTAGCGGCAAACGAAAAGCGGTCCGAACCGAACGCTTCCTTAGGTCTGTAAGTAACAAAACGTGAACCATAAATAAAATCCGCATACTCTTAAATACATCTCTATTGATATTTTCTTTGCCAAACAATTTTGATTTATTATATAAATTGCATGTATATGTTATAATTTCTTTACAGGTTGATAGATAGAGTGGTGAATGGATAGACAGATAGTTAGACATGCTAATTGAATGTAACCCCTCCTAATCTCGTATATTATAGTCCTATTTGGATATTTGAATTGCTGTACACGTAGTCTTAAAAAGTTGGGAAAACTGTTTTAAAATTTTTTTCCCGTCCTGCATGATATGAAAATATGAAAATAGCAAGTGCATATTTTATGATATGAAAATAGCAAGTGCATATTTTATGATATGAAAATAGCAAGTGCATATTTTATGATATGAAAAAAGCAAGTGCATATTTTAAATCAGAGATATGGAGATGTACTATTTTGTTGTACTGGTTCTGACAAAAACATATCTTCAGACAGAGAGACACTCAGACGCACAGACAGACGGACGGACGGGCACGGTGATTACAATTTACCACCCCCAACAAAACAGAAAGAAAACAAGTCGTTTGAGGAGTATAAGGCAAATATCTTTAACCTACTTCCTCGTTACATTTTTTCCGTGTAATATCCTTTGAATGATTTCTAGTTTTGATAGGAATAAAACAGCGACCACCAAAACCTGTAAGAAGAGAGGACAGTGGGTTAATTTCGTATTTGTAAGCTTGTACATAGTGTTTAGCTACATTTGCTATCGCATATTATCTGTTTCGTCTCTAGTACAGAAATAACATTTTTATGTCTTGCTTATCGAGTTTATGTTTCTTATGATATCATAATGAAGGACAATGACGTCACGAGTACTTACAGCAGGAACCAGCAGAAAGACGTACATATTCTGTCGATCGAGGGGCTCCTCGCAGTCTTTTCTGAAGTTATATAGATATAGTGAAATAATCTTAGCTGATTATACATGTACATGTAATATCGAATCCATATATATTTGTAGCTTCATGCATGTAGAAAGGTAAAATAGTCTTAGTTGATTGACATCGATAACATCCATGATATTTATTTACTATTAGCATCATAAACATAGATACAAATGCGGGTAGAATGACCCCTGGCTGCTTATATTGAATCCATACATTATAGCATAATGCATATTTAATCATTTAGATTTAGTGAAGAAACATTTACTGACACTTATTTTAGCCAATGGCATGCAACTCCGATTAAGATATATATAAATATATATATATTGAATTTCGAATATTAACCATAATAAAAGGTTATTAGATTAAATTTAAAAAAAATTAAAATATATATATAGATATATATAAATTTTATATATATATATATATATATATATATATATATATATATATATATATATATATATATATATATATATATATATATATATATATATATAAAAAATACAACAAAATTACGCTAACTTTTTGGTAAATTCATCTTTCCACGCTTTTAAGAAAGCCTTGCGAAGGTTCCTGGCCACTTCTGAGGCGTAGTAATACCTGGTGTCCACACTGCTGTTTGTGATACTTGTATTCATTTCCAGAAAAGACTGTTTTCAAACTCGGTCTGAAACTATTTAATTTTGTTATTCACACTGGACTTTGCAGACGAAATTACTTACATGTACTTACTTACTTACATGTACTTGCTCACCCTGTGTCTGTTTGTCTGTCTCTCTCCCTCTAGTTCTCTCTCTCTCTCTCTCTCTCTCTTTAGTTTTTCTTTCATAAATATTAATTATAGATGCATTAGAATATAACTATAATATGTATATGTTAACTACAAAAATTGCATATATTTTCAGGTTCCATTATCAGATTAATATATGAAGTGATAAACAATTTATGTATAATAAAACACCACTTACATGTATCGGACAGTATATATTGATGGGCATTGCTAAGTTGTAAACAATAAATTTACTCCTGGGCCGGTTTTCCGACTAAGATACGGTGACGAATTCTGATCACTTCAAAAGATCATCCGCTCTCATCACAATAGGAAACCGTGGGTGCTTTAATTCACTGGAGGTACTTGTACTTTGATAAGTATGAACCAGTGCATGGGAGCTCTTTATTAATACCTATTAAGAGGTTGATTTTTGTAAATTTGTTATACATGTACATTCAAGAAGAAGTCATCTAAGTGCACGCTGTGATCTATATGAAAACGGATAGAGAGATGGAAAAAGGATCGAACAATTAAATGAACCAAAAACGCAACACCATATATGTCTCGAGCCCTTACCCTGCCCTTGATAATGAGGGGCATACATATTAATATCCATTGGTTTTCCTCTCCTGGATATATACAAATCCTGGATCCACGCATTACTATATAAAAGTTTCTTTATCATATATACTCATTTTAACTTTAGATTGACCAAAATTGTTTATTTTGTTTACAATCCATAAGCCTTATCAAGAATATGGGAGAATAAGATGGCGCAAATGCCCATTCGGTTTAGTAGTGAAATACAATTTTAATTTATTTTCTCCCAATTAAATCTATTCAAATATATTATAATACAACTTCGCAAAAGCAAAATTTCTAACTATAGTCAGTTCTTAATATATTTAACAAAAAATAAGAAAAAAAATATTGTCGGAAATTTTGGTGGTATCGAACCCGTAACATAAAAACCCTAGATAAAACGGTTAGCTTATGCCAGGTACTCTAACCACTGAGCCATTTTTGACACAGAAAAGGCGGCTTTTTAAATATTATGTGTGACTAAGGTCACGAATTACCGGACTTGTATTATTTTTTAATACGTTCAGTTGTTGGGATACAATATGATATTTTTAATGTATAGTGGGTCATCTCTCCACGTTTTTGATGATTGAAATCGGTTTGTTTTCCATTAGACCTTAATTAGACTATGAGAAAAATATGGAGCACAGACCCACTCTATAAAAGAAAATGCCTTGAAGTTCTAAAAAATGACAATATTTGCAGGTTTTGATACGTATACGCCTGTTTGAGTCAACATATTCCAAGTATTAAACATACCTACAGGTTACAAATCAATGATTCATTAAATATATATTGTTTTAAATGATTTTTAAAAAACCCATCAGATTTGTTGATATTTTTATTTTTTAGTAGCCTGTCCGACCGTGTATGGGCATTTTACACGCCTTATCCACCCATCTTCTTTCTTTAAAAAAAAAAAACACACAAAGAAACGTGGATTCTTCGTGGAAATATTGATATGTTGTCAATTACAACTACAGTCAGTAATGATTAAGGTTGCTGTGCATGAAAGTATAGCTAGCTTCGATCAGTAGCTCATATATCCTATATATACAGTAACTCAAAATTATCAAATGTGACAAAGTCAACAATCTTTCAATAACTCAAAATTTGAAGAAGAGAATTTCTCGACCACTTGAAATGTTATACTATAAAAATACGATTAGTGCGTATATACTGTTAATGCATTTGGCTGCTTGTTTTTTTTCAATTTCAGAACCTGGGGCCAAATAACCAGGGGACGAGATAATTTAGTACCGTTTTTTCCGAGACGCGAGATTTCATCTTATCGCGAGATCTCGTTCGAGATTGCATTCTGTATTTGTTTACCATGTTAACAAGGTGCTAGGACTTGCTCACACCAAAATAACTGCTGTTTTGGTCCAGATTAAGTAAGAATTATTTTTTAAAAATGTTTAAGTTATGAATTAGACTTTTATGTTCAACAGGAATAATGAAATAAGTAGCAGAAAACACCCGGGAAAGCAGAATTCATTCAGCTCGAATTTACTTAAATGCCGACTTAACTATATTTCAGTGAAAAATTTAATTATAGGTGTGATATGTTCTTACATCGACTTATTTAGTTAAGTTAACCTGAAGTCAGGTGATGATAATCATAAATTTCTCTGGATATTCATTTTACTTTATTTTTTATTTTTTGCCTATTACAGCAGAACTTCCTTTCCATCATGTCATTTGGATTTAACACTAACACCCGATCTAAAGAAGATATTTCTTTCCGACTAAAACAACAGTAAGTAAAATATGATGCTTCAAACTAAATCAGATAATTAAGTTCACCTTAATTTATTTTTGTAAATGTCTTAATGAATTTCTTTTGTTATAGAATGAACATTCCAATTTTGTAAAATCAATGATTTACGGATCATATTTAAATACAATTTAATGAAGGAATTCTTAGTTTTCTTATACTTTAAAGAATAATTAATGTAAATTAATAAAATGATTATAATCAAATCATACTGAGACCTTTCATTTGACTGCCATTCTAATCTCTTATACCTTAATAAGTTTTGTTACCTGATGCCAGTAGGCTTTAGAAAAATTCCTTCATATTTGATTGAAAAAAGAATTATTTTTATGGTCAATAATTGTATATATAGGTCACGGTTTCAGTAAGTATTTGGAGAAAATGTGTATTATGTGTCCTAGTGGTAATAAAGAAATTATTCAAGAAAATCTTCTGTTTAGCAAAACACTCATTGCTATTCAAAAACATTTGCATGGACAAGTCTTCATATTCCACAGCTATGTGTAGCATATGCAAAGTTCAACAAGTAGAGGTATAGAACATGTACTCTTTGTACTGTGAAGTTTGTATTGGTATAACATCACTACAAGCATGGCTTCAGAAAGTTTGTGCTGCTGGTGTATCGTTCATACAGAGCATGCTGTGTTGTATAAAAAAAGTAATTCACAACTTGTAGATTATCATGAACTCAGTTATTGATTTCATTTAATTGAAATCCTCTGTACATGCAGATAGTCATGCATATTTCTCTATATGGACTTTTATAGTGTATGCTATAGAATCTTAAATCTGCAATTGCACAATATATGTACGCGGTACATGTACAGTACCGATCAGACCCAACCTAACAGAAAGTAGACCTCAACTAAACCATGGATTTACTTTCGGGGTCTGCTTGGGGTTTACTAGTGCAGACCCAGAGTAAACCCAAAGTAAACCTAGAGTGGACACAGAGTAACGGGTAAACCCCGATCAGAAGTACATGTAGACCCCTGAAAGCAGACGTTACATGTGTTTTTGGAATACTGTAGAATCATTTTTGTTCGTGGGGGTCAGTGTTCATGGGTATTATAGCCAAAAGATTTTCTGGTTTCTAGGGACGTAATTTCTTTGGTAGCAAGTTCTATTTCATAAATAAATATTAAACAAATGCTTGTATTATATATATATACATTCATGGGGATGAATTCATGGGCAAGGGTTACCGAGGAAAGCCATGAACATTGGTACCCCACAATCAATGATGATTCCACAGTATACAAGGGGCAGGAATTACAGGCGGTATAAGACGGTGATATGAAAAACTTGTCTGCTTTAGTCACTTTCATGCATAAGGTGGACCCCAAAGGCAAACCTTAAGTAAACCCAAAGTAAACCCCAAGTGGACACAAATTTTCAAAAAGCAGACCCAGAGTAAACCCCGAGTAAAACCTGAAAGTAAACCCAGTGTTTATTTGGGGTCTGCTCTGGTGTTAGATTTGGTCTGGTCAGTACTGTATATCTAAACTATTTTTAAACTGTTCTCTTCTTACATTTCTGAGTCAATGTTAAATAAGTACCTTTCTGTAACAGTCTTATAGTTATTACAATTGTATCAGACGAGTCAAACTTTATATTCCTAGATTCCTTTTGAAAAATAAGCAAAAGACATTGTTATGGCAAATGCGTGTTGTTTTTATTTGAGGCAATGATAAGAATTTTAAATCTACAAATGAGGCTATTTTTAAAAGAACCTATATAAATCCTTATAACATGTTGAATTACTGTCAGAGTAATATTCAAAGAAAATTGATACTATACTTTCAATATTTTATTAGCTAGTGGAAGTAAACTCAAGATAATCTCTATTATGTACATGTATATACTATAGTTACATGTACTATGGAGATAATCCCTTATTACATATGAGCTATCATGTACATATGTTTGAATTTTTCTATAGAATAAAAGTCATATACAAATGTATAGGCTTTGTCTAGTAGCTTGATTTATCTATTATAATAGTACAGTAAAACACGGTTATAGCGAACACGCTTATAATGAATTGACGCTACAGCGAAGTGAATTTCATTCCCCAAGACTCTATTTCATGTTGTAAACTTGACGGATATAACAAATTACGCTTATAACAAAGTTAAATTGCCCGTCCCTTGGGACTTCGTTATAAGCGTGTTTTACTGTATATGCTCTTAATATACAAAAACAAATAAATATCAAAGTACAGAAAGAAATGAGATTCATTGATTTACACCACTTTAGAATTTCAGAATTTTTAAAATTATATTAACAGCAATGTCAAACGAGCTCGAGATGAGACTCGTAAGCTTGAGACTGAGAGCAGAAAGATGGAGGAGAGACTGGCTGAGCTTAGACTGGCGATGAACAAAGAAAAGGAGGAAAGAGAGTAAGACTTACTTGAATCAGTCTTAACAGTAAAATCATTAGTTTATTACAGTATACATTGTCAATAAATATAAACATTTAAACTACACATATAAATGTTAAAATGATATACCGGTAACATTACTCTTACATATTTATATTGAATGCTTACGTTGCACACAGTATTTAATCATCAAGTTTTTTATGGTAAAGATCCAGCCAAATTAAGAAGAACTCATCTTAAATGTTCTAACATATTTTATCTAACAAGTGTGATATTTGGCAGAAAATGAATTTTGAACAAGTTAGCATGGATTTGAATTAGCATATTTCTGATTGTTCCTATTCTAACACATATATGAATGGCATATATATAACAACGTGCTTGATTTAGCGTAAGTGGTTTTCCACCAAAAACCCTAAAATGATTTATACACAGCCAAATGAAAAACATATATAGTACATTATACCCTTTGAGATCTTCTGTGTTGGAGATCGATCTGGTTGCATTGTGACAGCCCAACAATGTAGATAACTTGAGTAAAATATGAGCTGTTTTATTGTGTCTCCAGGAGACAGGGAGGAGGGTACTGGTCTCGGGGTCAGACAGGGAACCTGAACTCAGTACGCGACCGACGTATTAAACAAGCCTTCATCCTCGTCATCATCAAAGGTAAACATGGCACGTACTTAATAAGGCTGTCACACAGTGGAAAGTTCAACTTGAATATCTTTTATATATAGTATATATAGTGTGTTTTCAAGCTTGTTTTTACAGATTTTTATTTTCTTTTTATTTCAGAGTTCTGGCAAAAAGAAAGTGAAAATTCTAAAAGACACACCTCTTGGTATTAATTTTATAATTCTTTATATGTAAATAACTGATTTATATCAAATTTCTAAGTTTTTTTATATCAACTATATCAACTTGTTTTGAATTTTTACGAAATTTTTCACGTACTAGCTAATATATAATATGATGATCAATTTAGAATACATTCGACATATTATAAATAATAATTACACCTACTTCTGACTTTCATGACAAAACACAATATTACAACCTCCTGTTTGTTATTTAGATATTCCAGAGAGACCAAGTCAGCCAGGAACAATGGCCTACATTGCCAAACAGGAAGTGTCCTTGACCCCTAGACAAAAGGTCAAGGGTCCCAAATGTGGTCAATGCGAGGAGAAAAAGGCAGCAGTGGTAAGATCTCAATAAAACTATTGATGTATTATTCTCAAATTAAAGCATTTTATACAATGAAATAAGCATTTGAAATTACACTAAATATATACCAAACTAGTTGAAGGAAACCGAGTGTAAGTATTACTAAGACTTAGAATTTTTAAGTTAGAACAATCAATCTTTTGTGAAGTAGTCTAACAATAATTATTTTTACCAGTACCGGTATATCAAAATACCTAATAATTAAATAATCTATAGAATATATTAAATTGATTTCTTTACAGTCGTGTGTTCAGTGCTCGGAGCTGTATTGTCCTGGATGTTTCACTGCGTTCCATCTGAAAGGTGCCCTGAAGAAACACCGGTCCCTCCCTGTATCTGTGAGTAAATTGAAATTCATGGGATCGGTAACAATATGGTACACCATGTTTGTAAGCCGTTTGTCTAAAATCACTATAATGTCAATAACATAAATTATTTAAACTCTTTCAAACCTTAAATTTTGCTTAAAACTCAATGGGTTCAAGAAAAAAACTTTGATTAATAATGCAAAATTAAAATGACTCTACAAATTATATATATATTTATCACATTATTCTGAGCCTAACTGCTCCGTATTGATTTTAACCTTGTTTAATAATCACTTAATTACATGAAGTTTTAGGGAAGTAGTGGTATCCGATATTCTCAGTTACATGAGTTAACACAATTTTAACAATTATTCTTAGTCTAACTGACTGATTTCAACCTTGTCTAAGTTTTCATGAACATGTACTGGGTGTAGTTCCAATTGCGATGGTTCAATACCGAAGATTCCTAATTAAATGTAAAGAATTAATATCTTTGTACTAGATCAAATTGTAAGAAGCACCCCTAGTGGGTTTTGAAATATTGCTTTTATTTTATCTGACAGTTGTGGACTACATTAAATTATAGCAAAGCTTGGTGCTCGATTGATCACAATTTTATATTCCTGCAATTAGATATTAAATGGCAGATTTGCGTGAAAGGAATTTATAGTTACATGCAAAGTTTTCTTTTCTTATCACAAAATTCTCCTTCTCCAGGCGACCGGCCCCAGACAGTGTATGTCTCCCCGCCCTGCTCCTCCTGTCACTAATGGCAATGGGTAATTACTGTAATTCCAGATATATATAAATATATTTATGTCTATTTCAATCAGACCGGTTATGAAATTTTAATATTTTGAATTGTTCAATTTTTTCAAAGTAAATTCAATTGCATGTACTAGTAATGGTACAAAATAACCAAAGGATTTTTTTTTAACCCTCAAAAATTTAAACAGTGGAATATTTCTCAATTTTTCAGGGACTTTGACACTCATTCCTCAGAAAACTTTGATAGTTACCCCTCTGAAGGTGCGATCCACCCCACAAACTCTGCAATCAACAGAGTCCGTGTAAGTATTTCAAATACTTGAATTTTTTAAATCAAAATATTTGTTCTTTTTTAACCACTGGCAATTTTTTTTTTGGCTCAAAGAGACTGTAAAACTATACTCATTTTTCAAATGTTTGTAGCATTGATCTCTGCAATTCTTCCCTGTCCCCATCTTTTATATAGAAAGAAAACTCAATTTGAGATTATCCAGTTTTAATACAATGTAATGGATTCTTTTTTAGTTTGATGATCACGGCAGAAACAGTCCTGAGGGTGCCAGTGGTTCGTTTGATGGACCGTCCTTATTCACAGGGAATTATAACGAGGCGGAGAGTGCTGCCTCATTTCAGCAGGCCTTGGCCGCCTGGAGAACTGGGAAATCGGAGGGAGGGGAACCAGCCAGCGAGACCCCGCGACAACCACAGGTCCTTAAAGTAGAAACACCTCGTAAGTTTATTTGTTTGTCCAAAGTAACCATACACACACCAGAATTATCTGTTGCGTTTGCTGGTAAAGGTTTCAATAACTGGTTGGTGGAGAGTCTGGCTTGATGAATTATTACCAGTTATCTTTTCAATGACACATTCAGTAAGATTTAGTGGTTATAATACTTCCACTTCCTTAATGTTGTAGGTCAGACAGCTCCTGTAGGCATTGACAGTGGAACAGAAACCAAGAAACCTCCCCCTGTGGAGATCAAGTTCTCCTCCAACCTCAGTTACGCCGAGCGCCTCCTCATCAAGAAGCACCGGAGGACCGACGTGGACAAGTCTGACACCCCCAGGCTGAGCCTGCCCCCTACCCCAAGGCTTAACTTCCAGTCCATGCCTGAGGACAGCCACAGTGAGGTAGAGATGCCCTTCACACCTCGAAGTCAGCAAACTCCTCGTATCGAGGCTTATCCTCAGGGAGACAATGAGGAGCAAGATGAGGAAATGGAAGGTGAGAATTTATTAACTGGTCTGTCTTCCTCAAAGTTACTTGTTTTTGACATTATGAGATAACATAATCAATAGGAAACTTGGATAGTAGATACATGATGATTTATTTGTCAGAAAAATATCCTCAGTGGATAGGGGAGGGGGATACATGTTGATTAAGATTTTAGAAAATTTCCTAAAATTGATAAAAGATTAGCATTTGCAATATAAGATCAAGTCCTTGAAACTCTCTCTGTTTCAAGACAGATTGAACACATTGAGATTTTGTTTTCCTGATCTTGACCATAAAAATATGCATGTCTTTCAAATTTTGGAATGCACACTACAGAAACTTGAAATTGAAAAAAAGTAGACTATAACCATATAAATTTGATATCATTTTCCAATGTTTTTTTTTAAGATGAAGAGAGAGTAAATTTCAATGCCCTTTATGAACTGTCAAAGATGGCTGCCAACACAAATGGGGGAAAACCTCGCCACGATGAGGATAATATTTCTATCATTGAACTAGACTCTGTGACAGTAAGTTTCAAAACATGGTTTTCTGAATAAGAAAAAAATCAGTCAATCATTTAGAAAAATATTACTTTAAACACTAGTTCTGGTGCAATTCTGCATTATATATGTATGTTATGTTACCATATTATAAGAAGTATTCAAATTTTTCTTCTAAATACAGTTCTGCTGGTACTTGGGTTAAGTGTTGAATTTGACCCCTTAGGGATGTGGTGGATATGTTGGCCAGAAATCTAGCTTTAAACCTTTTTAATGACAATATAAATCTCTGATAGATAAATGACCATTTTCCATTGTTTTTCAGACAAATCCGACCATTGAAGAGACCACTCAGTTTATGGTCCAAGAATCCAGTGACCTCGAGGCATGGACTGCAAAAGAAAGGTCAGAAACAAATATTAAAATTAAAAGAGCTTTGTATGAAACATATTAATTTCAGTAAAGTCACACATGTACTGAATTTTATTTAATTGGACTAAATTTTACCAAATGATGAAGGTAATTTTTTTTTACAGTGTAAAATATTTTTCATTTACAGTGCAAGAGATACTGCCAGAAATAGTGCTAGGGAGAGATTTATAGAGAGTGATAGAGACGACATGAGAGAGAAAACTAGAGACAGCATTAGAGAAATGAGTAGAGAAAAAACTAGAGAAAGCATTACCAATAGAGAGAGTGAGAGAGATAACCAAAGAAACAGTAAACCACCAAAGTCTTCAACTCGCCGCACGGCACCCAACATGGAGGACAACATCAATACCTCTCCAGAAAACAGGTCAAGCAAACCACCAACCAGGATGGAGGATAGACTGGGGTCAGGAAAGGTCAAGGACAGGAGTCAGGACCAAACAGAGGCAAGGGTCAAGTCAGGCAAGGTCCGACCCGTCTCTGGGAAATCCCGACCGCCGTCAAGCAGAGCCAAGAGTCGCCAAGAGTTTCAGAGACCTGGATCAGGGACCAGGAGTCGCGCAGGAAGTCGGGCCGGTAGTAGGGCCGGCTCATGGATGGAAGGGTATGATATATTTGTTAATATGTTGTTTGATAAATCTTATATGGAAAGCCCCTGGTCTGTAAATGATTATAGGTACTGAGTGAATTGATTTATGTTTTGTTGTCAAATCTTATGTTTGAAATGTATAAGCTTTGTAGATGCTTATTCGTGAGGATGTAATTTTGTGGATGTGTCAGTTTTCAGTTTAAGTAAAAAATATTTTTTTCAAAATTTGTTTTTGTCAAGGAGGTACCATATAACAGGTAATTTTTACTGCTGTGATTTTTACAAATTTTACTTAAAATAGGGCGATTCGAATTTTTACGCGTTATTTTTTTTACGAATTGGACATGTCCGTAAAATTTGAAATCATCTGTGGTAAAAAGGGGGGGGGGGGATATAACACACATACAAATCAGGAAATCGTTTTTCTGTTAGCTTTGTATCCCCGTCATAGTTATTGACTGAGTGATTAAATTCTAGCTACTAAAGTGGCATTATACGTAGTTTAATAAAATACTAAAGACTGAATAGAAAGATCTAAACTGTTATCACCATGTGACCAAAAACGCTCAAATATACCTACATGTACAGCTGTCAGGGACTGAGCTGAAGGTCATGAACATTACTCTCATACGTACGATGTAGAAAATTTACGTACAGTGTTTCTTTTAATTCTGTGAAAATTTACGCGTTTAATTTTTACGGATTTATAAAACTTGTAAAAATCAGTAAAAATTAGCAGCATGTAAAAAATACCCGTTATACGGTAAATTTGTGGAGGAGGGCTACCCACAAATACCACAAATATTAAGCCACCACAAATTCTAATGATTCCATAGTTTCTAAAAATGATTTAAAGCACTTGGATTCAGCCTGCCAAATGCTAGTCAATTAATATGTAAAAAGAAGGAAGTACATGTATTAATAAAGAGATGTCTTGATATCTGTACAGGGAAGGTGTTCTGACTAAGGCTCCCAGTGAAGCTCTCAGTATGGTGGCCCAGATGTCAGCCGACGTTCAAGTTCAACGAAGTGTTCCCTTGGAAGAGCTGTTCATGATCGGAGTGACCCCTGTTCAACAAGACAGGGTCATGACCCCGTCCAGAGCAAAAAGTGCCAAGGGAGACAAGCTAAAAGTCAGCAATCAGTGTAAGTTATCTGAGGCTTGCTTAGTGTGGGTGTTTATGACAGAGGGGGTAGGTTGAGTGTTTCCCTATTTTATGCTAGAACTTTTAAAATTGTGCAATTATGCCGTTATATGTATCAAATTGCGAGAGTAAATTACCAATTTTTTGGTAAAATTCAAATTCATTTTGTGTGCAAACTGTCAGAAAAATAGTAAGAAAATTTAAAATATTTATGAGGGATGTTTCTTTATATATTTATGGGTTTTAATTCCCCGTGTTTAATTGGGAATATACATGTTACCGGTATATGCCAAGCAATTAGATGATATTTAAAAGTATAAAAAAAAAGGCTCTGGTTATTTTTGGCATGTGTATCAATAGTTAATATTGCTTATTTGCTAAACAGGCATGTATTTCCTGCTTCATGAAGAGGAAATTCAGATCAGAGTTTTATTTTGGCATGGATGGGGGAACAAAGGCATTTAAGTTTTAGGAAGTTTTGTTAGGCCAGCTGAATGAATTTACATGTTTTACAGAATCAGAAGTCGCTAGAGGATTGTGTTTTATGTATTTGCAGTGTATCAGATGGCCCCGCGCTCCTGGAGACCAGACAGTAGTCTAGCAGACAATGTTCCAGAGGAACTAGTGCAGATTGAACCCATAGAGGACCCCCTAGCTGTTCCCATGGAAACAGATGCTATAGACATGGTCATGGATGCCAATGTTTTCCCTGGCAGCACAGATAGAAGTGATCTGGAAACACCTACACCAAGGTCTCTGTTTTGTCTAGTTAAAGTCATGGGAAAGTTTCTTTCTCATTGTCAACATTTCTAAAACTTATTTCTTTAAGTCAAATAAGTTTATAATCCAGAGATCTTTTACCATTCTTCCGTATGGATGCACAGAAACATATAAGCCAAAAAGTATTTTGTCAATTAGAATTTTTAAAAGAGCCAATCCATGAATTATTGTAATATAATAACTAGTTGCAGCTCATTATCTCTGAAATGCCTAGAAATAAATTTTAATTTAATTTTAGAGCCCCAAGTCGCAGTGACTCCTTGCTACGAGACTCCACACTGCCAGAGTTTACCAGAAATACTAGTCACCTGTCAACCAATCAGAGGTCACCAGAACCCCCCAAGGAGGAGAAGAGCTTCCGGCAACCTAGCAGGCACTCCAAGAGCCGGTCTTCCCACCACACCCTCACTCCCAGACTAGAGACACCCAGGAGGGATCGATCAGATGATGTAGAACCCTCTGATGTTCAGTCCTCTGCAACTTTCGATGGACGTCCCAGCAGTAGAGGGCTAGTTCCACAGGGGGTAAGGGCGGTCAGTCGATCGGGAACAGGAACTACTCCGAGGTCCCAGAGAGCCTCCTCCCGTGTTGGGGGAGCAACTCCAAGAGGAGAGGATTCAGAGAGACCACTTTCCAGGGCTATTGGTATATTTTTGAAAATACATTTTTATGTGTTGATGACTAATTCTGCAAGGAAACTATCAAATGTTTTTTATTAAAGTTAGTATCTCTTTCTATAAGTTTTGCTACAGCCAGAAGTTACTGTATTTATTTTGCTTTAAAAATATCCATTCCCTTCTTATACAAGTACATGTGTGTTAGTATAGCTGTCAATCACATTCACTTTCATTATCACCTGCTTGTAATACCTGTAATTAACAGTTGTGGATGGGGAGGATCTCTCATCCTACGACACTGTGGGCGACCAGGAGAGCAGGAACATTGATGACCAGGAGAGTCTGAGTAAACTGGAGTGGGAGCTGGCCTCGGAGTCAGGGAGGCTAACAGGTAAAGTGTGTGGGTGTGTGTGTGTGTGTGTGAGGGGGGGGGGGGGGTCTCAGAATCATAGAATCACAGGGTAAGGGTGTGGGTGGGGGAGGGGTCGGTAACCTGGGAGTCAGAGTCACACAGGTAAATTGTGTGTGGGGAAGGTAGGTAGGGGATAGGTGGGGGAGGAGTAGCCAGCCATGGAATCAGGCAGGGTCTCAGGTGAAGTGTGTGATGTGGGGGGGGGGGGGGGGTTAGCTAGAGTCAAGGTCACAGTTAAATATATAAATGTTGGGGGAAGGAAGGGAGGTTTACAAGTAAAGTGCATTGTGTATTTGAGGGATGGGGGAGGTAGCTTTTATTATACGAAGACAAAGACAGGGGTTATTAAATAATGAAGGTTTAGGCCATATCTTGAAAGAAATATCACCATTCTTGTGTTTGGAAATATTTATGATTGCATAGTCTTTTACTAATTTTGTCTTTATAAAGTCATTAATTTTTTCCCCACTGTTTCTAGCTGATGGTCAAATTTCTCGAATGAGTGTCTTACCGGACACAGACGATGAGGGCAGCACAGGAAGTAGCCGCTCCTTCAGCAGAATGAGTCAGCAGGACCAGGGCTATGACATCAACTCAAGGCTCAGGTTAGTGTTATAACTTAAAACTCGGGTCATTGTAATTACTCCAGGCTCAGGTCATTGTAATAACTCCAGGCTCAGGTCATTGTAATAATTCCAGGCTCATTGTAATAACTGATCAGGGCTCAGGTCAGTGTTATAACCCAAAGCTCGAGTCATTGTAATAACTTCAGGCTCATTGTATTAACTCAGGCTCAGTATAATAACTCAGGCTCAGTGTTATTACTCAGGGCTCAGGTCAGTGTAATAACTACGGCTCAGTGTTATTACTTAAGGCTCAGGTGAGTGTAATAACTCCAGGCTTGGGTAATTGCAATAACTCAGGCTCAGTGTTAGTACTCAAGGCTCTGGTCAGTGTAATAACTTAGGCTCAGGCCATTGTATTAACTCTAGGCTTAGTGTTATTATTTAAGGCTCAGGCCAGTTCAATTAACTCCAGTTAGTAGCTGGGTAATGTCACAGCAGTGGACATGTACATATGGTAGATTGAGTTGCCAATCCTCATGTTCTATGTTTATGTAAGATACCATATCTGTTTAGAGGTGCATTATAGGGAATCAATTCTCTAATGAGATACCGTTGGAGGGTGATTTCCTTTCTCTCAGATAAGCGTGTACTTTACAGATTTACCTGTAATCTCTAAATATTAAATGATTGACACATTTTAAAAAGTAAGAGCATATGCAATGTTCTATCAGCATCCACACTTCTTATTTTAACAGAGAAGATGAACTGATGGATGATGATGATGATGAAGATAGAGAAAGTGAAGAGGAAAATGAGGTCAAAGCGCTTCACTGAACAAACTTTGCAAAGATGGTTCTGATTGGATGAAAACTGACTTCTGGTGTTTAAAGACATGGCTAGATAGATTTTTAAATTTTATTTGCATGTTTTCCAATTCTTGCAGTTGTGTTTTTTAAAAAGCAGGTGTACAATTTTGCAGTTTCACTTCTAACAGTATATGGTGAAGCATTTTGATAAATTTTACAGTGACTGTTACATTTTACACAAATTGAAACGATAATTATAGTTTTGAAAAAATGAGTTGATATATGATTTCCCTTGTTTGAATAAATATTTGAGTTCTTGTTACTCAGGTTATTTTTACACAATTCAACAGCATTTTCGAAACATATAAATCTGAAGCTTCTCATTGATTCCGTCTTTTTCAGACCAGAATCTGGAGATTATTGCGGAATTATTCATTTAAAATAGCATATGTTACCTATTATAACTGCACACTTAATATAAACTTAATATTCCAATGCTTTAAATTTCTCCCTGGATTTGTTACAGTTTCATTGACGTGTGTGTTTCATTGATCGTTGTGGCATGAGTTGTTCAAAAGCATTAAAAACTTAGTTCACCGTCCATTATTATTTATTTACATTCTGTATCTTAATATACATATATGTACACCTTCTGTTTGTTGTTGATATACAAGTATTTAAAAATAAGAAATTAAAAGAATAGAAAAAAATATTGGTCTTTCGTTTTTACTTGATTCACTTAATTTTGACATGTGGGCACAAATCATTTTCAAGGTTTTTAATGGCAATTTATCTCGAACCAATTTTCTACCTGCATCAACACACATTTATCAATTGAATGTGATTTTTTAAAAATACACCATAATGCCCATAGTTTACCATAATACTCTTCTGCGACAAGGAATAATCACAGGTGTTTGAGGGCAGTACCGACCACCCCCCCCCCCCTTTTCATCCTCCACCCCAAGTATCCCCCGGGACTTTAATTGACATTATTATTCTTATATCAGTATTTAGCTCACAAATACTTATTTTTGTTGAAATTCTGATTATTATGGCAATCAAAATGTTTATCAAAGTTATTAGTTTCGTGGTTTGCTAGTTTTGTTAAAATTTTGAAATTAAACTTATCTTTGAAGTATCTCGTATTCATAAAGTATGAAGGCTAATCAATACACTATATATATACTTGACAATGATTTGCCATAAAATCAAATTCTAATATTAATCAAATGGTTTAAACAATAATATTTAAATGATTATCTTTATCCTGTGAATGTTGAAATCATCATGGTATTGACAAGAATAAATAACTTCATTTAAGTACATACGTAAAAACAAACAAATAGTGAAGCTAGTTTTTTAAACAATGCTGTCATTTTGTCTCGAAAATTAAAGTATCAAAATGTTTGATAACAAATCAAAACTTATTTTCCTTAAATCTTTAGCCAATATAATCTCCTTTGAAGCTCTGCATAAACAAAAATACACAGGAGTACCCAAATCAATATTAAAAGCTAGTGATAAAATATTACGCACATTTTTTTATTAGAGCGTTGGCCCATTTACAGCACACTACGGTTTGACTGAATTGTCGTTCGTTTCACCGTTGAGCAGATTTTTTAACAAGCTTAGGTTTCGGTGTGAGAGAAGATCCACTATCTACGCATAGTTTTTCTAGTCATTTCATAACGAACACAAAGAATGTGCATGATTGCACATATATAACGATTTTAAATGTCCAAATTTGCACCATTATCTGATAGAGTACGTAGCATTGAAATAGTTCATTCTTCTTTAACAAGCCTTTAGACAGTATTGCATGCATTTCTCCAATGAATCAACCATTCCCATTCCTCATTCAAGGGGTGTCATTTAATGTGCCATATATTTGCAGAATTCGGGTGATTTATATGAAGATATGAAATAACCTGTATTAATTAGAATAGGTAAATGATAATTATGGAAGATCAAAAATACCACCTTAGGTCTTTTAAATGAAAATCAATACGACCACTGCCATGGTCGTAGCGCAATGGAGGCAAATAAGGCAAATGCCTCACATTTAAAATTCTTATCAATTTTTTTTAAATGTCAGAGTCAAGAGGACCAGACCCCGGTGCCATTTTAAAAAAAGAGCTCACATATCTACATTATATTCCTTTTGTAAAAGCTTTAGAGTTTCTCCTTAAACATTAACGATAAAAAAACTGACGAGTCTATTCTCTGAATATAGAAATTCCATCCGTGTGTTCGAGGCTGCAAATGCCAAATAGTACCAAATTAAAGACATTTATGAGTTAACCACAAAAGACAAGGAAACCCTTTTTGCAATACAAAGAAAAAAGACAATAATATCATGTTCCTAAGTAATAATTTTATCTTTCCCTTCTTAATACAGAGGAAAGACTGTGCAAGTACAGCATTGACACGAACAGATTTACAAGTTCCATTATGGGTCGCACCGCGCAGACAATTGCATTTATCTCATCAGCTGTACGGTTTGCTCAAAACAATACGTTGGAGAAACAAGTGACTGTGTGCTTGGGATGGTGTATATACAGGCTATCTTATTAGGTATTTTTGCAAAATTTCTATTCTAGATTTCTATGCAATGAAAGTTATAGTCTTGTACGTCTAATTTTAATTAGATTGCATTTGTATTAGGTTATTTTTAATTTGTACGGTATATATCTTTTAAAAAAACTGTGTTGTATAATTTCCATTTTTTTTTTGTATTGAATTATTTCCATTTACATTGAATTTTTTATTTGTATTGTTGTATAACTTACATTTCTATAGTATAAAATTAATTTGTCAGTGGTTTCACATTTTTGTAGTAATATTGCAGGTTTTTCATTTCTTGTGTATATTTTTTTTTAATAAATGTACTACGGACCGTTTATATTTTTTATTTATTACAAAAAAATTCATTTGCTCCCCCTATGTCGCGACTCGTGAGTCATGCTACATGTACACAGGGTACCGAGACTCCTCCACTAGTTTTGGAAAGTTCAAGGAATACGTATATTTTTACGATGACGAAGTAAAGACTTACAGCGAATTACAGAATACCGGTAGAGTTTTCAATAGCTTGCTGGATTGCTCAATAGGGTATTCAATTTGGTCAGCAAGGTATCACATCAGGTTTAAATCTAGGTCCTGTGGTTACCCAAGTGTAGATTGTTATTTTGCACTCAACCAATTCATTTGGCACAAAGAAAACCTCTAGAACACTCTCTCCTATTGTTAGCTATTCTATTCATAGATCTTTAAAAAAATGTTCACTTGGACAGCACTGGATTCTATAGATCATCAATTCTGCTTGGAGTAATTTGAATTTTGTTTTTCAAACAATGTAAATCAAAAGACATTTCTGAAGAAACAAACAAAAGAGAAAAGCATAACTTAAAGAATTACGGAGATATTTTTTTCCTGCAAAAAATCATTAGACATTTTGGTTCCCCAATTCCTGGTGCAACATACAGCACTAAGAGTATTTTTGTGCTGTGACTGCTTCATTAGTTCAGACTTTTATAGCAGTAATGTAGGACAACAGGGAGAAACAAAAAAGGCCCAAATGTGCAAATGTTTACTAGATTAACTCACTTTATCGCTGTCATACCTGAGTAATCACATGACCTAGATTTAAACCAGAGGCGTGTTCAGCAGAGAGAGAGCGCCCGCGAGCGCTCGCCAAAATTTGTGTTGCGGGTAGAGGGAATTTTGGCGAGCGCTCGCGAGCACCCGCTCTGTTGAACAGGCCTCTAATGTGATACCTTGCTGACCAAATTGAATACCCTATTGAGCAATCCAACAAGCTATTGAAAACTCTACCGGTATTCTGTAATTCGCTGGTAAGATCGTGAAATGGTGTGTTGTAGGAACAAAAAATTTCTAGCAAAACCAAAATAACATGTGTTGTACGGTTTGTCGGATGAGGCAAATGTCCGAAATATTTCTATCGTATTCTAGATTTTATTTACCTGAGATCTTATTAAAAACATTGTAGAGATCATTTTCCGGATGATTTTGTTTAAATGAAAGACATTGTTTGATGGAGTGATTTAATTTTAAATTTGTGTTAACCAATATCAAAAGATATGTAATTAAAAAGACTACTGGCATCCAATTAACAGGTGTTTATTTAGCAATCCGATTTATCATTTCACTTGCATTTGCATGTAGTTAAATAAACACACCAACAACATTAAAACCGCTGCATTGGGTCTTCCATCGCCCGATGTCTGGGAAAGAGATACTAAATAACACCTACAGGCCTCTTCATAGAATTCAGCTTCATGATAACAATGGCCTAAAATGTTGAAATGTCTGTAATTATGTTTCGTGCCTTCGCATTCCTTCACTGCTTCATGAAGTCGCCCAATATTTTCCACCTTCTCTTCCTTGTCACAGCATAAAACTCTAAGGTAAGAGGCGTACACAACCGGGTGAACCAAAAAACTTCTTTCAAGCCAAACACTCAAATTTCAACGCCTTGGCCACTAGTGAAATATCCTCTTTTGCAAAAATCATATCATAGGCAACAGGAAAATCTATAATTTTCTGTGGATTCTGACATTTTGGGATACCTTTTGTCTGCGTAATAGTTTGTTGCGATATTTCTATTGTTTTGCAAGTCGAGGAAAGACCAACGTATATATATTTTGCAGAACTCTCACTGCGAAAGAAAACATTTTTGATTCTCTTATATGCTTCCTCTTTCTTGCCAAAAGCGAAAAGTACTGTTATAGCATACAGTTTACCCGACATTGCATCTATGTCTGATTTTTCATCCATAAAATTTACAAGTCTTTGAAACTTCTCACTGGTATTTGCTTCCTCTGACCTCAGCATAAGAACTGCTTGGATTATAGCAGAGCGCAGAAGTACAAACATTCCAACAGATCGCTTGAAACCTTCATCGAAATCTGAAGCTATATTTTTGTCTTCAAGTGCCACGTGATATTCAGCAAGAGTTTTGAAATCGGACAGTGCAGTCCCAACGTTGATTCCCCATGTAACTTGTTCACTGTGATATAATTCTAGCGAATGTCTGGATGCCTCAAAATCAGAGGTAATGTTGCTAGGGTGATCCACTGTGCAATTATACAAGAATTCGTCTACATTGCCATGACTGTTCTGCCACGTTGTTGCCAAATCAATATCATCGACGCATTTCATAGATATGACTAGAATGTTTTGAAGAATGTCTTCTAGGATATCTAGAATCCTTTCTTTGATTTCTGGGTCATCCAATCTTCCAAAGAAAAGGTTTTTACTTCGATCAATGAAATGCATTAGAGTTTGTTTTTCAACGCAATCTTTCAAACGTAGTAAACAATTTTTCAGAAATGTTAAAAGGAATTCTCCTCTCCAGCAGTTGTCATCTATAGTTTCGGATTCCCAAAACACCACCGTTTTCATATGATAAGAACTCAGTTTCTCGCTGACAATGGGATCGATGAATTTTATCAACAGTGACTTCAGCAAAACAAAACATTGCAAGTTGTGTGTCGTTAAAACTCCATACAAGCTCTCTTTCCCATAGCAAATACGAGATCCTCCACTCTAACGAGGAATGTTGCGATATTTTATCGCCAACAGCAACAACATGACAATCCAGCGTTCTTATTTTCTCTAAAGTTTTCATTGATGGCCAATTAAAATGGCGTCTACTCCTTAACCTATTGCTCGCCTTCGACAGGAACTCGACCAAATGGGAGACCGTGTGCAAAATCTTGCTCAATTAATTCCCCGACTTCCTTTTTGATATATCCTTGTGGATCTTTGTTGACAGCTGTTGCACAAGGGCCATGTTGAAATGTTTCTGGGGGTCCAGTTGCAGTCTGTCTCTTTCCCAAAAAATTAATCCAGAACTGTACGACTTTTTCGCTTGGAAGTACAAGCTTTCCTTTTTTGTTTTGTTCAAGCATGTCATTAATTGGACAACCATTGTCATCAAATATCGTAGGAATACCTGAGTCTGATTTCAAAAGGACAAGCTTTGCATAACCTTGAGAAGAATCCTGGCTGTCTACCAAAAACACGTGACCCCTGACGTTTTTCGCGTCAGCTGGGTCAGAACACACGTAAATGCAACGAGCAACAATCATCTTGTCAATATCACTAGTACTCAGGTTTGTCCCTTCTGCCGCACTTCCTCCGAAGTATCTTCGTAATAGTTGTTTGTGTCTCACAAAATACAGGAATTCTTCCATCAGTATTGCATTCCTTTGAGCATTCGTTTTACAGGCACTCGCCATGGTGAAGAATACACAGTTTGACAATATCACCGATACCTGCGCGATTTCCTCAACAGAAAACTGAAATTTAAAAAAAATTCTTAGAAATGAAATTGTTCCAGGTGATAAAAATTGAGAGAGGGCAATCAGGATTAACAAATTCAATTTATCCTGTGTCGATTGGTTTGTAATCTAAAAATTAATGAGTCAAAAATTGACTTCTCTGTTGCAAGAACTTTAAAGGGGCATGGGCTTTTTTCCCGATTTTAATATTTACAATTCTTCAGTGAGGCATTTTTAATATGCAACCAAAATTTGAGTGACATTTGTTAAGTTATAAGCGATTTACAGAGCTTACAATTCTTCGCTATGTAAACAAATTTCTTATAGTTGTTTAAATGACCAAGCATTGCTAGCTCTGTAGCTTGCTTGAGCTTATAACTCAACGACTGACTCTTAAATTCCATTGATCGTTTGAAATGTATTTTTAAAGCATTGTAAATAATGAAAACAGAAAAATAGAATTTGTCCAAAATCGTGACTATGCACTTTAAGGTTTAGCCATGATTTATCGAATGCATATTGAGCTATATTTACCTCTTTTGAATGATTTACTTCTTCCATTTTTGGGGTTTTTTCACTAAAAAGCTTGTCTAAGAAATTTTAGTTTCGGTTTGATTCCAGAATGGAAAACAACTGGAAAACGATCATTTCGTACATGGCATGCGCATAGCCACAATCTGGTAAAATGAAACTTGATTAAAATTATAAAAGTAAGAGGGCATAGCGTTACCTGTCCATGAGACCAGAATATAATGAAACATAATAAATGTCCCTTTAAATTAGTGTATGCAATTACAACCGCGACGAAAATATTGATCTAAAATTTCATTTTGAATTGCTCAAGGACAAAACTTTAGAAATTGGAAACAAATCATGCAATTGAATCTTTTAACATATAGACAGAATAGACATCATGTCACAAATTAACCACTTTAAAGGTAGGCAGGGCAGACCAAATCTCCCCAAAATATCCTGGGTTCTTCCGAATTTATTAAAAGAACATAATAGCTTTTTATGCATGTGTACTTGAATATTTCGATTATAAAAATTAAAACGCTTTGACGGTGCACGCGAGTCAAAAAGGCAGCTGGATATGCGTCAATTTAAATTGAACTGCAAGAATTTGAAATAGTCTATTCGTTTCACAACTATTGCAGCTGCATTAAAATCAACTGTTACAATAATTTAACACTTTTCTGAAGAAAATGAATACTGTGGAATCGATAAAATGCGTGGGGCCAATTTTCGTGGATTGCTGAAATTTTATATGTAGGTTCGTGGGGATGTAATTTCGTGTATTTTCTCATACCTACAAAAGGAAATATGACTTTATAACCCTTATTTTTTGATTCGTGGAAGATGTTTATTCGTAGTTGAGAGGTACCGACGAATTCCACGAAAATTTATCCACCACGAAATGTTATAACTCCACATTATTTTTTTCTTTCATTTTTTTACTAAGTTTAGAGCATCGACACTTCTAGGTATGTGAATATGGTTGAATTGCGAACTATATAGGTAGCATTAAAGATAACGTTTACTCAGAATGAAAAAAAAAATTCCACTAATGATAATGAAAAACCATCTATTGTATGGTATAAACCGTTGATTCAATGTAGTGTTATTTTTTACTTTTAAATAAATAGGTTAACGACCTACTTTTTGAGTTAATGGCTATTGAATACTTTTTTTGTAAAATTAAGAAAAATCTCTTTTAATTTTACACTATGATTGAGATTTTCCTAATTAGGAACCATTAATCAATATAATTAAACTTTAAAAGAATTGAAATATAGTTTACGAATGGCAGTTGCACTAAATACAATACATAGCATTACCAATCCGAATTCCCTCTATGAATTTTATGGATTTTTGAGATGGTTGACGGTTTGTTTATAATTGTCATTTTTTCACTCTATCAGTTTTCAAATCCCTACCCATTTTTATTCAATTTTACCAAAAATGAGTGATAAATCTAATGAATACTAAAACATTTATAGTATTGAACTATTATATTGACCTTAATCTGCTGTCATAAAATTTATATTTAATAAATGATCAAATTTTTGAGATATTGTGAATTTAACATTTTCAAGCATAAATTTTTCAATATATTTATATCGCGTGCCAGAGTATTTTCTTCATGAATAAGTCAGATTTATTCAACAGAAAATATATTAAATTAAATTGACAAACAAATAAAATATTAACTTTTAACTTAAGAATACTGTCAAAAATGTTTTAGCGGAAAACAAAAACAAACAAAAAAATCGAATGTAATGTCACTAATAATTCATTTCATAAATACCTCGTGTGTTGAGAACAAATTCTATTCATGACATTGAACTTTAACACAATCCGAATTTCAGACTCAAACCCCGAGTAAACAACATCCTGAAGAAAAAAACACAGTGCTGGATAATTATGCCAGTCTGCCACACTGTGGCATTTTCGCACCCGCTTATGATGCAGTTTCGTAAAAATCTATAAACCGGTACAATAAATGAGTGACCATGGTTTTGAGAGTATCCATTTTAAGTGTAGCCCACCTGACAGATGGTATATTTACCATCAATAATTTATACACCATAGGAAAATAATGATTTCCATAGGAGAAATAAATCATACATGAAATATTGAAAATCATAAAGGATTTTCTAAAAAGCCTCTAGGAATTATATTTCCGATAGGAGAAGAGTATTTTCTACAGGAATTTGATTCAGACAGGTAGTTTTATTGTAGGAATTAAGATATTTTATGCACTTTAAAATACTATAGGAGTTTTGTTCAAATCCTATTGGAATTTAGATTGCTATAGGGAGTACTTTTATTCCGGTAGGAAATGCCAGAAATCCTACAGGAAAATTGTTTTCCTTATGGAAAAATTATTTTCCTGTAGGACTTTATTTTTTATAGATATATATCTCACCTGGCAGGTATTATAAACTCTCTAAGGCAATGGTCTATCATATGGCATATTTGATTTTTTTTTCGATACATGCAGCTTAGACGGTGCGAAAAATGCCATCTTGACACTTAATTATCCGTCACAGTGTTAAAACTGTTAAAACTGGTACGCACTGCTTTTCGATGTTGACTCATGTCTACATTGTGACATCATTAGGGTCAATTTTCTTTCACATACTTCTTTTTACGTGATTTGAAGGAGTCTGGTAGTCAACAAACTATAGCCATAAGATCTACCTAATGTTTTATGAATTGCTTATCTTATAACTGTTATTCACAAAAGAAAGTAATACTTATATTTTGTCTTTTAAATCCGCGTTTTTCTTATAATGTTATACAGATCATCGACCCCTCTTCTAAAGAAGATTAATATAGTGTGAAAATAGCCACTGTGACAGCCATTGATCCCTCTTAGCTATCTTTAACCAGGGCACTGTTTAAAACTTTAAATTTACAGGCGAAAATTGCATAATACTACATAGAGGCGATTATGTTTGAATATAGTGTGTTTTCATCTATATTTATGTGTTTTTAATGCAACCTTGAATAATCCATCAGTCTTTTGATAATACATGTAAACCAAGGATGTTACAAAAATCAGTAAGAGCAGTGACTTTCGTTTGAATTTTTATTCCATACCATGGCGTGTATTAGTACCAAACATTCGGCACCATAACATTGAATAATAAACCCATAACAATGAACAGTTAACACCAATTTCACCACCTTTGAAAGTTGAAAATCCACAAAACCAATCACATTGTCCCCAAATGCCCCAATCGCAGCCTGTTTCACACATGATAAGAAATATCAATGTGAACAGTGTCTGAATGGCTCACTGTATCACATGATGAGGTCACATGACGTGCAGCCTGCTGATGTACTAGCTCATCATGTCCAGGAACTGTGTACAGTGAGGTAGGAATCTGTCCGTTGGCCGCCTTCAGCGAGTCGTTCACGTCTCTCCTGAACAGCGACAGGTTCTTAATTTGATATAACAAATGCATAAAAAGAATTAACAGGGTATGGTCAATATTTTTACTTAGACAATATTGATTTTAAGTAAGACGTTCATTACAGAGAATAAATTTCTACTTGATAATAAAACCTTTGAATGACATTATTTTTATCTCCATAATTCAGTTTGTGAAAGTAACGTCATCCATTCTCTCTCTCTCTCTCTCTCTCTCTCTCTCTCTCTCTCTCTCTCTCTCTCTCTCTCTCTCTCCACCCCCTTACCTGTCTCTATTCTTTGTGTGTAGGGATCTCTCAATTCCAATTATCAGTTTTTAAAGCAATGGACCATGGCCTGTTGTTTGTCTAGGGGCTTAATGCTTATGATGTCCTGCAACTTGTTAAAATACTGAAATTCAGATTCATCAGAACACATGATAGACTAATGATCCATACCTGTGGATTTTCTAGAATGTTGCAAAAACCAATCACTAGCTCGTTGAGAAATTTGGCACGCTCCATGTCGTTAAACATTGATCGTCTCACTGACGCAATATGTACCAGACAGGATAGTGCCTGAAATCACAAATCAGCTACAGGCAGTAAATCCAAAAATGTATTTGATTGTATAAATATTGTATCTTCATAAACATAAACTTGTAAATGTAGGGATTAATCTTTGCTTTGTTGACAAAATTTCCTATAAGGAATTTAGGAAATTTGCTTCCAACTGGGTATGTTTCTTCAAATACTACATATCTACATGTACTTTCATAGTACAATTTTTTTTTTTTTTGTAAAACTGTTTTTAAGAAATAATATATCTAAACAATCTAAATACATATATTTACCTACAAAGTATGAAACAAATGGATAAGGAATGCTTAAAACAATTCTATAAATAAAATAATTTGATCCACAGAAGTGTTTGTTTCCATGATAACAGAAGTGTTAGTAAACATGACAACAGAATCTTTGTTTGCACGACAACAGAAGTCTTTGTTAACATGACAACAGAAGTGATTCAAGAGTGTTTTTATTGCAACAGCGACAGTGTTTGTTTGTTTGTTTGTTTGTTTGTTTGTTTGTTTGTTTGTTTGTTTACCTGAATACCAGCCTTTGGCTGTGTACACAGGTCATCAGCTGTTTCATCAGTCTGATGCTGATATAGTCAAAGGTCAGACAGGTGTCGGTCAGTTGCAGGAGATGGGAGATCAAGACGTGCTGCAGCAAACAAGCAAGATATACGTTCAAGTTATTTGATTATCAAAACTGAGAAAACTAAATTACTGGGCGTAATTACTTATGATAACCTAAAATGGGATGCACATATGTAAAATATATTGTAGAATAAGCCTCCAAATAACTTTTTACTTTCATTCAAACAACTTTTTACCTTCATTCAATCATGCAGGTCTAAGTGAAAAATAACGGAGATGAGTTAACAAAGTACTAATGAGACCAGTCTTTGAGTACTGTCGGATACATGCCCGGTGTGGTCAACTCACCTGCCCAAATCTAATATACCAAAGTACAAAGCTTACTGCTGCTGAAAATAGGTTTATCCAATAGCGTACCAAAGAACAGGCATAACGAGTTAGTGTGCAATAACATCTATTTAGATAGAGATGAATTATTTGTTGAATATTGTTTATAACGCAATATAAAATCTAAGTACTAATAATTTTAAAAACTTTAAAACATTGCAAATTATTTTATGAGTTATTTATAAATTCTGTATGTGAACTATGATTATGTACTGTCAACTGTCTAGTTGTAAATGAACTATTATCGTTATAATTATATATATTAATATATTTGTTGATCCAAAAGTAATGTCACAGAAGCGATAAAATCGTGAAAAATCGACGTAAAGTGACAAAAACCCGTGCTGTGAGATATCCACCTAATTCAATTCAGATCTGAAAATTCTAACGCATTATGATAAATTTTCCTGAAGATAATATATTTGTAGAGCGTGAGGTAAGAATAGTCGCCGCACGTTAGCGACGTCATTTCTAGATCTTTGGCGTTCTGATAGAATTTCGTAGTTTAGTACTCTATTAACATTGGCTACGATGCCCTATTTTACATTTTTTTTTTATAAAGTAACCAATTACTCCTTTTGTGATCAATCGATAAGTATATTGGATTAGTAAATGTGCGATCAGTTTGTCAAGCTAGGTCTCTTTAAGAAGTCTTGAACGTAGCTTTATGATATAGCTCATTACCTAAGAACCTACAGTAGCTTTAACTTTTCCTCAGAGTGTACGTCTTCTGTCTATCTAGTTTATTTATAAACATGTCATAAGCTTTTACTTGTTCACCCGCTCTCAATATATTCATGACGCAGCGATGTCACTGTGTTTTATATATCAAAAAACGAATGCTATTTCCGTTCATGACTCCTATCAATGTGTGACCTAGATTCTATAGTATTCAGATATCTGAATTATCTGTCCTTGTCATATTACAGGTTGTATACCTGCCATTTACGTCTGAATCACGTGATCCTGTACAGGTAGGAGGACTAGGAACAAAAAACTCCTACGGCCCGCAATGTTAGATTTTTGAAGTTTTTCATTGTGGAAGTTGTTCTTTAAAAATAATAACTTTGGGCAGCCTTTGTACATGCAGGTATGATTTTTTAGATCAGCCTTTTTCTTTAATAAATCTATAATTGCAATTAATAAATGTTATTCATGTTTTTGATAATTATAACAAATTTTAAATGAAAATCAAAGAGGGGACGGGGAGCTAGTGGAGGCATTACACAAGAAATATAATATTTTTTAAATTACTAAGTAAATAACAAAATTCAATAGTTGAGAATGAACTACCGGTATATTGTTTTGACAAAGAACACCAATGTGTTACTCATATGTAGATTGTGGACAGAGAATGAAACTGCCTTAAAATCCTACTGGTAGCTAGGAGACCAGGAACAAAGTTGAAAACTCAGAACCCACCATGTTGGATTGAGACGTTCGGCAGTTTACCAGTGGATTTTAATTAAGTTCTTCATCTGACTAACAATGATTTAAAAGTTTCATAGTCTTTCATTAAAGTTGAAATGGTACTAGACAAACACCTCTAAGTTCCACACTAAAATAGAATTAGCATGTTTTTTGAAAATTTGAATATCAAATATCAGATATGCATTAATATACTTATAAATTAAAGCATTTTGCAAAAAAACCCCTACAAAATGCCTGCACAAGAGTGCTTCCCTACACCTTTGGTATTTCATCACGGGGCATGTGATGTCCGTTAGCTATACTTGAATTTTATTTGATAAGTAGTTACTGTAAAAATAATTAAAAACCTACTTTCATTTTCGATAAACCAGCCCAAACCGTTTTGGAATGAGCGATTTTAGTTTTGATAGAAAGAAGTTTCAAGAACGAGGTAACTAAGAACGCGGGTTGACTAATTGACGCAATGGCGAAAAAAGTAGGACGAGTTTAACATGCATCGGACAGACTCCTTTGATAATGAACTTTGGTTTAGAATGTGCATGCATTCGCGCTTTAAGATTACATTGCATTTTCATACCACTCAAAAATAGCTTAATACAGATAGTCAATATTTTTTATATTCTTTTAAAAATTGTGTTAATACCTCTACGTCTATATGAATAAATTATGTAAGCATAAAACGGAGACGTTGTATCGAGATGTGGGGGTGAATTTTAGTTTTGGTTTTAATACGATCAGCTTCTTTTTATCCAACCATTTGATTTTCAATTCCAATTTTGAAAAAAATAGGTTGAGAAAATAAAATCTGTTGCGACATAAAAATTCAATTAATATGTAAACCGTTATTATCTAGTTCTATGTAATTTTGTAATTACATGTATTTACATGTTTCATATTACATGAATCTACATGTTCTATATTATTCTCTTCAGATCAATGTCCCCCTAGATTGTAAAGAAAAAGTCCCCTGATCATGGACCACTGGAACAGTGCCCATGATGTTGTACGCTGCACCCTGTGTCAAACATCTGAGGCCTCCATGTACTGTGAAGTTTGTCACATACATCTGTGTGGAAACTGTGTTGAGAAACATTTCTCTGATTCCTCAAACGTTCATAAAGTGGTGCCACTTAAACAATATTTAACCACCAAACAGGGAGCCGACTCCTCTCCTCCAGACCGGTCACTGATGGATGAACCCAAGGTCATCACAGAAATAGACACTAAGTACGGATTTCTATGGGGTGTGGCGTGTCTAAATGAGGCAAAGATCTGGACGCGTGGTAATAACAAAATGATAAACCTATACAACCTGCATGGGGAACTAGTGGAGTCCATCCAAACCAAGTCAGGGATCTATCCACAGGACATAGCAGTTACAAGGAGTGGGGATCTAGTTTATACTGATGGCAAAGATAGAACAGTGAACATAGTGAAGAATACACAGATACAGACAGTGATCAGACTACAGGGGTGGAGACCTTTCGGTGTCTATAGTACCTCCTCTAACGATCTCCTGGTTGTCATGGCCAGTGATGATGATAAACAAACAAAAGTTGTGTGTTACTCTGGCTCCACAGAGAAACAAACTATTCAGTTTAATGACAAAGGACAACCTCTCTATTCATCTGGTAACACTAAATACATCACTGAGAACAGAAACCAGGATATCTGTGTGTCAGACTGTGATGCCCGTGCAGTAGTGGCGGTCAATCAGGCCGGGAAACTCCGGTTTACCTACACTGGTTCTCCCTCTACTATCAAGAGATCATTTGGTCCACACGGCATCACAACAGACAGCCAGGGTCGGATCCTGATAGCTGACCGTAACAACTACCATATCCACATCCTGGATCAGGACGGACAGTTCCTCCGCTACATTGACAACTGTCATTTAGAGCGTCCATATGGTTTATGTGTGGACACCAGAGACAACCTCTTTGTGGCTGAGAGGGGCACAAGTAAAGTGAAGAAAATACAATATTACATCTAAATCACCTGTCTTTATAAATTAGATGTAAAAAAAAATTAAACAAGTATAAATTACATACTGAGTGTGTAAAACCATATTTAGAGCAAATGTTTACATTACAACTAACTATATTTGGTGTATATTAGATGGGACTACTGTGAGTGTTTATAATGTACATACAGTGAGCATTGCAGATAAAATGTATAATGTAAATTTTTTGCAATGATCACTATCTTCATATCTCATTTAAAAATTTATCGCATGTGAACAACCTGACCAATATCTATTGGATGTAACTACACTGTTTGACATTTTGCATATTACGATAACATGTAGGCTTCCATGTGTATAATCATTGCATGTCATCAAATTATGTGAATGTAAACATCAAAGTTTTATATCTTGAATGTTAACAAAATGTTTGGTTTTTATTAAATTACAAGTGAACTGGCTATTTTTGTACATGTAAACAAATTGGTTGTTTTCAAACATGTAGGTATGTAATTGTTACTAAAACGCTTGTTTATTATTAGACGTACATTCATATTAGATGACTGTTTATCAATAACCGGTCAACAAACTTTTATTGGTGTATTTCCCCATTAAGTTCTATATATATATATATATATATATATATATATATATATATGTGTGTGTGTGTGTGTGTGTGTGTGTGTGTGTGTGTGTGTGTGTGTGTGTGTGTGTGTGTGTGTGTGTGTGTGTGTGTGTGTGTGTGTGTATTTTCACCTTTTTGATCATTGGGTATAGAACCGTATTGTGGTAAAGTAAAAAAAAAAAAAGGTATAGGTAAAGGTAGGGGTTTATAGTCTAGCTCGCAAAGTACATTGCCGCTTACTTGTTGTATGGGAACTATGATATTTTCTCAAAATTCTTTATGCTTACACATTTCAGAAAATCATGCTAAATTAAAATACATGCACAATGCCGTACCAGCTCTAAATACTTTCAATGAAAATTCAACATTGAGGTATTCAAACAAAAGAAGAAGAACAGCTATCAATATCTGTACACAGTAGTTCACGATAGTTCAGTGCTAGATTCAGTTATCAGATTTCTAATTAAAATTGATCCATATGTGAACTTTTTAAACGGCATATTAGTTGGAAAGGTTGGAAATATTAGTGTCCCTATTACACTCACGTGTAAATCGAAAGCAGAACTCAGAACATCCTAGTTTTCGAGCAGTAAAGACGTGCAAACATATCAATCTCTTTTTTGAAAAGATTTTAAGAATATACTATGAAATTGTTTGACTGAAATATCCCTAAACACCATACACAGTTTATTTTAATGTAAAATTTAGTAGTGCGGGTAATAACAGGATACATGTATATCGTTCTTTATTTTTTAGGAATAGACCAGTTGAACAGCATCGAGTCCCACCTAGGATGAGTAATACATGTATTTATTACGAATCAAAACAAAAATAACGTGTTTCAAAGTGAGCTCCGCTTAGTAGAGCGCAATATTTTTTGGTTTTCGGCGAAAGAGGAAGGCAATGATGAAAAGATTTCATGTCGAATACATAAAAAATCAACAAAAGTGGGAAGCGTTGTCCAAGATCTACTTGAGTACACACTGTGTACCTAATTTCCCCTTTTTTGCTTTGCGCTTCATAGCATAGTATAATTGCATGTATAGGTTCAATCTGTATGCATTGTTTTGTTGTTAAAGCACGTGGATAGTGCACGGGTAGTTAAAGCACATCCCCGGGAAGCTTAAGCACAACTAAACCCCTCCCTCAGCTTTTTAAATGGGCTAAAAAAAGGTTACAATATTAAAAAATATATACAAATTCATTTATGGTTGTGTCAGGAAGTGCACCTACTGGAAAGAAGACGCTATTTTTTTTACCGGTTTGATAGATTAGCCGGTAATGCTATGTTGATAACATATTTTGAGGTTATGAATGAAACATTTTAATCATTGTCTTATATAAAGTCTTTCTTATTTCAGTCACATTTTTTAAATTTTAAATCTGATATTGATTATCAATTACAAACAATTATACAAGATGTGCTTGCAAAAATGGGATGGGGTTAGATATAAAAGCAACTCGTTACTATAGTCTGTCCCAGATTACAGTTCTCTTAGCTTTTTGACGAATTCTAACGAGAATACACATATTCGTCAAAGAGGCACAGTTAACGTAAGAATCAATTATTTTGAAAAAATAAAATTATATACAAGAATAGATATGGGTTAACCCATATCCAAGATATTTGACTTTTAAATATTTCTTTAATATGGTAAAGAAAAATAAAGTATAGTAGAAAAGTTAAGTATAGCACAGTAAAAATTAAAGAAATATTTGAAACTGTAGGCATGTTCACGAAGCTATCTTAGGACTGTGGTATGTCCTAAGTATATCTTAGGATACGTCTTACTCTTAAGTGTGTTTCTCAAAGCTCTCCTAAAATTTAGGAACCGCCATAACTTTGTCCTAACTTTAGGACATCACATACCCTGTCCTAAGACCATCCTAAGGCTGTAAAATCACGTTTTTGGGGCTATTGGGAATGCTGTGAAGGATTTTCTTAAGACCGGTAGAACAAAGCAATATGTTTTACAGTTCCAGCATTTCTGACGAAATCCAGGGTAGGGGGGGGGGGGGGCATAGTCATTTATTCTATCATATATTTTCATATTGAAAAATTATTAAATTGAACTCCCACCACCTTCTCCGTTAATACAAACCTGCCTGGAAGTTGACAAATTAAGCATTCTTTTTTTCATTTGAAACTTGAAAATTACAGCAAACCTTTTTTTTTTTCATTCAGTAACTGAAACAAGTTATTAAGATGGATAGTACATATTCGAGGGTTGTTCGCGGACAAGTTTGATTGTGATCGGGCTTTTTGCATGATACTAGCGAAACTCGTCCGATTTAAAATTGACATATTTTCTAATTAAGATGTAACGATTTCTTTTAAACGCACCATAAAAAATATACAGATTAATTATTATGATTAGCTATGCTTCACGGAGCTATCTTTTTTTAATTTTTTATTATTTTATATTTGTACACATTTATCCTTCTTAAGTAAATGTACCGTTTAAGCGCATAAAAATGCAAGATATTTCATATCACATTACAATAACTTATAAACGTCAATAATTCAATTGAAGCATTTCTGACCGCTTTATCGCCAAATATGGACGATCAACGCTAGGAAATAGTGCCAAAAACTTTAACTATCAATGTACGTCTTGGAGCACCGGGTCGTCATTAAATTTTGAGTGCAGCGCAGGAAAATCTCTGATGGAGACCAGAAGGTTCTTAGAGGCTGCTGGAGATGGGCCACATGTGTCGATGGCAATGGATTACAAATGACATCAGAGGTTGCAGATGGAAGGACTTAATTTTTGTATGACGAAGGGACTTCCTATACATCCCGGATCTTGCAACTATCACCGGGGAAAATAAGGTGTTTCTATGTATCCGGCGACAATAAAACTAAAATGCTTTAGATGGTAAAAAGCACTTTATTTGAACTTTAGGTCGGTAGTGGGTGATTTCTGGGAATCCAAAAACTACACCCGAACAATCCGAAACCTAATTCCTCGTTCCTGACAATGGTGTATAACACAATATAAATAAGAATTGAAAACGATAGAAATAAGCACTTAAGCACGAGTGACATATGTCATAGAGTAAAACTTCAATATAAGTGAGTCAATTAAATCAAAGGTGAGGTGTAAGAGTCAATAAAGTACCGGTAATTAAGCAATTATAACTGAAGTGAATTATTGTCTTGTACAAAGGGAAATGTATATTTATGAATAGATAACAGTTACTCAAATTTCACTCTATGATAATTCCCTCGCGCTTCGAAAAATGAGACGTCTTCGTCTAGAAGATCACCGGAATGATTTTTAGGGAATGTGCGGTCTGTATCTCAGCGTCGTTTGCTTAGGTCTTGGCCGGAATATGCAAAGTGTATTCTACATTGCGGAGATCCACAACTGCAACACCGCATTCTGGGCTGAACCATATTTAAAACGAACCTTTGTCGTTGGACGCCACACCAGGAAAATTCTTCTAGGATTCGAATGCAATAGATCGGTCGCTTAGAAGAACATTTTAGCATAATGGCAAAGAAATCCACACACGAAACATACAGAACGAGAAAAAGTGTTCGCAGGGTGACGTCTTCCCGCTCTTGTTACATGCTGGATGGAATCCAGGCGTAGAGTATGTCCGTGCAAGTCCTGGGATGTCCAAAACTCGAAAAGCAGCGACGTTGGTATATGGTCGTAACAAGCGGTTATATCTGCTCTTGGGTTGCAACATCGAAGTCTGTTGATGCTCTTGGAAAACTCGTTCGGTTGCTGGTACGCAGGATCTAACTGCTACAAAGTATATGTAGCAGCCCCGGGTAAAATACCTTTAGGATATCTCCACCAAACTATCACCGGGGAAAATAAGGTGTTTCTATATATCCAGCGACAATAAAACTAAAATACGACATTGAAACATTTTGCTTCTGGCCAAAATGACATATAGAGTACCATTATATAAATAATTCGTATGCTCCCTAAATGCATGAATGTTTGATCATGACATTGGCAAGTAATCAATGTACTTGTCCACATAAATTGATTTCAGGGAAATGTGCTGATAACAATAGCATCGGTTTGTGTTTCATAGATTTAGCTTATAAAATATTGAAAAACAGGCACATTAAATAATATCAATTTAATTTTAAGCAGGCAATTGAAACATGGAATAAACATTTTTTTTAAGAAGATAAGACCTTGGTCTAATAAATATATCCAACATTGGCTTTGGTATATTCACTAGCTTTCACATTCAACTATTTGAAGTTATCGCTTTTCCACAAAATCAAACTTAAAGTTACTTCCCTTAGTGACACTTCTGTATTAAAGTACAAAAAAAGACGTCACAACAACATGACAAAAGCAGACGTTGGAAAAACAGATCAAATGGGGTGGAGAAAGCATGTGATTTAAGTTTCAGTGTATTTAGAGTAAGTCTCTAATTAATAAACGATTATGAAATGAACCATGCTCTATTGGGATCTAGCTTAATTACCGATCTGTGCTGTATTCAAGCCTTTTGTAAACACGTGACTGTTTTGTATAATTTTAACAGGTTGGACACACTTATCGCATTGAGGATTGATTACGCTAAACGGGAAATATTCCCCTTTTCAGTTATAAAAAAAACTCCCGCAAATGCGGGATTTTCTCGATGCATGCCAAATAAATGAAAAATCCTACTTAAGTAAAAATAAGCGCATGAGAAATGCATTGTGGTGCCAAGGTACTTTATACAACTGACCTTCATGGCCTAAAACTTAAGTCCGCCACAGCTGCAAACGAATATAAGACGATTTTGAATTAGTGAAATCGTGAGTATTCTTGCATTGGTCGTACATCATCCATTGATAGTTTGCTTTAACTGCCTAAAATCCCCCAAATTTCAGAGTTTTGTGTTCGATGAGTGCCGCTGAACTAACCTGCAGTAATAACTTTACCGTAACACGAGCAATATGTGTATAGATTTTCAAGTATGTAATTAAAACCCGTCTCATAACTTATTTCTCCTCTTTTATTAACTTGACGTGGAGAGTTTCCAATTAGTTATCACACCTTGATTAGAAAACTGAGTAAGACCCTTAATTGTGATTGCTAAATAAATATAATTATACCTGCACGTGGGTAATTATTTTCTACGTTTAATTAATGAGTTATCAGTGAATTTGCAACAATAAGCATGATATTTTTTTTAAAGAACTATTTAAATAAACTCAAATATATATATATATATATATATATATATATATATATATATATATATATATATATATATATATATATATATATATTTGAGTATATATATATAAGTTTATCTTAAAACATTGCAATATATATATTTACATGTATATTAATTATTAACGAAAAACGTCTCGGTGTGAAAGGTCTTCAGGACCGAATGGTATCGACGCGAATCGTCAATAGGAGCGAAACGTCCCGTTACCGTTATGGCGGCGTACATGGAGACGGTAAGAACAGCACAAAGAGGTTTAACATAAAATAAACAGCTTAAATTGATGTTAAATTACCATTTTATAAGTATTTATCTATCAACAGATTATAATCAAAACAGTTTTTGCAATTAAACGCTCTAACAAAGATTAAATTAGTTTTGACTGTTTAAATATTACGATAAACAAACACATGAACAGTAGAACTGTAGGGTAACAGGTGAACTCGGCATATGGTGAACTCGGCACCAGCATAAATAGTAAACTCGGCACCTGGTGAATTTAGCATTATGAATCTGATGAATTTGACACCTTGATACATGTATTTTTTATCATTACCAAAGATAATAAAATATATAAAGAACACAAAATCATTTAGTGCATATGACCAGGGACTTATATTACTACAAAAGAACAGTAGTGAGAATTTTATTTCATTATGATAGCCCGTGCTGCACCTGAAAAAAGAATGTAAAAATCCTGTCGTGGTGTATAATTTAATGAAGTACCCCTAGATTGTAAAGAATTTTCTAGAAAAAAAGTTCGTAACGGTATTATATTCGGATACGGTACTTTCATTTTCAGTATACATGCATATGCAAAATTTTAAAAGTCACTTGCCCACGGCTCGAGTCCCTTATGATTTTTACATGTACTTGCCCGATCGGAAAAATCACTTGCCCCAGCTGTTTGGCAATCGGATTTTTTCAGCCCATGACATGTAATATATGATATAGAGAAATTTGAGCCTTCAAAGGACTTTTTTACCTTTTTCAATTAAAAATAGCAAGTCTTAAAGTAATATACATGTAGTTGGTATGAGTTTACAAAGCAGTAGTGAGACCAGTCTGTGAGTATGCATGCCCGTTATGGTCCCCCTCACCTACCCAAACATCAATATAATTGACAACATTATATTAATTGAATCCATCCAAAAGAGGGCCATGCATAAAGATAATAAAACCTTTGCATCCATATGAAGCATCGTTGAAACCCGACAGGTTTTTTATCCGTTACACTGCTTTGAAAGCAGTGTAACGGATAGAAGACCTGTAGGTTCGGACGATGGTACATATGTCACATGTATAGATTTATCTGTCCTTGTCATATATTCAGGGATGGGGTAATGGTAGTTTTGATGGTAATTGAATGTAATTAATTACAAATATTGATGTAATTAAAAGTAATGTGTAATTAGCCAAATTTTCAATTACATGTAATGGTAATTTAATTAATTACTTTCAAAAGGGCATGTAATTACTTTCAATTACTTTCAATTACACACTGATGTACATATAAATATGAAGCTGTCCACTACCCATTGTTCCCGGTACAAGGTCAAATTCGAAGAGTAGTTAAAAGCATTGAACTATTATTATATATATCATACTAAATATTTTTCAAAATGGATTTTTTTTTCAGTGATTCAATATTTGATAATAAGTTTCCCAAATTTAATTAAGTACATGTATTTGATAATTGGTTTGATTCCTTTTTGCTTAAAAAAACTTATTTTCCTTCTTATTAGAATAATTTGTGTGATAATTGTCATTGAGTTAGTTTAAAACATCACTGTTTAATTTACAAACAAAATCAGTGTTATCAAAATTATATAAACTATCAAGTCATGTTTTGTAATTGATAGCTTTAAATACACAGAGCTTACATGCATGGCTTCAAAAGGGTGTTAAGTTTTTGGTGCCTAACATGTCCACAGGGTGTGTTCCCTTATTGCTAACATTTTGATAATTAGGTAGAGAACAACAGGTATGAATTGTGTTTTGATAACAATAATAGTCTTCCCTCAACCTGAGATTGGTTTGTTCCCGTTTTGCACACATTTGAAAATTAGGTATCGAAAAAATGTGTGCGAAACGGGAATTTGACCAGGTGAGATAATTGCTTAATTGCTATAGTCTATATCACAATTCCTGCGAGGACAATTGACAATAAAATAGATAAAACATATCTACCCGCAATTGAAATGTACATGTATTCTATGTTACAATATAACTTGCATAAAAGCACATTTACATAAGAATTGACATCCATATTCATGAATTTGATTTCAAACATCAATTTGGTCATGAACATGCGTTTTATATAATTTTGCCTAATCCATTTGGTTTTATATTTAAAGTAAATGGACAAAAATGTAAAAGTCAATTCATCTAATCTAATCATTATTTTTTATCAGACTTTTTAAATATATCATTATCTTTATTTTATCAAACAAAAAAAATTGGTGATAGTTATTAGTTATTAGACCTAAAACACAACAAAATATCTGTATCTTTCTTGTACTGATAAAACACAGGTAAAAATCCAGGTAAAATCATTGACCGAGAGCAGACTATAGTTGCTATCACAACACAATTCACACCTATTGTTCTATACCCAATTATCAAATGTGTGCAGAACGGGAGCACACCCTGAGATTAACCTAGCTGTACTTTGGCATTGTATTTTCAAAGAAAAAAAATTGTGTTTAAAAATACAAAGGAGAAAGTTTTCATATAATAGTTTTGCATGCAGAAAATATTTTAGTTGACATGATAGGTGTAGGTTAGGGTATATGACTTTTAAACGTTTTTTGAATATCAAGGTGGTATGGGACACCTCCATATTGTGACTACCAGTACCTGCGTATTGAAATAAACAATTAAACCAAATTTATATTTTTTCTTTCCATACATTGTAACTTATCAGAGTAGTTAGCAATTTCTCAAACAGTGAAATTTTTTTGATTATGAGGAAATTTTATTCATATTATAGACATACCTCGTGAAATGTTTTATGTTGTAGATAAATCATGGTCTGCAAATTGTAATTTAATTTATTACATTTGAAAACTCTTGTAATGGTAATGGTAATGTAATTGAAGAATTTAAGTAAGTAATTGTGATTTAATTAATTACTTTCCATTGTAATTGACCCCATCCCTGCATATATTACAGATGTGTACCTGACATTTAAGTCTGAATCTTTTGATCTTGTACAGGTAGGTGGGCCAGGAACAATAAATACCTGCGACCCGCCATGTTGGATTTTTGAAGTTTTTCATCAGTTTTTAACATTGTGGAAGTTGGTGTATAATATCTTTTGGCAGCCTTTATACATGCAGGTATGATTTTTAACATCAGCTGTTTTTTCTTTTCAATAAATTTATAATTACTAGTATAACATATTTCAAATGAAAATCAATATGATACAGAAAAATGAACAAAGACAATCAGACATGATGCATTGAATGTATCCCACTACCTACAGCTTTATTTTTCCATAGGGGTGGGGGGGGGGGAGTAGGGCAAGCTAGTGTATATAAACCAAAGAGGCATTACAGATATAAATACTTTAAAATAACTAGGCTTTATCAAAAAATCAATAGCTGGGAATGTTTCTTGACTTGTTGACAAAGAACATTAATTTGTCATCTATATGTAGATTGTGGACAGAGAATGTTTCAACCTATAAATCCCACGGGTAGCTGGGAGACCAGGAACAAAGAAAAACACCCTGACCCCACCATGTTAGGTTGTGAAAATTGGTAGTTCACCTGTGGATTTGAATAGAGTAAGTTCTTCAACTTACCGGTACTAAGAATAATTTGAAATTTCCATTGTTTTTCATCAAAGTTAAAATGGTATTTGACAAAAACTACTAAGTTCCACATTGAAATAGAAATAGCATGTTATAGTAAATGATTCGATATTCAACATACATGTAAGTACTGCATAAAATTGTTTTAATTCATTATCATTATACATGTAATTCTATGTAATTTTGTCATTACACATGTACATATAATCATATTTTTCATTTTGCACGTATTTCCATGTTTCATATTACTCGTACTTACATGTTCCATATTACATGGAATAATAAACATGATTCACATTATTCTCTTCAGATAAATGTTCCCATAGAAAGTAAAGAAAAAATCCCCTGACCATGGATCCCCGGTACAGTGCCCAGGATGTTGTACGCTGCACTCTGTGTCGGGACTCTGTGGCCCCAATGTACTGTGCAGTTTGTCACATACATCTGTGTAATGAATGTGTAGACAAACATTTCTCTGATTCCTCTAAAGTCCATAATGTGGTGCCACTTAAACAGTATTTAAACACTCTGAACTATCCCAAGTGTAGGGAACACCCCACCAAACAATGTGAACTCCACTGTGAACAATGTGATATTCCTATTTGTGTACAATGTATTTCAACTCAAAAACATTTAGGACATATACAAGTTGACATTCTTAAAACCTTTGAAAGCAAATCGGAAATGTTGCAAAAAGATTTGCAAGAATTAGAGAAATCCATTCATCCTAAATACAAAGAGATTGAATCCAACATCCCAGTGCAAAAAGCTGATCTGAGTAAAAACTCACAGAAATTGACAACAGCAATTGACAAACAAGGAGAAGTTTGGCACAGAGAAATAGACACCATTATCACAAACATGAAATCTAACGTAGAGGAAATGGAATCCAAACACCTGGTCATCCTGAATAAACAGAAAGATGAAATCACACACACCATTTCTGAAATCACACAGACCATTGCTGAACTGAAGAAGTTACTGAACTGCAAAGATGTGTGCCTTGTCTCTGAGTACAAATCCAGGATTGCTGAATTCAGAAGATTGCCTCCTAAACTCAAGGTGTCCTTCTCAAACTTTAGGCCTCAGAAAATCCACACAAATCAGCTGATAAAACAGTTTGGTTCTCTGTCTGCATTATCGTTTACCACAGAGGAACAAGACTACAGCATGCCACCCCAGGGGGGCGAGTCCTCTCTCCCAGACCAGTCATTGATGGATGTACCCCGAGTCATCACAACTATAAACATAGGGTATAGATTTCTATACGGTGTGGCATGTCTGAATGAGACAGAGATCTGGACGTGTGGTAATGACAGCATGATGAAACTCTACAACCTGCGTAGGGGGGAACGAGTGAAGTCCATCCAAACCAAGTCAGGGAACGATCCATGGGACATAGCAGTGACAAGGAGTGGGGATCTAGTTTATACTGATTACAATGATAGAACTGTGAACATAGTGAAGAATACGCAGATACAGACAGTGATCAGACTACAGAGGTGGAGACCTCGCAGTGTCTGTAGTACCTTCTCTGGTGACCTCCTGGTTGTCATGGACAGTGATGATAAACAAACAAAAGTTGTGTGTTACTCTGGCTCCACAGAGAAGCAAAGTATTCAGTATGATGACAAAGGACAACCTCTCTATTTATCTGGTGGATATAAATACATCAGTGAGAACAGAAACCTAGATATCTGTGTGTCAGACCGTGATGCCCGTGCAGTAGTGGTGGTCGATCATGCCGGAAAACTCCGGTTTACCTACACTGGTCCTCCCTCTACTACCAAGGGATCATTTGATCCACATGGTATCACAACAGACAGCCAGGGTCGGATCCTGACAGCAGACCGTAGCTATAACAAGCACTGTATCCACATTCTGGATCAGGACGGACAGTTCCTCCGCTACATTGACAACTGTGGTTTAGACCTTCCACGGGGTTTATGTATTGACACCAGAGACAACCTCTTTGTGGCTGAGTTTGACACAGGTAAAGTGAAGAAAGTTCAATATCGGAAGTAAATCAATTAACTGTATGAATTAGATGTAAACAAACAAACCAAGTATATATTACATACTGTAGGTAAATATTACACGTAAAGTAAACTGTTTACAGCTAACTGAATATATACGGTGTATATTAGATGGGATTACTATATGTGTTTATATTGTACATACAGCGAGCACTGAGTCAGTATTGCAGATCAAATATGTAAATGTAAATTTTCTGCAATGATCACTACCTTCATATCTTGTATGAAATATGTGTAACATGTAAACAATTTAACCAGATCTATAAGATTTAAGCATATTATATGTAGGTTTCCATGTGTATAATCATTGCTTGTCATCAAACTATGTGCGTTTTTAACGCCAAGTTTTTATATCTTTAATGTCAATAAAATGTTGTTTTTTTTCAAATTACATGTAGACTGTTTATTATTGTAAAGTTCGATTAAACAGATTGGCTGTGTCTATAAGGTAAATAATTAACCACAACCTCTATTTTTATGAGATGTATATAAGATGACAGTTTATTTATAATGTCAACAAAATTTGGTGGGGTTTTTTACATGAAAAATGTTAAGGTCAATATTTATGTGTCACATGTGGTTATCAACAAACTTTTTGTTACATGTATTCAAAAATACATGTAACGAAGGTTAATGGACGTGTAGTACTCAATTCTTTACCAGCAATGAAGCGAGGCCACAAAGGAACTGAGGCCCATTACTTATAAAGAGGAGTAGTACAGGTATACTAAACTAAGTAGAATTCCAATTGTCTCAGCTAATTATCATAACTCACCTTTAAGTCTTAAGATTTAGAATAGTCATGTGTCATTTTCTAACAGCCATGTTTTCTTCAATGAATGTTCAAATTTCAGCGAATCTAGATCCCAAAGATTCAGGGCCTTATTGTTTTTTCTCTGAGTTTTTCTTTTTTTTTTTTTTGCTGAACTCATCGGCTGCTCCTGAAAAATTTAATTTAACAAGTAGTATATTTACATGATGATGTTTTGAATGAATTGTTTGAGTTTTTATAATAAAATTTTTGCTAGAGAAATTGTGTTTTAAGTCATATCAACAGTTACACTTTTACTATGGCATTTAATCCATTTGATCAAAAATGCCGTTAATGGTATTTAAGAAGATAGGAACTTTCTCTCTGCATAGGCCCATAAATGCCATTAAATGTAAGGTACATGTATATACCGGTATACCCTCTCAATATAAATACACATCAGGTATGCATGCAACATTACCATTGTAACTGACAAAAGGCACTGGCGGGAATTTTAAAACAATGAAAATATTAAAGTTCTGCTGCCTTACTGTGTCTATATTTTGGCAAATTTGAAACCTTTGAAGCATAAAATACCAGATAAATTAATTTTGGACATAGCTCAATCTACCAATCTAATATAACTGTATATATAAATGGTGTTTTTCTACAATCAAATCACCTCACAATTTTCTGTCGCGCGCTAAAAAAAAAAGCGTGCAATTGAAAAGGGCAAGGTGATACACTTGCGTTTCTCAACCCACTGGATATCATCACTCTTGGCTAGCAAAGGTGTAATTGTAATAAAACTAAAGTTTAACATAGCATTTGTGATCAAAATGAAACCATAACTATGTTATAAATGTGTGATATAACAGTAGCTATTGTAGAATCAACTCAATTTTAACTACTATATTGCAAATATTGATGAAAATTTGAAAATATGAAATGCAATATAGCACACCTATATGCAGTGTTTTCGTTCATTCTCTGTAAAATTGTTGTTGTAACTTACGACAACTTATTATTTATGTCTCTGACTTAAGAGGCCTGTGCTTTACAAGTCCGGTACAATCACTGAATTTAGCTACGTAGCTTGATTAACCTACATAGCTTTATTTACCTACCTGAAGTAGGTTTAATTAGCTACCTTTATGCAGAAAATTAACCAGTGTAAGGATGCTCAACAAAAAGAGGAACTGAAAAAAGAATATAGGGAAGCCAACTCACAAGTCAAAAAGAATGCTAGAAAAGACAAGAGACAGTTTGTCCACGATATGACTGAAGAGGCAGAGACAGCAGCCAGACAGAAAAACATGAAAAAGCTGTATAAAATAAGCAGAACTCTGTCCGGAAAGAATGTGAACACTAACACCCCAGTAAGAGACAAGCAGGAAAGGATTATCAGTAGTGATATCGGACAAAGAGCTAGATGGGTAGAGCACTTCAAGGAAGTTCTAAATCGGCCACCACCACCCAGTACTGCAAACATACCAACAATAATGAATGAACTTCAAATCATAACTGGACCCCCATCTAGAGTAGAAATTACTAAGGCAATTAAAACACTGAAAACGGAAAAGCAGCTGGTAAAGATGGCATTCCCCCAGAGGCTTTTAAAGCTACCCCAACAATGTCTGCAGAGATGTCACAACCTCTACTACAAAAGATATGGGAAGAAGAAAAATTTCCAGATGTTTGGAAAACAGGATACCTAGTAAAACTAACAAAGAAAGGTGACCTGTCGCAATGTGGAAATTGGCGAGGTATCATGCTTTTATCCATTGCCAGCAAAGTTCTAACAAGAGTAATCTTGGAAAGAATGAAAGAAGCATTGGACAAGGAACTAAGACCAGAGCAAGCAGGGTTTCGCCAGAACAGATCATGCACATACCAAATTGCCACCCTTCGAATCATCATAGAGCAGTCTATTGAGTGGCAGTCTCCACTATATTCAACATTTGTGGACTTTGAAAAAGCTTTTGACAGTAAGGATAGGTCAACCATCTGGACGCTAATGGAACATTATGGAATACCACCGAAGTTCATTAGCATCATTAGAAACCTGTACGACGACGCCACATGTCACATAATCCACAATGAAAAACTAACACATCCATTTAAAGTACAAACAGGAGTAAGGCAGGGCTGCATTCTTTCACCAACAATATTTTTAATTGTTATTGATTAGATCATGAAGGAAACAACGCAAGGCAACAAGACTGGAATCCAATGGACCTTCACCAAACACCTCGAGGACCTGGATTTTGCAGATGACATTGACCTGCTATCCCACAAACAACAACATGCGCAGGAGAAATTGTCACGCCTCGCAGCAGAAGCAGAAGAGACTGGCCTAAAAATAAACATTAAAAAGACAGAGGTGATGAGAATGAACAACAAACAGATTACACCAATCCAGTTAAATGGAGAGAACATCAGAGAAACCGACAAATTCACCTATCTTGGGAGCATTGTCAGCAAGGATGGGGGCGCTGACAACGACGTTAAAAGTCGTACCAACAAGGCAAGACATACATTCAACACCCTACGTCAAATTTGGAATTCAAAAGCACTCTCCATCAACACCAAAACAAGAATCTTTAATACAAACGTAAAATCAGTCCTGTTGTATGGCTCGGAGACCTGGAAGGTAACAAAAACGATCAATAACAAACTCCAGTGTTTTGTCAACAAATGTCTCCGCCATATTCTTAACATCCGGAGGCCAGACACCATATCAAACACAAGCCTATGGGAAAAGACCAAACAAGATCCAATCCACATTGAAATAAAGAGGAGGAAATGGGGATGGATAGGCCACACTCTACGTAAATCCCCAGAAAACATCACGAGACAGGCACTGGATTAGGAACCCACAGGGAAGGAGGAAGGTGGGGAGACCTAGGCAAACCTGGAGAAGATCAGTAGAGTCAGAGGCAGGTCTCACCTGGGCCCAGTTAAAGAAAGTCGCCCAAAACAGAGTCCGCTGGAGAGGAGTGGTTGAGGCCCTATGCTCCCCAAGGAGCGAACAGGAATAAGTAAAGTGATGCAGTTTTGCATTTTATGTAAAACAGACAAAATGTCGCAAGGAACTGTCAACCTATATTTGTACAATGTAGTATTATAAAAGGAACTCAGAGCAGAAACACATGTAGTTAAAACATCACTGCTTTTCGGCAGTTTTAAGGAAAACATGCATTTTTTTGTTTGAATAACTGTATGACATCTTGTGTTCTATGAGGCATGGGTAACTGTGATTACTTCACATTGTGCTGAATTATTACCAATCAATCATCATGTTAACTAACCAGAACTGTTCTTCTTTGTAATTCCATTTCAGAAATAGCTGTTTGGTAACACATTAACAGTTATACATAGCCCCAAAACTTTTAGAACTTTGACTGCATTTGCGCAAAAAGAGCAACATGTTTAAGAGGGATTTTTAATGAATTGTTTTCAGATCAGTTCAAAGTTGAAAATCATTGCTGCACCTGAGTGCCACTTTTAGTGCAAATGCCCATTTAATACAAAATTATGATTGAGTAGCTAAATAAACCTACTTCAGGTAAGTAAATAAAGCTATGTAGGTAAATCAAGCTACGTAGCTAAATCTTGTGATTGTACTGGACCTGCTTTAAAAGTAAGAGTTTGACAACATATCTTTTTTTTTTAAAGTAACACTGCACAATGTTGAATCATAAAATAAACCATATAAATTATAAAAAATAAAAAGTACGTGTTTTCTTTACGTGTTAAAAATGTCCCTATGCTGTAGTCTGCATCCTCCAGACGACAAGTCATTGTATTTCGAACCCAACCTTGAAATGTCATGCATAAGCCCCCCCCCCTACACATTTAAAGCATAACATTACCTCCTCGGGAATTTTAAAATTCCCTTTTTTTCAATATTACCTACAAACAAACATTTATAGATGGTTTCAAAGTTGATGTAGTTTATATATTGCCCTTATAGGCAATGTTAGTTAACTTGCATTGGGAGGGGGGACGGTGTCCTTGCAGCAGAAAAGGGTCTCAAAAGAGGGTTCAAAATTTGTCGTGGAAAAAAATACAGAGATTTTTAATTTTAATTTTTCCATTGATCGAATATTAAGGGGACCTTTGGCAAACGTTTTCCATTACATTAAATCAATGTTCTTTGAAGAGCCCTGTTCAGAATTTTGAAGAAGACGAAGAAGAATGTAAGCTCTGAAATAGTCGAAATAAAGAACGAGGGCAACAATACTGTGGTTTCATTAATATTCAAGGGTATCAATTTTCGTGGATAAAGTAAAAATCACAGTTTCAACGATACGTAAATTTGTGGCCAATGACCCTATCAATACAAAATATTAGTAGAAATTGCAGTTCAATGGCTATTTAATTTCAAGGATAAACTTAACGAAATCATCGAAAATTGGTATTCAACAAATATTGATGAAACCACAGTATTTTAGATTTTGGAAAAGAATAAATTATATGCGCTGATCGAAGAATTTTACTAGCGTGTTGGGGGTGGGGGTGGGAGAGCATGGTCCGGGATCTTTTTCTGTCAATTGAGAATATAAATATTGTTAAAGTTTTCATGGGGTAGGAGGGGGGTCCAACCCCCTCCAAAAGAAAGAAGAAAACAAGGGCATGGATTGCGTTCATTTGCCAAGTGCAACAAAAATATATTCAAGAATTAAAACATTCATTAAAACTTAAATCTGGCCCTTTAGTTTTCTTATATAAATAGTTCAAACTTATCAAGAAAAAATATTGAGATATATAAAACATATCAATACTTAATAATAATGAGATAATTTGAAGCAGTATTTGTATATATCGTAGATTCACAATTAACTGATTAAATGCACTATATGCAAGTATGCCCCTGTGGATTATCAATCTCAATATCAATGCAAAAATTCCGACATACGACTGCCAACTGCTTTCTACACTATATAGCTGCTTATTACCGTAATGCATGTGCTAAACATGTTTTATAAACACTGGTATCGATAACGAATATTTAGTCATCCGACGCGCAACATGCCTTGCTTTTAAAATCAAGAGGATATTATTTGAGCATTTTATTTGATATATTTTGCATTTTATAAGCGCCTCCGAGTGTAATCATGGTACTATTGAGGATCATTTGAAAGGGGAGTTCAAGTTTTTTAGTGTATGACTCGAACGCAGTTTGAAATTTGTTGGTGTTTTTGTTTTTGTTTTGTTGTCCTTTTTTTGAGTGGTTGACGTTTTGTTGAAAGTGACATACATAAGCAAATATAGGAGAATGTAATCATCAAAGATGTTTTAAAATGTGTCCTTGGATATTTATCATTTATCTTCCTTTACTGCTGACACATGAACTTTTTCTTCGGTATATCTTATCATTTGAAATGCAATATATTTAACTTTACGCTATCTGCTGATGAGGTCATAAACTATAAACATCTATTTTGAAAAATTGAGATAACAGACTGATCTATTTTCTTGATCCTTCGTCACTAAATGAATATCTCGTTTTCTTTTTAATAAAACATTTTAATCGATCTTTTTTACCTCATCTTAAAGTATTAAGTTTTCATTCTATACAGATCCGTAAAGGATTGCATCATGATCAGGTGACCGTTAAGGTCCTTGGGACTATTGTCTCCGCTGTATAAATGTACGCACAAGTTTGTTTGTTTTTTGTGGCTTTTTTTTAACTTGGCTTGTGACAGGTTGTTGTGCGACAGCCCTACTTAATTAAGTGTAAACATCTTGTATATAAACAGTGTTGATGTTTTTGTTGGTTTTGCTGGTTATTTCATACTGCAGATATATAGTAAGGTTCCTGACAACTGCCAATCGTTGTTGTTATATTATAACACTCTGACATAGATATATCTAACAAGCCCACTCCATTTTCATTAAACACACACATACACTCACAAACATATCTTTCAAATCTTCTGGACTTGCATGAAGATAAGAGACAATAAGAAAACACAGTTTTGAAAAATCAACACATTAGTGAACTCGACAAATAGATTATAATGTATATTAATTACAATTTTAATCAAATCAATTATTACCTCAGGGCGTTTGTTTTTGTAATCATTACACTTTCATTATTGAATAGGGTCGGGGCAATAACTTAGCATGGAACAAGGCACGTTTGAGTTGCCTTTGATAAAATGTGGCTCAGTTAAAAGTACGTATTACAATCTTGCATACTTATTTTCAATTGGTGATAAAACATACGTCATCCTACAAAGTACACAGTAATTTAGCCGCGAACTTTTCTAACGACCCTCGTACATTTGTAAGCGTGACAAGAAAAAAAATAAAAAGACATTTGCCAACGAATGTTAAGATTTTCAAATTTTTAGCTTTATTATAAATCAAATTCTTTTATTACTTATAATTTTTTAAAATAATTTTGATTTAAAAAGGATAAACAGATTCCCTAAAAATATAACGACGCGGAGAACTCCACTATCGCCCGACGAAAGCTTCCGACTGAGTGACTAGTCCTTCTGAGTAAAATTGACATTCCTAGTTAAAACAAAGACATGTTTAAGATCATTCGAGATGTCTTAAACGTTTATATATTGTGCATTGTTCTTTTTTTAATACTATCAGATGTTATTTTGAAATGATATATTTTTTACAGAAGTCTTTGTTAATTTTTTTCTTTCAATAAAAACGATTTGTATAAGTATTTTCTCTTTTAGTTCAATCATTATCCATTTCAAGGAAAGGATAATAACTTTGTACTGCAACTCTGATTCCAGACAGGCAAAGTTTGGCTGTCCACATTATTATTCTGAATACTTGATTAATTCAGATAAATTAGAAATGTTACTAGTATTTTATATCTGTATTCATAGTCATTCCACTTGCACAGATAACTGTGGCTTCTAGCGGTGACGAAGCTAGCCAACCTTGGATGCGTCCGCTAATTAAGCATCAGGTTCAGTGACAGCTGTAAGCCCAATCATCCAAGGCCACAGCAAAACCGGGGGGGGGGGGGCAGCAAAGCTCCCCAGAAAATTTTGGGTCTTTAAAATTAATTCATTTCTAATGTGTATTACATAAGTTCTGATAGCTTACTGGAGGGGGATATCATCCTGCCATCTTGTGCATTAAGATCAAAAGGCAAAAATTTTTAAACTGCCCCCAAAAGATGTCAAAATATACTCTAAAAACCATCTTCGCTAGCCAGGGGTTTACGATGCATTGTGCTCCTCTGTAACGTCGTAGATGTAAACGGTTAACCCTTGGCTAGCCAAGATGTCTACAACCATTTGTTGAGCAAAAAGGTTGAAACTTACACATTAAATTATAAATATGGCCTTCTTCCCATTAATTTAAAGAAATATTCTGAAAATTTAACTTGCTTGCAGTTCAATTAAATAATTCATGTAGCAATTATTTTATAGTTTGATCTTTAACACAATAGGGCTTCATAGTGTAATGTACTGTCTATCATAATATACTTGAAACAAAGTTCATTTAATCTTTTTATTATTGAAAACACCCCTCCCCCCAATTGTTTTATGTTGAATTGTAAAACATTAAAAAAATTTAAAAGTGACAATTATATTAAAATATGATTAAAATTCATCCATTCAGATATTTCAGAATGTCCAGTAAAACCTTAAAGCATCCTTCAATCTTCATTATATTACGTAAGCCACGAGAGTTACAGATATATATTATGAGATATGAGCATGATAAATATAAGCAAGAGCAGTGAAATTTGTTTAAATTTTTATTCCACACCATGCGGTGCATTAGTACCACACATATGGCACTATAACATTGAATAATAAAACCCATAACAATGAACAGTTAGCACTGATATACACACGCCCACACAGCCACGGCTCCTAGTCTATTACCATTAGCACTTCAATTGATTCCATACACTTAAGTCACATCCATTCCAAACACCCTCGTTCTTCATTCATATAAAAAGAAGGGATAGCAGACCAATGCACCAATTTCACCACCTTTGAAAGTTGAAAATCCACAAAACCAATCACATTGTCCCAAATGCCCCAATCGCAGCCTGTTTCACACATGATAAGGAATGTCAATGTGAACACATGTCTGATTGGCTCACTGTATCACATGATGAGGTCACATGACGTGCAGCCTGCTGTGTACTAGCTCATCATGTCCAGGAACTGTGTACAATGGGTTGGACTCTGTCCGTTTGCCGCCTTCAGCGATTCGTTGACGTCTCTCCTGAACAGCGACAGGTTCTGTGTGAATCTAAAGGGTGAACAAACCAAAAAATAAATTTTATATTACAAATGCTTAAAAAGAAGTATCAGGTTAATAATGAATACCTGTACTTAGACTATATTGATTTTTTTGCAAAAAAAAGAATTTATTTCCTTTGGATAGTAAAACCTATGAAATTCATGATTTTTATCTCCAAAACTCAGCTTGTGAAAGTAACATCTTCAATTTCTTATCTCTCTCTCTCTCTCTCTCTCTCTCTCTCTCTCTCTCTCTCTCTCTCTCTCTCTCTTTCTCTCTCTCTCTCTCTCTCTCTCTCTCTCTCACACAACCTCTTACTTGTCTCTATTCTTTGTGTGTAGGGATCTTTCGATTCCACTCATAAGGTTCTCGAAGCACTGGACCATGGCCTGCTGTTTGTCTGGGGGCTGGCTGGCTATGATGCTGTCCCGCAACTTGTTAAAATACTGAAAACACACATTCATTCAAACCTTAACAGCAAATAGCCAATTTTAAAAATAAATAATTGAATTTAATCAAAGACATTTTCTATCTCATGATGTAAAAGTGGTTGTTTAAACTGGTCATTTTTAAACATATGCACAGGGATATTTTGCACAGTTTTAAGCTAACTGCATAACTAGTGTAACTTTCCTCAACACGTAAATAACCACTTTTACAGTAAATATTCTTCATGAGGCAATGGATATTAAATCTAGAGCTTTTTTTCAAAGACTTTCCCATTTTCCAATATCAACAGCTTCATGGACCTGCAGTTCTCTAACCAATAGTTCAAACAGACAAAGACTTGCTTGGAATGCTATTAGGGAAACAGAACAACGTATCCTTGATCTTTTGTCTACAAGTCATAAAATAAAAATGTCCTACCTCCTCGTTAAGTAGAATAAGACCCAGTAAAGGCCTTGACATGGACCATTGGTTCCGACAGTCCTCAAACATGATAATATTGAGTACTGTAGACAGCATCTATGATAAAGTATGATAGTATTAATTACTAAGCAATTATGTCAAAATGGCGTCAGTATACATTAAATGTAATATCAACCAACTTTGATTCCTTTAGAAGAAATCTCAAGGTTCGAAAATATATCTCACCATGAACCAGTCCTCAACAGTCTCTGGTATTTTATTTTCTAGATAATCTACACCTTGATTATAAAAATTGGTTGCTACTAACTAGTTCACCTCCATTAAATCGCAAAGCATAGTAGTCGTGAATAATAGTTGGTTTACAATAGTCTAAAGAAGCATAAATCTAAGGCCAAAGAGCATATCAAAAAGGAGTATTTACTTGCTGAAGGATTTCTGGGTGAAGTTCTAGGATTCGGAGAAAAGCCTCGTTCTGCTGCATGTGATTTCGTTTCTTCTTTTTGATTGTAAGGTTCTTGAACAGATAGGTGATGACTGTATCCAGCGTGGCACAGCATCCGGTACAAACCATGGTATCTGTCAGAGAGAGACACACATTTACACTCATTCAATATTACAGGCAGATAGTTTTTGTAAATTTCCTAGAATTCAGAAGCTCAAGAGGATTTTATTCACTCCAATGGTAAATGATACCAATGGAAACTTCATTAAATTCATTAACCACCAATAACTACTGCAATATACAGAAATATTCGCCCCCGATTTATTTTCACCCCTTTCCCTCTAGTTGCCAGTGGGTGAATTTAAGACTTAGCGAATTCAAATGTCTTCAATTATCTCTCTTGAAACACAACAGTTACTGTATCTCCGCGAATTCAAGACAGGGCAAAACTGTTTACAAAAGTAGAAGGGTGAAAATTACGTAGGGCAAAAATAACCCTTTATACAGTGATTATAAAAGAATAATAGATAATCATACATAAGATATGAATCTTAGAACTTTTTCTTGTATACCGGTAGTCAAAATGAAAATATAAGCAAAGGTATAGGTATAACAAAAAGATATCAATATGATCAATAAAATTATGTCCTTCCTAAAACCCTAAGATACATGTGCTTGAGAAACTTAAGAAGTCGAATGATATCAAATTCTAAGAGGTAAAAAACACTGAAATCTAAAGTAAAATTTTGAGATATGGTATCTTTTATCATTTTTTAGCATTTTTCAATATTTTTGTAGTGTGTGCCATACGATTATCTAAACGAAAAAGCAAGATAAAACCGACAGAAAATATGCAAAATTATGTTGACTAACAAATAAAATCTGAACTTTGAATATTATAGTCTACCAAAAATATTTCAGTGGAAAACAAAATCTAAAATTTCCATTGTTTTGCTAAAAGTCAAACTTTGTCAGAGCCCAATTCCATAATATAGTAAAAATATCGACTGTTATATCAATAAAAATTCATTTCATAAATACTTTTGTATTTAAATCAAATTTTACTGATGATATGGAACTTTTTAACAATACGGATCTGAGAACTCAAATCCTGAGTAAACAACGTCCTTAAGCTCAACATCTCAAAACAGAGTTCTCTGATATCTACATCTCATACAGCTTTATTAAGTAACAAAATATTTGACATTAGTTATTACTTTGTGGATTTTTTTTAATAGGAAAAAAGTGAAGGGGGAGGGGCGGCTAGGTCTCTGCATTTGTGTTTAGATTATTTGCCGACAGGAAAAAAAGAATTCCATCAAATGCTTGAATAAAGGCAATGTAATACCGGTAAATGTATTGGTCGTTTTCCGTGTGACAAAAAAAGGAACACACTATGCAACCCATAAAGGATACATCCAATCAAAGAACATCATGTAGCTTGTTTTGGTGTTGAAGGCGAATGCCACGCCCCTCAAATCTCAGGCAAGTCCTACCACCGCTCTCTGTCAAAACAAAACAAACTACAATTATCAATGTGTGTTATATGTACGGTAAGTGGCAGAAATGGACTACACCAATTAATAATACTTTATCTTTAATCTTTATCAATAAATGATAACATTAGGAAAGTATTTATGACAATGTGGTTTAGGAGATTTTCTAATAAACCGGTTTTGATAACCCAATTTTTCTGCTCCACCACGAGAAAAAGTCTGGCAAATCAATAGGACCTGGTATGGAAACTGATACATATAAAAAGACTAGCATAATTCTTCCAATTTCAGCATTCTAAAGCCATTCTATTTCTGGACAGAACAGATTATTTCATGTTATTTTGTGTCATAGAACTAACATATAAACAATTTCAAAATAATATTGTAAACCATCTTTTATTCACAACGATTTCATTTTGCAACTCAGATAAACTAGTTCATGGTGACTAATATAGGGGACCAGGCCTTTGTTTATGATTTCAAACAAGAACAAGATATTTGTTGGCAATTCACAAAATTTTCTAATGGAAAAATTAAATTTTTTTAAAGTATACGCCCACTGACCTTGGCTTCTTCCTCTTTCTGGGGAGTGTCCATGATTGTCAGCATTGTGCCCACCGACTCAAACGCAGCTGTCGAAGAAAGCAATTAGGCGATTAGTTCAGTCTGAGACAAATAGCAGAAAATGATAAACACAGGATATAGGGAACACAGCATGTGCAGGAGAAATATACATGTAAATGTACAAACTATTGCAAATTACATAATTAATTATATTCTTAGGCCAAAAAAAATTAATGATTTGTTTCTAAGGCACCGCCGCATCAATAAAAAATTATCGCCGCATCAAACTTTTTTATCGTTATTTTTCCGGATTTTTCATATCTTATCATTATCGGTTTTCTCTGTTATGGAATCAATGTAAACAAACGCTGAGAATAAATGCTTGTCTCTGTCAGTGAAAACGTTATTTTATCTGACACATCTACCCAGTGACAAACCTAGGGGGCTACTTGGGCTAAATATCAAGTTTATGTAAATATAAGTACTCGCTTTGTGGTCGGTAACTTTGCCAGAATTTCCTCAGAAAGTGAGGTTGAAGTTGCCCTGTACTCAGATTTCACGATCGTGAGTTACTCCAAATGCAATAAAATGATAATTATCTAATTCAAAATTTTCACAGCCTAAGTTAACCCCTATTGTGACTGATAACTAGCGACTGTCTTATCTATACGGTTGATGCAACCACATACTGTGCACTGAAAATTACAACCGATGTTTATAACTTTAGGTGCTGATATTATAATTTGTTGGTAACTTGTAATTAGTTAATAACTTTGCCAAGTTAATGCTAAAATGATCATAGAACCGTTTGTCTCCAGTTATCTTTAAAATTAAACAGATCCAACTACATGTATGACGGTTGTAATTGGGTCAAAGGGGTTGGACTAATACCTCCAAAATACACTGAAACACATAGACTGGTTTTATTTGTCATTTAGCTAACACAATTACGAAACATTTCAGATACAAAATGTATGAATACACCTTATAAATTAAATTTAAAAATTGGATAAGATTTTAAAATTTTTAAGGAGTTATTTTTATATTTAATTGACTTGCTTCTAATCCAATTTAAATTAAGGTTGAATCTGTGTATACATGTATTACCATTAGCATTATGCCATTGTCACAGAATGGAAGTCCACCTGATTTCTCAAACTTCTCCCTATCTTTCTGTGAGGGGAAATTTCAGAGGTGAAGTCTCCCTAAACTAAATTTGCCCTATGTTGGTCCCTGTTAACACTACCACTGTTTCTCTGTTATCTTCAGAAATTGAAGCCTCTGTGATATTGCCTAGTAGCAGGAATAAAGGAAAATTGTATTGTTTGAGAATTTTTTGATGACTTATTTACTTTTCCTTGATTTCTGTCCTCAAGGCAATGAAGATTAATAAGAATGCTTTATTTAATACATTTTTATATGGCAAATTCAACTAGTGAAATGCCATAAGAAGTCCCCTATTTCAGTTCAGACTTGTGTCATTACTGTGGAGGGGAAAGATAGGCTGCAAAATGAAGCAGGGGCACAAACCATTTGTCACGTTTGTTCATCTGCAAAAACTCAACCTTTATAAAGGAGACATAGACAGTTTAAACTAAAAAGAACAAATTAAAAGAAATATTAAAACTTTGCTAATGTATCAGCCTGATGAATAAATCATAAAATATGGGTTACCGTTACTGTAAATTTTGTCCTTTCAAAAAAAAAAACCTGCCTGCCTCATCAAAATTTCAAAATTTTGGCCCGAGAAACTAATGATTAATTTTTTTCGCCTTACTGCCACAGTTTTTTTCTTTGGATAAAAAAAATATCATTACTCATTCTTGAACTTTAGAGCCAACACATTAACATATAAATGAAGCATGATTACTTAAAACAAACTGAACAGCATCGAGCTTGACTAATTTTCGGACAGAGCTGTAGCCCACAGACAGATCGTTTAGAAGCTGCAGGGTCTTCCATGTTATTTGTTCACTTCGGGCCCAAATTTTAAGTTTGTAATTCTACAAACATAAATTTAAATTTATAATCTAAAAGCATTGACTGCACAGATCGCAAGTTTGAAAAAAAAAAAACACTACACAAGGAGCTAAATGTACAGTATCCTTTCACCGATGGATAAAATATCACATCTAAGTAAGAAAGTACGACATACTGATGTTAATAAAATTCAAAACTGAAATATTTCTCTCTCTTCCTATCTTAAAAATGATTTTTCAGCATTCCTCATATTTATAGTAGAATAAAGCATGCAGAGAGAAAGTAAATATATAAAAGTATGTGTACTTACATTTTACTAATAAAAACACTCAGGTACCATTGATTCATCATTTAATCCTAACACTTCTGATAACCGTCGATAAACCTGCAAGCAAACACACTAATGTACCTTTTCATGTCAATCAAAACCTGTCTTAAATAATATAGAAACAGAAGGACATCTTTGACATGTCTGTTAACATTTGCAAATGTTTCCTATTTTGATAACTGTTCATCTACAGTATACCTATTTAAAACAGTCTCATTCACAAAATCTATCATTGACATTATACAACTATTGCTGTTTTGGAGGTCAATACGATGATATAGCTACCCTTTTGTTCCGTGAATATTGTACTTTGAAGGAAGCTAAATCATCATATTGATTGAATAAATCCAGCAATAATTGTTTTAATTTATGAATCAGCAACAGTTAACAGACATATAAAACTGCATGTTATCAAGTAAAGATTTTAGTTTAAAGACAAAGCTGAACAAATTGAGAAACACAATATTTCACTTGGACGATCTTTTTTAGTATAATGCGGAGAAACTCAAATGCTATGTTGACCTCCTAGATCGTGAGCAAGTGAATATAGCAATTTATTTTCCTAGATCGATGGATATCAGCCAACCAGAGAGCTAAGAATTAATCAATCATATAATAATGATAATTATTCTGACAATTCATTTAAACATTATTCCTTATAAACAAAACAGTTTTATGAAACAAGACAAGATCTGTATTTCACCTTAAACTATTAGGAACTTGGTCCCCAACATAAATATTCCTAAATTGTTAAAAAAAAAAGCTTAATATGGCAAGATCTAATTTTTCACAGGCATTCTGGGCAATCCTAGAGTCCACTAAATTCATGAACTGTAAAACCCTGCAATGAAAAAAACATTGTGACCATGGTTGTTGAATCGCTACTTTCTTTCTGATTCTACAGAATAATACTAACACACAATTCAAAATCTTTTAAAATAAAAAATAAACCAATAAATTCTATGAAATTAAAGATTTGATATAATATATATAGCATGTTAATGTAACTGCACCATAAGATCCAACGGAAACACAAACCATATGCTGTGTCCCCAGTATCAGGGGGACCCCATCTCCCCTTACCTACAAGCTTGCTCCCCGTCCATGCATGGCGTCGTGATCGTCTGTGCTAGCGAAGGAGATCCGACCACCTATCACAGCTCCTATTATGTACACTAACCAAGATAATCGACCTGACAGAGTGAAGAAAGCACGGGTTTAAATAAATACCTATACTAACCAAAATCAAGAGTAGAAACAAAGATTTTACAAACTATCTAACCAATATCTGTCTACAGAAATTTGCACTAATGGATCCTAATTCCTAATGTGATTTTTTCCTGTTACTTTTAATATTTTTATTTCTACCTGTATATCTTTATATTATATTATAACTCTCACTCTCTCTCGCTCTCTCTGTCTTCTGTTTTTCTTTTTAAAGTACATGTACTCATCAAGTCACCATAAAATGACGCTTGGCTGCCTCATCAAACAGTTGAACTAGGAGACTACAGGTCTTCTCATATTCACACCTCCCAATGGTAGAGAGCTATCAACAAAATTGTCACCGTTACAAACATTTACATCATACAATACACACAAACAATACTATGTCCTTTAAATCTGATACATCCAGCAAAGAAAAAACATGCATATTTTAGTGCAGTTTTTTTTGTCTAACTTGAAATTCATTATCTATCAGAAATAGAGGCCATGATGTCCTGTACTAAATCATAGCTTACCTGGTCTAACTGTTGATTGATCATTTCCTGGTCCTCTAATGGATCTTCTAACCCGTCTCTACAATGTTGAAAAGAATGTACATTTTAATGCAACACTGAGGAATTCAATCAAAATATTTGTACAATGTAGATGTACATACATCACATGTAGGTTATCATCTTAAAAGAAATCAATCTTCTACAAAGTAGCATACATGTACAATTAAATCCACCCTCTACATAGTAACATACATGTACAATTAGATCCACCCTTTACATAGTAACATACATGTACAATTGGATCCACCCTCTACATTGTAACAGACATGTAGAGTTACATCCATCCTCTACATTGTTACAGACATGTACAGTTACATCCATTCTCAACATTGTTACAGACATGTACAATTAGATCCATCCTCTACATAGTAACATACATGTAAAATTTGATCCACCCTCTACATTGTAACAGACATGTAGAGTTACATCCATCCTCTACATTGTTACAGACATGTACAGTTACATCCATCCTCTACATTGTTACAGACATGTACAGTTACATCCATCCTCTACGTTGTTACAAACATGTACAGTTACATCCATCCTCTACATTGTTACAGACATGAACAGTTACATCCATTCTCTACATTGTTACAGACATGTAGTTACATCCATCCTCTACATTGTTACAGACATGTAGTTACAACCATCCTCTACATTGTTACAGACCTGTACAGTTCAGTTACAAGTCTTTGAGCCTTCAAACATGTGTATTTCTAAGCACGTGTGTACCAGACAATCTATATTAAATTAAGTTTAGATCCACTTTTTGTTAAGATTTTTTGCTTTAACAGGTCATTATCAAGCATGACAAGAACTAGCTCTATATTACAAGTACTAGCTTTATATTACAAGTACTAGCTCTTTATCACATGTCCTTGCTCTATATAACAAGTACTAGCTCTATATTACAAGAACTAGCTCTATATTACAAGTACTAGCTCTATATTACAAGTAATAGCTCTATATTACAAGTTCTAGCTCTATATTACAAGTTCTAGCTCTATATAACAAGTACTAGCTCTATATTACAAGTACTAGCTCTATATTACACGTCCTAGCTCTATATTACAAGTACTAGCTCTATATTACAAGTACTAGCTCTATATTATAAGTACTAGCTCTATATTACAAGTTCTAGCTCTATATAACAAGTACTAGCTCTATATTACAAGTACTAGCTCTATAATACATGTCCTAGCTCAATATTACAAGTACTAGCTCTATATTACACGTTCTAGCTCTATATTACAAGTACTAGCTCTATATTACAAGTACTAGCTCTATATTACAATTACTAGCTCTATATTACACGTCCTAGCTCTATATACAAGTACTAGCTCTATATTACACGTCCTAGCTCTATATTACAAGTACTAGCTCTATATTACAAGTACTAGCTCTATATTACAAGTACTAGCTCTATTTTACAAGTACTAGCTCTATATTACAAGAACAAGCTCTATATAACAAGTACTAGCTCTATATTACAAGTACAAGCTCTGTATTACAAGAACTACATGTAGCTGTGTGAGGACTATGGTGCCAGACTCTAGGCGGGACATAGTGTAGGCCTTGAAAATCTCCGGCGTGTACGTCTCCAGCAGGTGGGGCTCGTTAGCCTTAACGTACGGCATGGACGCCACCATCTTCTGCCACAGACTCAACAGGTAGTGTACACTGTTAGGTGCAAACTGCCACATTTGCTACAAAACAAGCATCCTATACTTGTTAAATTGTCACTATCTAAATCTCTGGTACTCTTGTTAAACACAATTACAAATTCTTTATTTAATCTACGATTAGCCATCATTTGAAGTGTTGCTGGTTTGAATCCTCAACTGTTAATTGGCTCTGTGTGATAATCTACCAGGTACACTTAGCAATGCCATTTGGTCTCGTACAACACCAAATTATAATTTATTACACTTATCACTAATTTCTGTTATAAAAGGATACTTGTATAATCCACCATTGCAAAAATGAACATTCATTCTTTTTTTATCCATTTAAAAATTCTTACCCTTAAACTGGTCACAGTAAACTCTGCAATCCGTTTGATCAGTTCCGGATAATTTGTGACCTTGACTAACTCTCCCAGCTGGTAATTTGTTTTCAGCCTTGCTAACAGGCGACAAAACTCATGGTAGTTACTCGGATCAGACAAAGCCTGCAACAATACATGGGATTTTGTATTTCAAGCCTTAATCTTTTCAAATTTCCAATCACACATATATTTCAGTTTATTTTCAAAATTAATAAAGGTATCCCACTCCTCAATGTTGTTGAATCAAGATTTTCTTGAGAAGTATATCATTGAAATCTGTAGACAAAACAAACTTAAACAAGAGGCCAATTGGCCTTACACAAACTTGTCATGGAGTCTAATATATGCATCTAATTAATTAGGTTTCATACTGGAGTAGAAAAATTTTAAATTTGTAATGACGACCACATTTCAAAAAGAACTGTGAAACCTATAATTTTGGTGAAAAACTAAAAGATCTGGTCTACAAAATCATGAATTCAGTTTTCCTTTCAGGTGTGTGGGAGTAAAGAAGATAATTTTTTAACGTTATATGCATTAACATCTATTCATCCATTTTGGCCCTGCCCTAGAGTCAAAACCCATACCCCAGGGGACATGAAAATTAAAATTTCAGTAGAGGACTTCCTGGTAAACGTAATTATTAGTCAGTTTTTTTTATACAGATGTGTGAGAATAAAGAAGATTTTTAAACATTATATGCATTAACACTATATTGCCTTATTGCCCCTCCCCCCTCATGTCCTGAACCCCTGACCCAGGGGCCATGAATTTCACAATTTAGGTAAAGGAGATTGTGGATATCATAACCATGTATTCAGTTTTTTGCCCACATGTGTGGGAGTAGAGAAGAAGATTTTTTAAGATTTAATACATTTTTACTATATGGCCATATTGGCCCCACTCTAGAGCCTAAACACCTAACAAAGGGGTCATGAAGTTCACAATTTTGGTAGAGGGCCTCATGGACATCATAACCATGCATTTAGTTTTTAACAAATATATATGAGAGTAGAGAAGATTTTCTAAGATTTAATACATTTTTACTATATGGCCATATTGGCCCCACCATAGAGCCTGAACCCCTGACCCAGGGGTCATGAATTTCACAATTAAGGTAGAGGGCTTCATGGACATCATAACCATGCATTTAGTTTTTAACAAATATATATGGGAGTAGAGAAGAAGATTTTCTAAGATTTAATACATTTTTACTATATGGCCATATTGGCCCCACCCTAGAGACTGAACCCCTGACCCAGGGGTCATAAATTTCACAATTTAGTTTGAGGGCTTCATGGACATCATTATCATGCATTTAGTTTTTAACAAATATATATAATAGTAGAGAAGAAAATTTTCTAAGATTTAATACATTTTTACTATATGGCCATATTGGCCCCACCCTAAAGCCTGAACCCCTGACCCAAGGGTCATGAATTTCACAATTTAGGTAGAGGGTTTATGGACATCATAATCATGCATTTAGTTTTAAAAAATATATATATAGTAGTAGAGAAGAAGATTTTCTAAGATTTAATACATTTTTACTATATGGCCATATTGGCCCCACCCTAGAGCCAGAACCCCTGACCCAGGGGCCATAAATATCACAATTTTGGTAGAGGGCCTCGTGGACATCATAATCATGCAACCAGTTTTTTCCTCACATGTGTGGGAGAAGAGAAGAAGATTTTTGAAAATTTGGCTTTTTTGTGCATATTTGGCCCCGCCCGTGGCACCCTAGGGGTGATAGAGCCATAAATTTCACAATTTAGATTCTTCTTACCATAGAGATGCTTCACACCAAAAATGGTAATGATTGGCCTGGTAGTTTTCAAGAAGAAGTTAAAAATGTAAAATTGTTAATGCACGACGACGGACGAAAACCAATTGCAATAGGTCACCTGAGTGACTCAGGTGACCTAAAAATACAAAGATAATGGGGGATCAGTATCCATCCCTCTGAGTTATGGCCCATTTAATTTGACCTTTTTGCACCTAAAATGCAATTTCATCCTGATTAGGATTTGTTGTCAGTATTTTTGATTAAGCAATTTATTTCTTCAAATATTGTTTTTAATTATGCACAATGGTCACACTGAATAGAGGGATTACGAAAAAAAATTGTACAAAGCTGCATAAATTTTTTTGTGCCCTTTTTGCACTTAAAATAGACAATTTCTATAATAGTTACAATTTGATTTGAAAAGAAAACTTCTTGAATATCAAGAATTTTATAAGATTAATCCAGTTTGCCTAAATATGCATTCAGTATCATTTTGACATAATATAACATGAGGGTCAGTGATTTCAAATTTTAGATATAGGGCTTCAAAGGTAAAATTCTTGCAAAATTTGGCTTAAAAAAATTCAGACATGTTCTATATATATGCATGATTTTATGCTAACGGCTATCACATTCTCAAGCTTTGATTTTGTACATGTCACACAGAACCTATAAAATATGTTACAAACCTATCAAATGTTAATAAATGTGAATAACGAATGAAGTATAATAAAAAGAAAAGTATATTGAAAATTCATAAAATTGCTTGTTTCTGTCATTTTCGTCTAAAAAACCTTCCGCACGAAAAAATAGTTCCCCGAAAAACTTGTTTGTTTCTTGAATTCAAATGGATTTTCTTTATGAATGTTGTGTAATTATGAAATTATAATCTATTTGTGATGATTAAATAAATAAAATCATATTCATTTTAAATATAATGATCATCTGCGCAATGAAATCAAAACATGAGGAATGAGATACCTTAAATATTGGATATTTCTGAAGACTAATTTATGTAAATAGATATTTTTTTAGCATTGGGGTATGTCAATCACTACAAATTCTTTCCCCTACTAACATTTAAGTCACAATAAACAAGAGATGTTTGTTAAACACTTATGCCCTCCTCCCTTGGAAAGAACTGTGAGAAAATGAACGTAAACTACAAAGGGACATAACTCTGTCAAAAATGCTTGAACGTACCAAAAACTAAACTTGACCTAGATATTATTATGATAAACATGTATACCAAATTTCATTTCAATATGTCCATCCTTTGCGAAGAAAATGAACGGAAACTGTTGGTGGACCGATTGACCGACAGACCGGCCGACCGACCGACCGAAGCAATATGCAATAATAAGTAATAAAACACATGTACTATCGTTAATTTTTCTTTTCATTCTTTATGAGCCTACAAATAACAAATCAAAACAACAAGAACTAAGTACATATATTTTTTTTTAGACAGAAAAATGTCCCCACAAAATCTCCTGACCTACCATACTAGTATCTATAAGTTAACAGTAAAATAAGTAGCCCTGTGGCAGTTGATGGGCCACTGTGCTTCAGTTTCAGTAATTAATAGACTAACACTTCATACCTGTGAATTTTCTAGAATGTTGCAAACCCCGGTCGTTGAGAAATTTGGCACGCTTTGTGTTGTTGAACAACGATCGCCTCACTGACGCAATTTGTACCAGACAGGATAGGGTCTAAAATAAAAAATTAGCTACATATGTAATTAATTGTTAATCAAAAAAAATTTCATGTGACAGGATAGGGTCTAAAATCAAAAATTAGCTACATATGTAATTAATTGTTAATCAAAAAAAAAATTATGTGATTGTATAAACATTGTATCGAGTCTTACATGTAGAAGCAGGAATTAATCTTTGCCTCGTTGGTATATTTTCCTTTTAATAATTTCGGATATTAGTATGGAGCATGCAGTGCCTAACTGGGTATGTTTTTTTCAAATACTATCCTATCTACATGTACTTTTGTAGTCCAAAATTTTATATGTAAGCCTTCTGTCTTACAGGATCCTATTGAGGGTCAGCTCAAGCTTATGGATGACAAGTCCAGTATTTCTTTCTCAAGCTATTTTATTAAGCGTGATCGTATAGTTAAGATTACAACAATCTAAAGCAGCCCAAATCAGGAGTCTGCACAATCTCATTTCATATGGGTATATATAAGGTTTTACTTATGATGGACAGTTTTGACTAGTTCGGCCCATATACGACGATCATGAGTGAACATTTAGTGTTCAAAATTAAGATTAATAGTTTATTCCTAAATAAAATAACAGAACCGTCAAAACTGCCAATCAAAGAGTCTGGATGCAGGATGTGGGTCTCCGAGTCCTGGGTCTCGGAGCCCCCCCCACCTAGTATGAGGCATCACTTACTCACAATACGTTCATTCATACTCGGCATAAAAGGTTACAAAGGTTAATATATAGAATACACAATACATGACTCAATATAGAATACTAGAGCATTCGTTGCAGACACAGAATCGCCAAATAGGTCACATATTGTTAAACTCTCAATTTGGATATTATTCTGCCCGTATTATGACCTGGTTTCATAACATCATTTAGGAATACTACGCATTGCTACAAGAGTCACAGAGTTCATTCTGTCAATTATCATTAACACCATTCAGTGCGCAGCATCTAGGTACACATAAATATCATAGTGACCATTATGTAATACTAGCAATTCAAGGTCATAGCATGGCTATCTGTTTACATACGTCCCCCAAACAAAAGAAATATCCCGAAGGGAGATTTCTCATGCCTGGCGCCCGAAATAGGAAAGCGTCCTTGATCTACCCTTGATCAGACGAACTTCCTAGTGACATACCAGTCAGAACATCTATGTTAAGAGATAGTAACAAGTGACATGTTTCCACCTCCGGCTTGGAACATCATTCATCTACAAAAACAAATCTATAACCAGGATGTATACATAAAATCATATTTAGTTGTTTGATTATATCGCATTACGACCATGAAAACAATAATGAATAAAGTATGACAATAATGATCAAGATGAAAATAATCGTAATTCATCATCAAAGTAATACTAAGTATGGTTAAGCTTGATGTCACATATATATACAAAGTGCATGCCTGTAAGTTCACAAAATATCTCTTCCTTCTTAGGGGCGAGGTTAGCGTCATAGGTTCGGAGTCCATCGGTTTCTTCCTGAAGTTCTCCAGAGTGAATCACCAAATACAAGATTTATATTAGCACAAGATTTTACATAATTCACATTTTTAATTTTCACTAGATTTCACAATTCCTTTATAAGGAATACACAACTTCTTCACGGCTGCAGCTTAATTATTCATCCATCATAGGCACCCGTGGGTAGAGGGTCGGCGCGGATGGCGAGTCGACTTCTCGCGGAGCGTCTCCTGCGTTCCTCTGTTGCGTAGACATCGCGGCCTTCTCTTCCAGGTATTTACGTGCCAGCTCTGGGTCCGGTCGATAGTATTTGGTCCATGGATAGTCTTCATTTTTCTCCTCTCCAAGAAATTGTTGTGCTAGTTTAGTCGAAATTGTCCCCGTGTTACTGGTCAATTTGCGAGTTGCGATTCTTCCGCTTCGTCGGGGTTTCTCTTGGATCCTAGTGTCTTTCGGGATTGGTTCAAGTTCAATAATGTCACTAGAGGTCCATTTCTCTGGATTCACACAACAAAATACAGTGTCTTTGGAAGAACCTTTCTTATCTCCGTCACTACCCCTTTTTCGACAACCTGTCCAGCAACCACCACAACATATACCACCCCACTTTTTTTTTTTTTTATAGTTTTGCGTTTCTTGATACAAAGTCCTATCGTTATTGTTACTGCCAAAGCTAAACACACATAAAACCAGGGACTTCCTACCCAAGATGAGAATTTTATGGGTTGTAAATTAATTACTGGCAATTCCGCCATAAGTGAATTCATTGGGAAAACTTTAATATCTTTAGTCTTAAAACATTAAACCATGAAAACCTGAGCAACCGTGTCCCTTACTCAATATGTCGATAGTAATATTTGATTGTTTTTACCAATAATTTTTAATTCATTACAAAAATCAGTCGTATAGTTTCCTTACTTACTCGCTGTTTTAAATATTTCGAGTATATGTTAAATCTCTTCAACTCCGCATATTTATACAAATAACCGAGGGGCTATGTTCGCGTTTGCTAGTCAGCGTGTCTCAATACATGGTTTAATGTCACAGGGGGTCATCCTGTCATATATTTTTAAAAACGTGCAATATATACAAAGCTAAGCTCATTCACGATTATTTACATCTACATTAAAGCAACTTAATTATTCCAGAACTTTGGTTAATTGCTTCAAAATAGCCAAGCAATCTTCAGCATATTCTTGTTTGCATTTTTTCTTTCGGGGTTTAGGGGTTAGTTTACGCGGTTTAGGGATTGGTTTGAAGCCTAGACCTACTTTAGAGACTATTTCATCTATTTCCATATTTTCATCTAAGGGTACATTAGGGTTATCTAAGGGTATTTCATAGTCTTGACCACTATTTTCACCACATTGATTTGACTCATGGGTCTCATCCGATTCTGAATCTACGGTCTGATCATTCTCGTGTTTATACTGCTGATCATCCATGATCTTCTTAGCTCTTATACGTCTTTGAAGTTCTGCTAGGGGAATATCCTCTTCGTCTGAAGATCCTTCTCTTTCCCATTGTTTGGACTGTATAGCTCTTTCCAATGGTTCTGGTTGCAGGTCTTCATTTTCTGACGACGATTCATCTTCTGGTGGCACCACATAGTTAGTTTTTCTTAGAGTTCTTCCACCATCTTCAGTAGTTGATGAAAGGGGCCAGTGCGAAATGTCCGCCAGTCTTAATTGTCGTGCATGGCATTTGGTGGTTAATCCAGTCAATTGGTCTCTCACCACGAAACTAACTGGTCCTTTCTGCTCAATGATTCGATAATATGGTAGCCACTTTTTGTCTAACTTATTTTGTCTTCTGTTGTTCTTAAGGTAGACAGGGTCACCTACCTGAAAATTTTCATTTTTGCTTTTCTTATCGGCCTGAGCTTTCTGTTTCTTCTTGGCTTCCTTCATATTACGATGTACTAGCAGGAAAGCTTTATGTTGTTCTTGTAGGGCGATCTTGTGTTGATCTTCTCCCACATATCTCCTTCGAGGTTTCATCAACGTATCAAGAGGTAATACGACATCTCTGTTGTACATAAGGTAATATGGAGAAAACTTTGACGAATCGTTAGGATGGAAACGAATGGCTGCCAACGTCTGATTAAGATGAATATCCCATGTTTGAGCGTTGTCTGTTGTTTTCTTAGCCATCACGTCATGTAGAGTTCTATGAAATCGTTCTACTTTACCATTACCTTGAGGGCTGTAATAAGATGTTTTGATATGGTTGATATTCAGTTCTTTTAAAGTTTCTTCCACTTTCTTATTCACATTTTCTGTTCCGTTGTCTGTGAGGATTTGAAGAGGACAGCCATATCTTGGATATATTTCTTCTAAGATAAGATGTACTATGTTGTCAGCTGACTTATCAGGAACGGGAAAAGCTTCTGGCCAACCAGAGTAAATGTCAATAAAAGAAACTATGTACTTGTTTCCCGACAAGGATGTTGGATATGGTCCTGATAGATCAAGTCCTACTTTAGCCATTGGAAAAGGTGGTATATCTGTCTCTTGCAGTGGAGGTTGATTTTTCTTATTGCTCCTCGTTTGGCATACTACACATCCTTCTATATAAGAGTATAACCTTTTGTACAAATTTGGTATGTAGTACTTTTGTCTGATTACGTCATATGTTTTGTCCACTCCCATATGTCCAAGTCCGTCATGATATTGCTGCACTACTAAAAGTTCTAACTCACGTGGTACATACAGGCGAAGTTTTGGGCCTTCTGAGTCTCCATCTGAAAGATAGTACATTAAACCATCAATTTCCAAAAACTTCTTTTCTTCGGTTGCCGTTGCTGTTCCTTTATTTAACCGATTCTTCAGCTTCTTGATCTGCTCATCGTGTTGTTGACTTTCTTTGATGTTGATATCCTCTGGTAGATCAATAAAGGGTTTGACCAATTCGTCGTGTTGATTAACTTCACATCTGGCAAATCTCTTAGGCGAAAAGGCATTGGAGTTAAGTACGTTCACTTCAAAGAAATTGTCCTTAACATCTGGTTCATCATGCTCTGATTGTTCTTCCTCTTCACACTCGAGGTTGACTGTCGGTAATCTGGATAAGAGATCTGCACAGCAGTTAAATCTTCCTTCTATGTACTCTACCTTACAGTTATATCCTGCAATACTTAATGCCCATAGTTGAATTTTCTTATTTTGCATTGGAGATTCTAAGATATACTTGAGCGGCTTATGGTCTGTTCTTATAGTAAACTGAGCACCGTGTAAATAATGGTCTAACTTCTGAAGGGCGTAATGGATTGCAAATGCCTCCTTTTCTATGGTTGACCACTTTTCTTGAGTTTTACTCAGCTTGTGGGATAAGTAATATATTGGCTTATCTTCTCCCTCATCTGTCTTTTGAGTAAGGCACGCTCCAATACAATTGTCGCTGGCATCGGTGTACAGGATGTAAGGCTTATTAGTATCTGGATATGCTAGTAAAGGCACTACCGTTAAACTTTCTTTAATAAAGTCAAACGCTTTTTGGCAACATGGCGTCCATTTGAACCTTGCATATTTTCTGGTTAAGTCAATCAATGGTTCCGCAATCTTAGAGAAGTTCGGTATAAATCTCCTGTAATAACTACACATACCTATAAAGCCACGAACTTCTCGGACTGTAGTGGGCGCTGGTAACTTTCTTATAGCTTCGACTTTCTTTGGATCAGGTGTAACGCCATGTTCATCAATGATGAAACCAAGATATTCTGTCTGTTCCTTGAAGAAACTACATTTCTTTAGCTTCATTTTAAGTCCATGCTTCCTTAGGCGGTTGAAAACGTCTTGAATATGCCGAAGATGATCTTCCGGTGTCTCTGAGAATATAAGAATGTCATCCAGGTATGCGATGGCAAACTCCTCTTGTCCTTGAAGAACTATGTTCATCAGCTCTTGAAAGACTGCTGGTGCATTACTCAACCCAAATGGCATCCGGTTGAATTGGAATAGTCCTTTGTGACATGCAAAGGCCGTTTTTTCTTTACTTGAATCTTCTAATTTCACTTGCCAATATCCACTCTTTAAGTCTAGTGCAGTGAAATATTTTGCCTTGCCTAGTAAACATAGGATGTCATCAATCAACGGTAGCGGGAATGATACGGGTTTCACTATCTTATTCAAGCTTCTAAAGTCAACGCACATTCGGTCTGATCCGTCCTTTTTCTTCACCACTACTAAGGGAAATGACCAAGGCGATTGTGATCTCTCAATAATCTTTGCGTCCATCATTTCCAGTATGGCCTTGTCAATTATCTGTCTTTTATTTAAGGGTACACGGTAGGGTCTGTTCTTTATTGGGTGGTGATCTCCAGTTTCTATCTTCATTTTAACAGTATCAGTCACTCCAAGGTCACTGTCTTTCTTTGCAAATAAATCATTGTTTTTGCTCACAAGTCTTTTGATTGAGTGTTCAAATCTTCTAGGTACATCAATTTCTTCTTTTGTGTCTTGTGTAGTCTGTATTTCTGAGATTTCCTTCTGTTTTAATGCGGTAATTCGTCCTACTATGTAGCCTCTTGGAATTTTATAATTTTTGTTAGTTTGGTTAACGAAGATCATTGGAACTTTCTTATCCTTCCGAACTATACAAACGGTGTCTTTTAAATATAGTCCTGGGTCCTCCATAATGCAGTTATTGTCTATGCTGTTCACTTCAACCAAGTCACTTTTCTCCAGAGGAAAATTGTTATTTATTTTTCCATAGAATACAGTCACTGTGTTTGGTCTCATAATAAGTTTCTTAGGAGTTCTTACAATAGCTGAGATGTGTAAATCTTCTTTAAGTTCCGCGTATACGTTGCCATCAATACGCATGAGTCCAAGATCAAAGTATAAACGAACATTGTTTTTCTTGAGCCAATCACGACCGAGAATCATGTTTCGGTTGAGTCCCTTTGTCACATAAAGTTTGTGGTCTAAAGTTAACCCTGAAATCTTAAAGGAAATATTTACATACCCTATCGCAATTAAAGAATTGCCATTTGCTGCTTGTAAAGAGGGGATGTCATTATTAAACAACTTGGGGCGGGGAAATAGATTATCATACATTTTCTTACTAATTAGAGATACGGCTGCACCTGTATCTACCAAAGCTCTAAATTTATTTTTACCTACTTTTAATAAACAGCTACTGGGGTTGTTAGTAAAATTAATTTCATATGTAGGTCTTTGTTTAAAGTTCTTTCTTCGGGCTTCAACGAAGGAAGAACGTCTTAGTTTTCCTGTTTTTGTTTGTCAAAATAAGAGCGTGATTTGAAATTTTGAGACGATCCCCTATTTACTTGGTCGCTAGATTTATATGTTCGGCCTTGACGATTTGATGGTCTGCCCCGATTTTGCTGTGTTCTTTGATACATATGCGAGCCCCAACAATCTGCACGCACATGACCTACTTTACCACAATTCCAACATTCCACAGGCGAACGGGGTTTCTGCTCTATATTATGGACGGGTTTGTTTTGACTGGGTCGTTTATTTATTTGAGGACGGGACCTGACTTGGGATTTATTTTGAGTACAAAATCGAGCCCTATGACCCGTCTGTTTACATTTAAAACACCTACTATTACGCGCATGGTCAATTTCCATTGGTTCTACATGCCTTGTTTCTACTGCGGTAAGATTATCTGCTCTATCCTTTAATAAGGGAAGAGTAGTATCAAAATTTGAAAGAGTTCGCTTGTTGTCATTACTTTGTACAATTTCTGTCATATTTGACCCTCTTATCGCTAGCCTCTGTCTCAGATTTTGTTCTCGCATTGCTATTTGAATTGCGGATTCTAAGTCTTTCGGGTTTTCTCGCAAAATTCTCATTCTGAGGTAGTCGAATGTCAACCCGTCACAAAAGATATCTACTAACTGTTGTTGTACCAATTGTTCTTTTAGTCTGTCATTACTGTAGGCGTCTTCCGCGATTTGCAATAGTCTCTCGGCGAACAACTGAACACTTTCATTTGAATGTTGTCGAGTCTTACGCATTACTGCTAACGCGTGTTGGGGGTCTGTTATTTCTGCAAATCTATTTTTAAGGGATTCCTTAAGATCGTTCCAAGATGGGATTTCTTCAGACGCATCTGTTTCATCTAAATACCTTTTAATATAATCCCCAACTGAACCCTTACTCGTTATGTATGCAAGCATGGGGATCTCATGACCTTGTTTCCCAGACATAACACTGTACTTTTCAACTTCCTTTATCCACTGTTTAAATTTTTGAGCATCTCCCTCAAAAGGAGTTATCACAGAAGATAGGGGCACTGAGAGTGCAGCTGTTATAGCTTTAACTTGACCAATAAAAAAATCTTTTTCATCATCCTGATCTGGGACTCGGTGTCGAGTTTCACGAGTTTCATACGGCCTAGCATCATGATATGTTTCAAAAGTATTTTGTTTAATCTGCTCTTTTTCTGAAGAATTTTGACCTGTTTCTTGCCCTTTATTTTCATTGTTCTGACCCAACCCCGCGAATTGTTTTTCAAATTGCTCCATTTGATTTCTAAGTTCTTTTTTATAAAACCCATCACCTGTTGCCATATTGGTTGCTTAGACAAAGTTGTTTACTTCGAGATAGCTATAAGAGACATATAGAAATGGTTCTTACCTTATTCTGTTTTGAACTTCGCTAAGTCCTGGTCACGGGCACCAAGAAAGTTCATGTAAGCCTTCTGTCTTACAGGATCCTATTGAGGGTCAGCTCAAGCTTATGGATGACAAGTCCAGTATTTCTTTCTCAAGCTATTTTATTAAGCGTGATCGTATAGTTAAGATTACAACAATCTAAAGCAGCCCAAATCAGGAGTCTGCACAATCTCATTTCATATGGGTATATATAAGGTTTTACTTATGATGGACAGTTTTGACTAGTTCGGCCCATATACGACGATCATGAGTGAACATTTAGTGTTCAAAATTAAGATTAATAGTTTATTCCTAAATAAAATAACAGAACCGTCAAAACTGCCAATCAAAGAGTCTGGATGCAGGATGTGGGTCTCCGAGTCCTGGGTCTCGGAGCCCCCCCACCTAGTATGAGGCATCACTTACTCACAATACGTTCATTCATACTCGGCATAAAAGGTTACAAAGGTTAATATATAGAATACACAATACATGACTCAATATAGAATACTAGAGCATTCGTTGCAGACACAGAATCGCCAAATAGGTCACATATTGTTAAACTCTCAATTTGGATATTATTCTGCCCGTATTATGACCTGGTTTCATAACATCATTTAGGAATACTACGCATTGCTACAAGAGTCACAGAGTTCATTCTGTCAATTATCATTAACACCATTCAGTGCGCAGCATCTAGGTACACATAAATATCATAGTGACCATTATGTAATACTAGCAATTCAAGGTCATAGCATGGCTATCTGTTTACATATACCTGTAAAAGTATTCTTAATAAAACAATCTCAACACATAAATTTAGCCAAAAACTGAAAAATTCATGCTCAATGAATGTTTGAAACAAGTAATAACAATTTCAGAGTTCATAAGGAAATCTTAATATGGATGGGAGTGAAGGGGGTAAACTGGAGTAGAGGCTGAAGAATAGCTCCATTGTAGCCCCGTCTAGGAAAGCTGAAATCAAAGATTGGCCATTATAACCAATAATATGTTGAGGCAAATATAGTTACAGTCATGTATTTTTGGATGCATCTCTCTGAGAAAGCATGTCTTTCAAGCAGTCGTTCAATTCCAGTACAAAATGAAAATCTATAAATTAAACATACATGTAAATGTTGGTAAAAACAGATAAGATAATTTTATGAAAAGGCAGTTAAATTAAAGTTTCAGCTTCTCTATCCATCTGTAATCATCTAAAGAACTGTGAAGAATGCTTATATTTTAACCGGTATATCACTTTTATTTTTTCATTTTAAAATTGATACTGTAATGTGAATAACACAATAATTTTAAAGGAATCATGCATGCAATAAATAGACAGGAGCTTAATTAAGTAATAGGATCAACAGAAGTGTTTGTTTACATGAAACAGAGGTGTTTGTTTGTTCACCTTACAACATAATTTAGCTCTAGAGTCTGTTTATGTGACAACAGAAGTGTTTGTTTGTTTGTTTGTTGGTACAATTGTATACAGTAGGAAGATAAAAAAACCTTTTATTGTGTAAATAGACCTCGGAATTGAATACTATAAACATATCTATGTTTTTATCAAATAAAGAATTTGTTTTCTGTTTAAACCTCCGAACAATGTTTGACCTAGATTCCACTAAATCATATTGGAATGGCCATGCCGTTTTATGACCACTTTACATTGAGTATGAAAAATGCAGTAGGAAAAAGCCATTTATCGGTCCTTATTTGTCATATTACAGGTGTGTACCTGACATTTAAATCTGAATCACGTGATCCTGTACAGGTAGGTGGACCAGGAACAATAAACAATCGCAGCCTGCCATATTGGATTTTTGAAGTTTTTCATTAGTTTTAACATTGTGGAAGTTGGTCTATAATATCTTTTGGCAGCCTTTCTACATGCAGGTATGATTTTTTATATCAACTGTTACATCTTTTCAATAAATTTATGATTATACCAAATTTAAAAATGAAAATCAAATAAAATACAAAAAAATAAACAAGGACCATAAGACATGCATGATACATTCTGTGTATCCCACTTTCTACAAATTTATTTTTTAATGGAGGGGGGGGCATTACACACATAAATATTTTCAGAATAATTGGGCTTTATCAAAAAAATTAATAGCTGACAATGAACTGCCAGTATATTGTGTTGACAAAGTACATTAATTTGTCATCTGCATGTAGATTGTGGACAGAGAATGTTGCAACCTATAAATACCACGGGTAGCTGTGGGGACCAGGAACAAAGTAAAACACCCAGAACCCGCCATGTTGGATTGTGGTGTTTGGTAGTTTACCTGGATTTGAATTGAGTAAGTTCTTCAACTTACTAAAAATGTTTTGAAATCTCCATAGTCTTTTACTGAATGTAAACATTAAAGTTAAGAACCGATAAATTCCACATTGAAATAAAAAATAGCATGTTATAGTATTATGATTTGATATTTTACATTTAAATATTCAACATACATGTATGTACTGCCTAAATTTGTTTCAATGCATAATTAATATACATGTTATTTGATGTAATTTTGTCATCATGTGTACACATGTATTTACATGTTCCATGTTACATGGATTTACATGTTCCAAATTATTCTTGTCAGATAAATATCCCAATAGAAAGTAAAGAAAAAGTCAGCTGACTATGGACCCCAGGAACAGTGCCCAGGATGTTGTACGCTGCACCCTGAGTCAGGACTCTGTGGCCCCCATGTACTGTGAAGTTTGTCATATACATCTGTGTAAAGACTGTGTAGAGACACATTTCTCTGATTCCTCTAAAGTTCATAAAGTGGTGCCACTAAAACAATACTTAACCGCCCTGAACTATCCCAAGTGTAGGAAACACCCCACCAAACAATGTGAACTCCACTGTGAACAATGTGACATTTCTATCTGTGCACAGTGTATTTCTTCTAAAAAACATTTAGGACATATACAAGTTGACATTCTTAAAACCTTTGAAAGCAAAACGGAAAAGTTGCAAAAAGATTTGCAAGAATTGGAGATATTCATGTATCCTAAATACAAAGAGATTGCATCCAACATCCCAGTGCAGAAAGCTGATCTGAGTAAAAACTCCCGGAAATTAACAGCAGCAATAGACAAACAAGGAGAAGTCTGGCACAGAGAAATAGACACCATTATCACAAAGATGAAATCTAACGTGGAGGATAAGGAATCCAAACACCTGGTCATCCTAAATAAACAGGAAAATGAAATCACAAACACCATTTCTGAAATCACTCAGACCATTGCTGAGCTGAAGAAGTTACTGAACTCTAAAGATATCTGCCTTGTCTCTGAGTACAAATCCAGGAATGCCGAATTCAGAAGATTACCTCCGAAACCCAAAGTGTCATTACCAAACTTTAGGCCTCAGAAAATCCACACAGATCAGCTGATTGAACAGTTTGGTTCTCTGTCAGCATTATCTTTCACAACAGAGGAACAATACTACAGCATGCCGCTCCAGAGAGCCAAGTCCTTTCCCCAAGGCCGGTCACTGTTGGATGTACCCCGAGTCATCACAGCTATAGACACAGGGTATGGATATCTATATGGTGTGACGTGTCTGAATGATACAGAAGTATGGACGTGTGGTGGTAAAAACATGATGAAACTCTTCAACCACCAGGGAAAACCAGTGAAGTCAGTCCAAACCAAGTCAGGGAACCAGCCAGAGGACATAGCAGTGACAAGGAGTGGGGATCTAGTCTATACTGATGATGATGATAGAACTGTGAACATAGTGAAGAATATAACACAGATACAGACAGTGATCAGACTACGGAGGTGGAGACCTTGGGGTGTCTGTAGTACCTCCTCTGGTGACCTTCTGGTTATCATAGTCAATGATGATGATAAACAATCCAAAGTTGTGTGTTACTCTGGCTCCACAGAGAAGCAAAGTATTCAGTACAATGACAAAGGACAACCTCTCTATTCACCTGGTGGAGATAAATACATCAATGAGAACAGGAACCTAGATATCTGTGTGTCAGACAATGACGCCCGTGCAGTAGTGGTGGTCAATCAGGCCAGGAAACTCCAGTTTACCTACACTGGTCCTCCCTCTACAACCAAGGGATCATTCTATCCATACGGCATCACAACAGACAGCCAGGGTCGGATCCTGACAGCAGACTGTGTCAACCACTGTATCCACATCCTGGATCAGGACGGACAGTTCCTCCGCTACATTGACAACTGTCATTTACACGAACCATGGGGTTTATGTGTGGACACCAGAGACAACCTCTTTGTGGCTGAGAAAGGCACAGGTAAAGTGAAGAAAATACAATATTATATGTAAATCAATTACTGTGTGTGTTTATATTGTATATACAGTCAGCACTGCAGATCAAATATGTAAATGTAAATTTTCTGCATTGATCACTACCTTCATATATCGTATGAAATATGTGTAACATGTAAAAAATTCAACCAGATATATAAGATGTAAACACATTACATGTAGGTTTCCATGTCTATGATCATTGCATGTCATCAAACTATGTGCGTTCTAACACCAAGTTCTTATATCTTTAATGTCAACAAAATGTTCTTTCAAATTACATGTAGACTGTCTATTATTGTAAAATACAATTAAACAAATTGGTTGTGTTTATAGGTATATAATTAACTACAACCGCTTTTTTTATTAGATGTATATAAGATGACAGTTTATCTATAACATGTCAACACACTTTGGGTTTTTTTTAACATGAAAAATGTTAAGGTTTATATCTATTTGTCACATGTGGTTATCAACAAACTTTTTGTTACATGTTTAAATACATGTAACGAAGGTTAATGGACGTGTAGCACTCACTTCATTACCAGCAATGGAGTGTGGCCACAAAGGGACCGAGGCCCATTACTTATAAAGAGGAATGGTACAGGTATATTAACCCAAGTAGAATTCCAATTGTCTGGGCTAATTTCATTACTTACTTTTAAGTCTTCAGATTTAGAATAGTCATGTGTCATTTTCTAACAGCCATGTATTATTTGATGAATGTTCAAATTTCAGATAATACACATCCAAAGGATTCAGCTAGGGCCTAGTTGTTTTTTCTCCGAGGTTTTTTTTTTTTTTTTTTTTTTTGGCTGCTGAACTCATCATTTGCTCGTGAAAAATTTAATTAAACAAGTAGTATATTTACATGGTGATGATGTTTTGACTGAATTTTTTGAGTTTTTATAATAAATTTTTCGCCAGAGAAATTGTGTTTTAATTCATATCAACAGTTACACTTTTAATATGGCATTAATCCATATGATCAAAAATGCCATTAATGGTATTTAAGAAGTTAGGCTCTCTCTCTCTCTCTCTCTCTCTCTCTCTCTCTCTCTCTCTCTCTCTCTCTGTGTGTGCACAGACCCCTAAATGCCATTAAATGTAAGTACATGTATATAGCGGCATATCCTCCCAATATAAATACACACCAGGTATGCAACGACCTTTGTAACTGACAAAAGGCACTGGCGGGAATTTTAAAACAAGGAAAATATTAAAGTACTGCTGCCTTATTGTGTCTATATTTTGGCAAATTTGAAACATTTGAAGCTTAAAATACCAGATAAATTAATTTTGGACATAGCTCAATCTACTAATCTAATATAACTGTATAAATAACTGCAAATCTTAGCTAGCAAAAGGTGAAGATCCATGGTGTTTTTCTACAATCAATCACCTCACAATTTTCTGCCGCACACTTAAAAAAGCTTGCAATTGAAAAGGGCAAGATGATACACTTGCGTTTCTTTATCCACTGGATATCATCACCCTTGGCTAGCAAAGGTGTACTATTTGTAATAAAACTAAAGTTTAACGTAGCATTTGTGATTAAAATGAAACCATAACTGTGTTATAAATGTGTGATATAACAGTAGCTATTGTAGAATCAACTCAATTTTAACCCCATGCACGTTGGGCGCTAAAATGTAACAGAGACACGTATTGCCTCTGCTTTTTATTGATATAAATCTGAAAACAATATGAAATGCAATATAACACACCTACATGCAGTGTTTTCGTTCATTCTCTATGTAAAATTGTTGTTATTACTCAAATATCCATATTACTTTAGTTTAATAAAGATAATATAATTTTTAATTTCTGTTTTATAATAAAAGTCTAAAATAAAAGTAGCAAATCAGGCAACTGGTTTTTTTTTATTAAGAAGATGTGTTCAGTGTGATACATGTATTACAGCCCTACTTGTATAGGCTATAAAATGTAACGTTAATAAATATAATGATGATACATGATATAGTGAGTACATGTATACATGGAAAGAGATATATATGTATTATTCTCTATACGGTGTACAGGTAAACTAGCTTTAGCAGAGACATAAATAACTTATTATTTATGTCTGATGTTAGAGGCCTGTGCTTTAACAGTAAGAGTTTGACAACACACGCTTTAAAAAAAAAAGTAACACTGCACAATGTTGAATCATAAATTAAACCATATAAATTATAAACAATAAAAAGTCTTTTCTTTACGTGTAAAAAATGTCCCTCTGCTGCAGTCTGCATCCTCCAGACGACAAGTCATTGTATTCCGAACCCGACCTTGAAATGTCATCAAGCCCCAAGTCAATTTTCATATGAGGAAGGGAGGGGGGGGGTGTCCTCGCAGCAGAAAAGGGTCTCAAAAGAGGGCTCAAAATTTGTCGTGGAGAAAAATCAGATATTTTTTTAATTTTATTTTTTCCATTGATCGAATATTAAGGGTAACTTTGGTAAACGTTTTCCATTATAAAAAAAAATTTATAGCCTACATTTTGAAGAGCCCGGGGCCTGCTCGGAATTTTAAAGAGAAAGAATGTAAGTTCTGAAATAGTCGAAATAAAGTAAGTGGGCAACGATATAATTTAGATCTAGGAAAAGAATAAATTGTATGCACGGATCCAAGTAATTTTCTTGCAGTGTTTGTGGGGGGGGGGGGGGGGGCATGGTCCGGGATCTTTTTCTGTCAATGGAGAATAATTATAAACATTGTTAAAGTTTTCATGGGGTAGGAGTGGGGTCCAACCCCCTCCACCCCCCCCCCCTCCAAAACAAAGAATAAAAACAGGCATGAATTGGGTTCATTGCCAAGTGCCACAAAAATATATTTACGAATGGAAACATTCATTAAAACTTAAATCTGGCTCTTCAGTTTTCTTATATATAAATATTTCAATATTATCAAGAAAAAAATATTCAGATGTATAATACATATCAATACTTAATAATTGAGATAATTTGAAGCAGTATTTGTTATAATGAGGACAATCAATCAATCAATCCAGCACAATTACCAAAGTAACTCGACTAAAAATAAACACGGTACCTACAATTATATATCGTAGATTTACAATTAACTGATTAAATATCAATCTCAATGTTAATGCAAAAATTCCACATTCAGCTGCCAACTGCTTTCTAAACTAGCTGCTTATTGCCGAAATGCATGTGCTAAACATGTTTTATAAACACTGGTATCGATATCGAATATTTAGTCATGCCTTGCTTTTAAAATTAAGAAAATATTATTTGAGTAGTTTATTAAGGTTTTCCGCTGGGAGCGGAAAACCTTACTATTAATCTGAAAAATTTTCAAATTTCTTATTTTTTTTTTCTTCTAGACGCCAACTTTGATCCTTAATATCTCGCTCGTTTGTTCACCGATTGTTTTGAAATTTTCAGGACTGATAACATGCCGCGTGATGTTGTCGTTGCATATTTTATTTGAGGAAAATCCCTATCCGGTTTTGAGTTATTCCCCTTTTAGTAAAATTTACATATTCTTTTGTCCAGGGGGTTTAGCTTTAACGATGACTGGCAGAGTCTCAAAGATGGGCTGGTTTGGAAGCTAATACATTGAATTTGTGCGAGATATATTTTATTTATTATTTAAATGCAAATAAAAGGGGTGGTATAGATGTTGAAATAAAGGTAAGAAAAAAATTCAAAAAAATCCGCGTATTTTCCGTGTTAGTTTTTTACCTGATAAAAATTTGTTATAACATGTATTTTAAAAGTTCTTGGTCTTACTCAGACCTTTCATTCGGTATGCCGAAAAAATGGCTGGCCCTTATAATTAGGGAGCTAGAGGCGTCCAAAGTTTCTTGTCAATAACTTAAAAAGGAATAAAAATTTCTATTGCATTATTGAAGCAAAGTTGTAAAGAAATTAATTTTGAATCCTTCTATAGTATTCAATTTAATGTTTTCGTAATTTATAGTCAGTATTTGCAGAAACAATTGTTGTCAGTTTGGTCCATTTTTGTGGGGGTGCGCACGTTTATGAGGTTATGAAAGGGCTTCTTGTAATGCACTAACGGATACATTTAGTGCGCAAAAATAATTCCACATAAAATTCCCCAAATGTTTTTATTCATATGTACAATTTCATTTCATATAGATGAACCTCTTTGACCTTATTTTTGTTGTTTGTTTCATAACTGTGCCCCTGTCTATATTTAGATGCATTACGAGACTCAGGTAACCGATCGATAGGAGAGTCGCTAGCTGTATTCAGGCCGTCGCCTAGACGATAGTGCATGTGCTTGTAGAGCTGGACGTACACGTTTAACGCCCCACTGTGTTACTGTAACAGAGACATTTTGAATTGTTTCAGTACTGGGAGATGTGTTAATAAAATGGTTCCAATGCATGGTAATTAAACTCAACTTTTCTACAATACGTATACACGGCCGTCTTATAAAGCACAATGTGTATTACTGACATGACAAATGTACGCTGGCAATTTAAACGAACGCGGGATTGCTCCCGATAGAACAATTCTTTTAAAGCAAAAAAAAATAAATACTGATTTGCGATGGATATAATATAATTATCATCGTGGAGATGATTTTAAAAAGTGAACTTAATATTCTTATACGATAATATTTGAATCCAAAGCCGCTAGTTTTAAGTTACGGTTATTAGGGATATTAATTACGACTTGCCCCGCGTTTCAGGTTTTTTACTTGCAAAACATCTACAAACGAAAATACCAAACAACCTTCAGCAGCAACTTATAAATTATTTATTCCATACACAATTCTAAAGAGGTAATTCAATGAATTTTATAAATGCTTTATACTTGTATACATTCGCTATCTTCCATGGAAAAAAGTGGCATGGAAAAAATGTTGTTCAATTTTCATCAAATACGCTGTAGCCTTAGCAATCGAAAATAATTAACAAAATGTATATTGATAGATTGACATATCAACAAACATTCAGACCCGCAATGGGGTTTTTTTTACAAGTTCTATAAAATGTAGACTCAATGACTGAATTCTTTACCGTTTTCCGTGTTGTTTATTTTGAATCACGTGTGTACGTTATGTGTAGCCATATAGATGAACACTTTAACTGTTTAATTTTTAAAAGAAATTGTGTACATGCAGAGCAATGCAATGCTAGGACAATTAAATTCCAACAATGTATATGGTGAGGCCGGTCAGACTGATACTGGTTCTGCTTGTTCTACAAATAGCGAATGTAAGACGAAGTATTTGGGTGTTATATTTTAAACAAATATTAGTATTGCTTTCTTAAAAGCTTGCATTACTCAACAAAGTATTTTATTGGAATCATTCTTAGTTACCTTAAATGCATATATGTACCGCTCGGTCTGTATCCCGGAAAAATTGACTACCATCCGAAATTTTTCATACAAGGTCTACAGACTTGCAGCTAACATTACCTTTAAAAATACATTTTAGAATTTGCCGCTGTTTATAAATTCATTAAAAAGACGCGCAGAATCAAGTGGTAATATGTCGTTTGATGTGGGATTTATGACGTCTATTTTTCTTGTCTTCATTAAAATTATTTTATTATTTCAAGCTTGTGGGTGGAATGAAATAAGTTTCACATGTTATGTGACATAAAGATGTCCTCTCCCCACTTTTTCTCGCAGCAACTATTTTTTTAAAATTTACATAAAAAATTGAATTATCATGGAGTTGCCCCCCCTCCTCCCCCATTTTTGTAGCATGTAAAAAAAGGTATAAAAATCATGAAATTATGAGTGAAATTTTGAAAATTTTGGAAAATTCTAAAAAAAAAAATTTCTTTTTTTGCTTGTCAAAATTTGTTGGATGAGTTTGCCCCCCCCCCCCACTTTCAAAAACGATGCTACGTGCTTGGAAATTACTCATTTCTTTATTCCCCTCTTTAATAAACAAAACAAACTAACAAACATAACCGATCCGGATAAATATAATTACATGTATCAAAAATAAACTTCAAAAACAAACTACACATTCATCCTTCACCCACAATATTGCCTTTTCGATATTTGTCATCGTTGTAGACCCGTGTAACAATCTGTTACATTATATATGTAAGTAGGTGCTTGCACGACAAAGAACCCCTTGCTGATCTACATTTTCATTAACGCATACAAAGAAAAAATATATTTTGATTTATTTTTGAATTTCTTTTGATGTAAAAAAAAAAAGAGAAGAAATTGGTTCTCAGTCTCTCTTTATGCCTGTTTGTTAGCGGTTAATCCAAGTTCATTAAATATTTTGAATATCCTTTTGTAATTTAAAAAATGCGATGTAAATTTTTTTTCAATCAATATTTCGGATAAAGCAATGAAGAGTTGTTTCTTGAAATTTTATTAGACCATAAAATTGTAAAATGCTAACATTGAAAATTGTGCCCGATTTCTTTCTTCTTTTTAAGGTAAAACTTAATTGATTTAAAAAATGATTCTTTGAGACAAACAAATTGACATAATCAATAAGAGTTTGACAATCTCTAACTGCAAATCTGTACCTTTTAGTCAGAAAAAGAATCGGATGGACGACCTAGGACACAGATCGTCCATTCGAATTTCTTCAAAATTGCCATTATTTTTGTACGCGGACGCAATACTCAGCGATACTAAATGGTTCGTATCTTAAGTTTTAACTGCTTTGAAAGGTAATATTGGTTTTCTGATAATTATGAACATGAATAATTAAATAAAAATGGTTAAAATTATAGTAAAATTACCGGCATCGGTCTTCTCCGTGCGCGGATCTAGAAGGGGAAGGGTTCCAAACCCCCCCCCCCCCCCCTCAATGGTCTTTTTACCTTCGTACCGGGCACAACCACAGTCCCACTCTGTGAATAAAATGCGGCGAATCAAACTAGAGACAACGTGTTAAGATCTGCATTTGCTTATAAACATGTAGTATCATCGTGCAAAATGAACTGTTCAATTATGATTTTTTTTTTTACTTTACTTGTAAAATTCGTAATTTTTTCTCACAGTTTATTTCTTACAAAGTTACTTTTTTATTTAGTGATTGACACTTTTAATTTTAGACTTTATATGTGATTTCAAAGAGACAGAGTGTCATGTCTCAAGGACTGTTAATCTCTTAAAACAACATTGTGCAATTATCAGATTTTCATTTCTTGGACATCAAAGACTCATTGAGTTTATTTAATTATTTTATATCTGTGAACCTTTCACTCAGCTTACTTATATCATTACCTGTCAATTTATAGTCATTGTTAAGATTCTTATAAATAGTTATGTACAATTGTCAATGCGCAGTCTGGAATACGGCGGCCAGCCCCGGCCACGTCCGACTCTCCCAGAGTCTTGAGTCCGGAGGCCACTACTGGCCATATCCGAATTGTTTGTAACATTTCTGTCTGTTAAATTGTTATAATGTTGCCATCGTTGAGTCTCGTCCAATAATGTGGAATCCTGCATCAATGGCCTGTTTATTTCTCTGGAACTGTATACTGGTGGACCTTCGGGAATACGGCAAACCTACCCTTCGTTTTAGCTTACGGCCCACAGCGCGCCACAACCTTATACCTTATACACTTTACGCCAACATTCCCTCACCCGGTTCGTACTGCACACGACCGATGCAGATCCAGACGAATTCTCTATCACCGTAAAATCTACGCGGTCACAGAAATATAATACTTTGTTTCTCAGTGTTTACATATCTAATATTGTACTATGGTCAGCTATCATTTTTTTGTAATACGTCACAAGTATGACGCAGCTACGACGGAAAACCTAATCGTTGCTTGCAACGAGCTCGTCTCTAGTTTGATATATTTTCTATATTCTAAGGGCCTCCGAGTGTAATCGTGGTATTATTAAGGATTATTCGAAAGAGGAGTTCAAGTTTTTTAACGCATGTAGGAATCAAAAACAGTTTGAAATTTGTTGTTTTTTCATGAGTGATTGACGTTTTGTTGAAAGTGACATACATAAGCATATATAGGAGAATGTAATCATCAAAGATGTTAATTGTCCTTGGATATTTATTATTTACCTCCCTTTACTGCTGTCACATGAACTTCGCTTATTTTTAGTAAGTTTTTCTTCCGTATATCTTATCAGTTGAAATGCAATAACTTTAGGCTACCTGCTGATGAGGTCATAATTCATGTCTTTCTTTTTTAAGTTTGTATTCGTTTTTAAATCTATAAACATCTATTTTGAAAAATTTAGATAACTGACTGATCTGTTTTCTTGATCTTTCGTCAATAAATGAATATCTCGTTTTCTTTATAATAATATATTTTAATATATCATTTTTTTTACCTCATCATAAAGTAAAAGTTTTCATTCTACAGATCCTCAACAGGATTGCATCATAATCAGGTGAGCGTTAAGGTCCTTGGGACTCTTGTCTCTGTATGTGTACGCACAAGTTTGTTTGTTTGTTTGGTTTTTATGGCTTTTTTTACTTAGCTTGTGACAGGTTGTTGTGTGACAGCCCTACTGGTATCATCATCTTGTTGTATATAAAGAGTCACTGAGTGTTGATGTTTTGGTTGATGTTGCTGGTTATTTCATACTGCAGATATATAGCAAGGTTCCTGACAACTGCCAATCATTGTTGTTATATTATAACACTCTGACATAGATAGATCTAACAAGCCCACTCCCTCCCCCTTTTTCTTAAACACACACATACATTCACAAACATATTCAAATCTTTTGGATTTTCATGAAGATAAGAGACAATAAGAAAACGCAGTTTTGAAAAATCAACACACTAGTGAACTCGACAAATAAATCAATATGTATAATAACAAATTTAATCAAATCAATTATCATCTCAGGCGTTTGTTTTTATGATTATTAAACCTTCATTATTGAATAGGGCCGGGGCAATAACTTAACACGGAACAAGGCACGTTTGAGTTGCCTTTGATGAATTGTGGCTCAATTTCTAGTCTAGTCTAGTCTAGTATATAGTATTTAGTATAGTATAGTAATAGTATAGTAATAGTATAGTATATAGTATAGTATATTATATAGTATAGTATAGTATAATATAGTATAGTAATAGTAATAGTATAGTATACTATAGCAGAGCATAGTTTATTAGCTCAAAACCACATGGTTTATAGGCATTGTATAATAAATACATGTAAATACATAATCAATGTGAACAAATTTTTTGGCAGTACACAGATATACATGTGTTAGCTTGACATGAAAAATAAAATAAAAAGACATTTGCCAACGAATGTTAAGATTTTCAAATTTTTAACTTTATTATAAATCAAATTCTTTTATTGCTTATAATTTTTTAAATGATTTTGATTTTAAAAGGATAAACCGATTCCCTAATGATATAACGAGATCTCCACTATCGGTCGATGAAAGCTTACGATTGAGTGACTAGTCCTTCTGAGTAAAATTGACATCCCTAGTTAAGACATAGACATGTTTAAAAGATTTAATTGCATGATCATTCCAGATGTCTTACGTTTATATATTGTGCATTGTTCTTTTTTTGATATTATCAGATGTAATTTTGAAATATAACGAGATCTTCACTATCGCTGGACGAAAGCTTCCGATTGAGTGACTAGTCCTTCTGAGTAAAATTGACATCCCTAGTTAAAACAAAGACATGTTTTAAATGATTTGCATGATCATTAAAGATGTCATAAACGTTTACAAATTGTGCATTGTTCTTTTTTTTTAACAATTCAGATGTTATTTTGAATTATTATACTTTCATGTTAAAGGGACTTGGACACGATTTGACTTAAAATTTTCAAATTTTATTTTTCCATTTTCAAAGTTTATACTGATAAATATAGAAGTTTTTATACTTTCATGTTAAAGGGACTTGGACACGATTTGACTTAAAATTTTCAAATTTTATTTTTCCATTTTCAAAGTTTATACTGATAAATATAGAAGTTTTTAAGGTGGAAGGCTACATCGTCAAAACATGTCTGACTTCCGTTCGAAACGCCATTGTGTTCCGGATTGATAACATTATGTCGTGGTACAAAATAGCTATACACCGTTTAATTGAACTCTTCTAACTAAGGAGGTGAGATAGGAATGAAATCACCAAAACGCTTAGAAAATATGTCAATTTTCTTCCTGTTTAAAGCTTTTAACTAACATTGATTATCAGCTGTTTTGTACGGAAAACGTGGAATCTAAATAATATACCGTTTCCCTGCTCTGCTGCTATTGGCAACATATTTTTGTCATGTCATCTGCAACAGACGATCATACATATGTGGCGGATTATCGATATAGGTAAGCAGATATCAAATTTTCATTTAAACTATATATGTATGATGAATATAAAACGAAAGTACGATCTCTTGAATTGATCCTAACTTCCCAAATTAAAAAAAAACATTGGCAGTAAAAGAATTTCACTGAAACTTTGACATTAAACTAATGTATTTTGATTAAAATAGATACAACTAGGTAGCAATAGCAGCGGAAGCCCGGATTTGCAAGCCAAATGAGGGAAAGACAGAATTCTGAAAAGGAGCATGTTTTTCATTTCCACACATGCATGTGTATCACTATGGACATCTAATGTATGTATTAATATGCGTATGGTTGTTGTTTATAATTGCTATTGTATATAAAAAAGTAAAAGGCAATTTATAATATAATTAACTAATATGTTTTACGGTGCGACCGTTGGGGCGAGCGCAGCATGTGAATAATCAATGAATTATAATAAATCAATAAAAATAAAATTAACAACGTAAAATTTGAATGCAAAAAAATAAAACATACCTATATTTCGGTAAATTTTCATTATTCATAGTTTATAAGATTTGTTATAATTTATTTATTTATAAGTAGAACAGTAGTTTAATCTTAGATACAATGTGTTTGAATAATAAATATTTTAATATATGAATATTCATTGCACTCTATCTCCTCTTTTAAAGTCATTGTAACGTCAGTTCACCCCCCTTTTTTGCAGAAGACATTTTTTCTTAAACCTACATATAAAACGACTTATCATAGAGCTCCCCCCCCCATGTTAAAAAAATAATATTTCATTTTTTCCCAATTTACACATAGAAAATCGACTTATCATGGATTTGCCCCCTCCACTTTAAAAAAAAAATTAATGTTTGATAATTTTTTTTTATTTACACTTAAAAATATTTGATTATCATATGAAAAGAACATGGTGCCCCCCCCCCTCCCCCCATGTTATAAATGGAAGTGAAAATGAAGAAACCATTGAACTGCTAAAGAGCTGAAGGATTAGAATTTTCATGATTTTTTTTTCTTTTTGCTTGCAAAGATTTTTTGGATGATGAGGCTGCCATCCACCCACCCACTCCCTTTTAAAGAAAGGCGATGCTATGTGTACCTTCCAGGAATTTACCGTACTTATAGTGAATAAAATACATGTGAGCATTCCAAATGAGTGCAATTTACAACTGTTTCCTGTATCTGAAGAAATGTCCTTATTCTTCAGCTGTTCTTTAGCTTAGCCTTTGCAAGATTTTGAGAGGATTATGGTCATTTCAGCACTGAGATTTACAATAACTTCAGTTAGAGTAATTTCCCCTTATCAGTGCTTATCGTGACGTCAAAGCTGACGTTGGTTAAGTGTCGCCTGACTCTTAATATTTAAAACTCCCCTGAGAAATAAAAGTACGCGAAGTGTACTGTTTTATTTCTTTAAAAAGCATGATGTTCTAAAAATTACACATCTTATATATGCTTCTCAAAAGTTGTACTTTGATTCTCGCGAGAACGTGAGGTTGGAAACCATTAGTACTATGAATTGTGGGTCAAAATTTACTGACTCCGAAAAAATCTATCGGATCAATGTGTAAACCTTTGTGACGTCACTCGATTATCTTTGATTGAGAGTGTACTGAGGTGAACTTTAGAGGTACCGTTGACTGTATGTCGTATAGGCTACTAGGCTCATACATCGTTATTGTTTTTATTGTCTTGCTGATTCTCGTGAGAGTGTGAAGTGGTGAAAATTGCCATTATTACAGGGAACTACTGGGACGATTAAAACAATGCATTACTGGTCCGATTTACTGACGACAAAAAAATCCGTTGAATGAATGTGCAACTAGTCCGAATTTTCTATTCACACACGCCTTGCCGGTAGAGCTCGCTTCGCGCCGGCACTGCGCGCCGGCGAGGTGCGCTCGCTACTAATATTTTGTTCTGAAGAGTTAAATATATATAATATGTAAACGGTGTGACCGTTGGACCGAGCGCAGATTTAACATAGTACAGTTTGATATTTGTACAACAATTTATTGGAAATGCACACATTGGATCCGTCTACTTTTAGAATCATTAGCAAAAGTTAAACTAAACGTCGCGTGTTCAGTCTACATTATGACGTCATGTCTCGTACGTAAAACGTACAAGTTTTGTCTTCGGAAACAGCCGAAGAGAGTTACGTGATTCCGACAAAATTTTATTTCTTCTTTCATTTAATTCATCACGACTACAGGTTATAAAAATTGAATACTTTATTCAGTGTCTATATAAAAGATCAGTTCCTTGATGTTTATGTTTTTATATTCCATCTGATAATTTGATAAGATATACGTATAGAACTAGTCGTATTTCTTGATTGAAGCACTATTTAAACTTATCTGTTTTTTACTTTAATTTTTTAAAATTTAAATTACCTTCTATTGAAACATTGGAAAGTTTTTAATCCAGTTTAGGAGCAATAAACATCGATAAGTGCCAGTCAATCAATGATCAAACTAACTTTTTAAAAACAAAATGGCGGCCAATATGGCGGCGCCCAGGGCTGGAAGAAATTTTTTTAGCCCTTAGTACCCCTGATTCAACTCTCATTTTTCACTGATTTTCTTATATATACGTGTTACCATTAATCCTCGCTTCGCGAGGCGGGCTTTACCCGCCTCTCGCTGCGCTCGGTATAAATGCATTCATCAATAATATGATTTTTCAGCTTCAAACATTATCATAAGCACTACTTATCTTATATCTACATATTTAGCATAAACTTTGATTTTTATTAATTAAAAAATTGATCCCAAGATATTTAAGACCATGTAAAATAAAGAAAGACAACTCTTAAAAAGGATCCTTCATACCAAGATTTTTGCAATAATTAAGTATTTCCTTTATTTTTTCAATTTCATTAAATTTCTTTTCTTCATCCCAATCACCAACGAATATTGTTTATATTTTCAGGTTTTTGTGGGATTTTGTCCAGCAGTTTGCCTTAAAAGAATTTTTTTTATATTTTAGTTTCATATTTATGTGGATTCCAATAAAAATCATACAAACTTCATTCATAATTTTTTTGTTTTTCATTTCTAAACTTAATAACATTTCAATTTCATAAGAATTTTAAAACAGGAATGTTTAAAAATTTGATTAATAAGGGGTTATCTGGAACCAGACTGATATTTTAAAAATTCTCTAGAAAATAGTGTATTGTATTTTGAGGTATATTATTGTTGAATACTGTGCCTAGTATTGGTAACAAATGCATGCAACAAAAATCTCCTACACTTATTTGGTGTAGAGATCCACCTTAATGCTATGTCAAAATTTGAAAGTCAAATATCAAGTTATAAGCAAGATACAGAGTTAATAATTCTTTGTTTTGTAAACAAAGCTCGAATATTGTCATTTTTACATATGTGTTGTATTGGTGTTAGTTTCAATCAAATGTTTCTTTTTTTTGTTGATAATAGTATTTATGAAGATACTGAGTATGTTTAAATTGTTTTTTACATGTCATTTTGTCTAATTTGGTAATTCTCTACATTACATTTTTTGTACACAACTATAAAACTCGAGCTTTGTTTACATAACAACCAATTCTTACCTCTGTATCTCGCTTGTAACTTGACTTTAACATTCAATATTTTGGTCAATCATTTAAAATGCTCCAGTTAATCATTTTATACATAAAAAATAAAAATAAAATTTTTGATCTCAAATCGTGTCCAAGTCCCTTTAAATACTGAAATCTGATTGGTTTAGACGCAGTTGGTAATCCGTTTATATAAATAGTGCCTGTTCGGGAGGGTAACTGTTGAAATTGACACCCTGAGACAACCATTGTTGAGACCCCTCGAAAACCATTGTCAACCGACTTGAAGCGGAGGTTGACATTATATAAATAGTGCCTGTTTGGGAGGGTAACTGTTGAAATTGACACCCCGAGACAACCATTGTTGAGGCCCCTCTAAAACCACTGTCAACCTCCGCTTCGCATTGGTGGACAATGGTTTTCGAGGGGTGTCAATTTCAACAGTTACCCTCCCAAACAGGCACTATTTATTTTATCATACTGAATGTTTTGATTCTAAAGAAAATTTTACTGCTTTTATTTAGAAATGAAGTGAATTCTACAGCGAACCGTACGCACACAATTTACGCGCATGTAACAATTCGTTGTGTTACCCGTTGCCATGTATGTTGCTAACGCTGAGGGTAATAGTATATAAATAGTGCCTGTTTGGGAGGGTAACAGTTGAAATTGACACCCCGAGAAAACCATTGTCAACCGACGCGAAGCGGAGGTTGACAATGGTTTACGAGGGGTGTCAATATCATGTTATCCTCCCAAACAGGCACTATTTATTTTGTTTTACTGAATGTCTTAATTTTAAAGAAAACATCAGTGCTTTTAAATAGGAATAACGTGAATTCTAAGGCGAACCGTACGCGCATGATTTTCGCGCATGTAACAATTTGTAATGTTACCCGTTGCTAAGTGCGTTGCTAACGCTGAGGGTTATGAACTGCGTCTAAACCAATCAGATTTCAGTATTTAACATGAAAGTATAACAATGTTACATTTTTTACAGAAGTCTTTGTTAATTTTTTTCTTCAAATAAAAACGATTTGTATAAACATTTTTTCTTTTAGTTCAATCATTTTCCATTTCAAGGAAAGGGGAATAACTCTGAACCGCAACTCTGATTCCAGACAGGCAAAGTTATTATTCCGAATACTTGATAAATTCAAATAAATTAGAGATGTTACTAGTATTTCATATCTGTAATCATAGTCATATTCCACGTGCAATCGACGAGCATGAAAATATAATCCATGATAAATAACTCTTGAAATAATAAAGTCAACTTTTTTGTTGAATAATTATAAAACATGGTGTTTTGACAACATTCATGAAATACAGTTTTTAACCGATAACATAGAAATCACTGTTTGAGAACTACTTATGTAAATTACTCGTAAATTCATACGCAGTGAATAGGTGTTGCATTTAGAGGCATTTAAACATCATAGAAATTAATGGAAAAACACAGTAGAATGTAAATATATCGATTTATTTAAGTAAACAATTGATTTCTTCAGTAGGGGAATGTAAATATTAGCATTAAATGATTTATTATTGACGTCATTGTGTCAATAACTGCCATCAAATGAGCAGACAAATTATCATAATGCGCGTTATTCAATTTGTCTGCTCACCTGCCGGCAGTTATTGACACAACAACGTCAAAAATAAATCATTTAATGCTATATCAAAGTTCAGTAAAACATTAAAGTATCCTTCAATCTTCGTTGAATATTATGTAAGCCACAAATGTTGCAAATATATATGAGATATGATAAATATAAGCAAGAGCAGTGGCATTTGTTTAAATTTTTATTCCACACCATGCGGTGCATTAGTACCACACATATGGCACTATAACATTGAATAATAAAACCCATAACAATGAACGGTTAGCACTGATATACACACGCCTACACAGCCACGGCTCCTAGTCTATTACCATTAGCACTTCAATTGATTCCATACACCTAAGTCACATCCATTCCAAACACCCTCGTTCCTCATCCATATAAAAAGAAGGGATAGCAGACCAATGCACCAATTTCACCACCTTTGAAAGTTGAAAATCCACAAAACCAATCATATTGTCCCAAATGCCCCAATCGCAGCCTGTTTCACACATGATAAGGAATGTCAATGTGAACACATGTCTGATTGGCTCACTGTATCACATGATGAGGTCACATGACGTACAGCCTGCTGTGTACTAGCTCATCATGTCCAGGAACTGTGTACAGTGGGTGGGACTCTGTCCGTTGGCCGCCTTCAGCGAGTCGTTCACATCTCTCCTGAACAGCGACAGGTTCTGTGTGAATCTAAAGGGTGAACAAACCAAAAAATAAATTTTATATTACAAATGCACAAAAAGAAGTATCAGCTTATGATGAATACCTGTACTTAGACTACATTGATTTTTTTCCAAAAAAAGAATTTATTTCCTTTGGATAGTAAAACCTATGAAATTCATGATTTTCATCTCCAAAACTCAGCTTGTGAAAGTAACGTCTTCAATTTTTTAAATCGCTCTCTCTCTCTCTCTCTCTCTCACAACCTCTTACTTGTCTCTATTCTTTGTGTGTAGGGACCTTTCGATTCCACTCATTAAGTTCTCGAAGCACTGGACCATGGCCTGCTGTTTGTCTGGGGGCTGGCTGGCTATGATGCTGTCCCGCAACTTGTTAAAATACTGAAAACACAACAATTCATTCAAACCTTAACAGCAAATTACCAATTTTATAAATAAATAATTGAATTTAATCAAAGACATTTTCTATCCCATGCTGTAAAAGTGGTTGTTTAAACTGGTAATTTTTAAACATTTTGCACAGTTTTAAGCTGACCGCGTAACTAATGTAAATTTCCTCCACACGTAAATAACCACTTTTACAGTAAATAATCTTCATGAGGCAATGGATATTAAATCTAGAGCTATCTTTCAAGGACTTCCTCATTTTCCAACATCAATAGTAATATGAACCTGCAGTTCTCTAACCAATAGTTCAAACAGACAGAGACTTGCTTGGAATGCTATTAGGGAAACAGAACAACATATCCTTGATCTTTTGTCTACAAGTCATAAAATAAAAATGTCCTACCTCCTCGTTAAGTAGAATAAGACCCAGTAAAGGCCTTGACATGGACCATTGGTTCCGACAGTCCTCAAACATGATAATATTGAGTACTGTAGACAGCATCTGTAATATAGCATGACAGTATTAATTACTAAGCAATTATGTCAAAATGGCGTCAGTAAACATTAAATGTAATATCAACCAACTTTTATTCCTTAAGAAGAAATCTCAAGGTTCGAAAATATATCTCACCATGAACCAGTCCTCAACAGTCTCTGGTATTTTATTTTGTAGATAATCTACACCTTGATTATAAAAATTGGTAGCTACTAACTAGTTCACCTCCATTAAATCGCAAAGCATAGTAGTCGTGAAGAATAGTTGGTTTACAATAGTCAATCTAAGGCCAAAGAGCATATCAAAAAGGAGTATTTACTTGCTGAAGGATTTCTGGGTGAAGTTCTAGGATTCGGAGAAAGGCCTCGTTCTGCTGCATGTGATTTCGTTTCTTCTTTTTGATTGTAAGGTTCTTGAACAGATAGGTGATGACTGTATCCAGCGTGGCACAGCATCCGGTACAAACCATGGTATCTGTCAGAGAGAGACACGCACTTACACTCATTCAAAATGACGGGCAGATGGTTTTTGTAAATTTCTTAGAATTCAGAAGTTCAAGAGGATTTTATTCACTCCAAGGGTAAGTGATACCAATGGAAACTTCATTAAATTCATTAACCACCAATAACTACTGCAATACACGGAAATATTCTCCCCCGTTTTATTTTCACCCCTTTCCCTCTAGTTGCCAGCGGGTGAATTTAAGACTTAGCGAATTCAAATGTCTTCAATTATCTCTCTTGAAACACAACAGTTACTGTATCTCGGCGTATTCAAGATGGGGCGAAACTGTTTACAAAAGTAGAAGGGTGAAAACTACGCGGGGCAAAAATAACCCTTTATACAGTAATCATAAAAGAATAATAGATAATCATACATAAGATATGAATCTTAGAACTTTTTCTTGTATAGTCAAAATGAAAATATAAGCATATGTATAGGTATAACAAAAAGATATCAATATGATGAATAAAAATATGTCCTTCCTAAAACCCTAAGATACATGTGCTTGAGAAACTTAAGAAGTCGAAAGAAATCAAATTCTAAGAGGTAAAAAACACTGAAATCTATAGTGAAAGACACGAATAAAATTTCATAAGATTACAATTATGAACAACACTCATGAAAGTACATATATAATATTGTGTTTATTTAAAACAAAAAGAGATGAGACTAACCCAAGCAGTACCATTTCACCTTTCAACAAGGGATATAGTTTTGAGATGACTTAAATGAAACTAGAGATTCTTATTAAGCTACATATAAAACACATATTTTAGACAGCATCAAATATAAAATAAACCATAGCATGACATTTTGATCTTTAAAAAATAAATTCCACATCCCCGAGCAGTTTGACATCTTACCTTGGATAGAGCTCCATTTGTATGCTGTTAAAACAGGAACAAACTCTTTATTCCTGTTTTTATATACACTGTTCTCCCCCTCTTAGTTTTTACAGATACATACCAGCATATCAAATCTACATGTTTCTATTTCTAACATGCCAAATGAATGAACTTGTAAAAATTATAAATACCGGTAACTAAATGCACTAAAGACGAAATTGACTGGCAGTGAGACATTTGTATTTTTGTACATTTAATACTATTTCTTATTTATCCATGGGACATAATTTTTCAGAGGAACAGTTACCCTTAAACAAAGACAGATAATTTACAAATCTACCTGCAGAACTAAGCCCCTTATCACCCATCCCATTAAAAATGAACATTCTTCTTTATTTTAAGACCTGGCCATATAATAACCCACATACAAATAAATAAAAATAAACACCATCCAAGTACATGAAGTATTGCAGAGTGTTTGATTATTACCTAGAGCTGTGAGACCCTCAGATATGGTGGCCAGGATGTAGAGAAAGACTTGGGGTTCTAAGCTACTGATGAAAGCCATGTGATCGTTGGCCAGGCACTCCAGCAAACTGTAGAAGTTCTGGCTCAGCTTGGGGTAGTCCTGTGGAAATAACAGAGAGACTCATTACTTACCACCAAACATCTCTTCAATTACATGTATTTATGAATAAACTGTGTATATTTCTTATTCATACAGTCTCTTCACAAAACAATTAAGTGAATGATGGTATGCTGTTTAACCTTACAGAGCTCGATCAAACCATTTATCAAAACTTCTAAAAACTGTTTCCCCTTGTTTAATGCATTTTTTGGTCATCTGTTGAAATTATTTTTTTATCAGATTTAATTACATTGTACTACTTCCCTTTCGATTACTCTTATAATTCCATGTAATTATAGTAGAATAAATCCCTACTTCCCTTCCCATTACTCTTACAAATCCATGTAATTATAGTAGAATAATTTAATTCTGGTTGTAACGCGCTTTCTGATTGGCTAAAAAATTATTTTATATCGTATAAAGAATGTTGCCTACGTCATAGTAAGACTAGCGTCAAAAACGTATCAATACGCCTGACGTTACGTTTGAATTTTGTACAAATGTACGTCATTTTAAAGGTCAAATGACCGTTTTTATCTACAATGAAGAGTAAAAAAAATTAAATTATAAGCTGCAATGAATTCAATATTTATTAGTTTTATACGATATAAAATGGTTTGAAACAGTTTACGCTTTTTTATAAACCGCTTCGCGGTTTTTAAAGCGTAAACTGCCCCAAACCATTTTATATCGTATAAAACAAATGAATATTGAATTCATTCCTTAAATAAATCCCTACTTCCCTTCCCATTACTCTTATAATTCCATGTAATTATAGTAGAATGAATCCCTACTTCCCTTCCCATTACTCTCATAATTCCATGTAATTATAGTAGAATAAATCCCTACATCCCTTCCCATTACTCTCATAATTCCATGTAATTATAGTAGAATAAATCCCGACACAACACTTACCATTACTCTTATAATTCCATGTAATTATAGCAGAATAAATCCCTACTTCCCTTCCCATTACTCTTATAATTGCATGTAATTATAGTAGAATAAATCCCGACATAACACTAACCATTACTCTTGTAATTGCATGTAATTATAGTAGAATAAATCCCTACTTCCCCTCCCTATTACTCTTATAATTCCATGTAATTATAGTAGAATAAATCCCTACTTCCCTTCCCATTACTCTTATAATTCCATGTAATTTTAGTAGAATAAATCCCGACACAACACTTACCATTACTCTTATAATTACATTTAATAATAGCAGAATAAATCCCTACTTCCCTTCCCATTACTCTTATAATTCCATGTAATTATAGTAGAATAAATCCCTACTTCCCTTTCGATTACTCTTATAATTCCATGTAATTATAGTAGAATAAATCCCTACTTCCCTTCCCATTACTCTTATAATTCCATGTAATTATAGTAGAATGAATCCCTACTTCCCTTCCCATTACTCTCATAATTCCATGTAATTATAGTAGAATAAATCCCTACATCCCTTCCCATTACTCTCATAATTCCATGTAATTATAGTAGAATAAATCCCGACACAACACTTACCATTACTCTTATAATTCCATGTAATTATAGCAGAATAAATCCCTACTTCCCTTCCCATTACTCTTATAATTGCATGTAATTATAGTAGAATAAATCCCGACATAACACTAACCATTACTCTTGTAATTGCATGTAATTATAGTAGAATAAATCCCTACTTCCCCTCCCTATTACTCTTATAATTCCATGTAATTATAGTAGAATAAATCCCTACTTCCCTTCCCATTACTCTTATAATTCCATGTAATTATAGTAGAATAAATCCCGACACAACACTTACCATTACTCTTATAATTCCATGTAATAATAGCAGAATAAATCCCTACTTCCCTTCCCATTACTCTTATAATTCCATGTAATTATAGTAGAATAAATCCCTACACATCACTAACCATTACTCTTATAATTGCATGGATACACTTGATCCTTTGGAACTTCTCCTATTGTTAATATTCTTGACCCTGTAAAAAAGAGAGTGCAAATAATAAAACTTCAGTCAAATCAAAATATAATGATATATTTACATTTGCAATTATATTTTCCTCTAGGAACTTAGTAAGGAGCTAAAACATTTAATTTCATGTAAATAATTTTAGAGGGCGAGAGGTCATATAATGTTAATGTTCATTTAATTGATAATGGTATTTACATAAAATGGCCCTCACTGTAGCTGTCAATCACTTTGCTAACCTATGTACCTTTAATAATCATTTTTCTAATACAATCTTAAAAATGTTCATTACATATTTACATAAAATGGCCCTCACCATAGCTGTCAATCACTTTGCTGACCTCCCTGAACAGGAGATAGCCGTTGGGGGAGGATACATCAAACAGGAGTCTCTGTGAGCGGCTCTGAGCGAGCTCGGCCATCAGCTTGAGTACAGGGGTGGTGACCGCCGGGTCGTGGTACCACACCTCGATCGCCCGGTGCAGAATGGGCGTGTAGGACGGGTAACTATAGACTGTTAAACTCAACACCTCACAACAAAGTTCTCCGAGATCTACATCTCATACAGCTTTATTAAATAACAAAATATTTGACATTAGTTATTACTTTGTGGATTTTTTTATAGGAAAAAAGGAAAGGGGGCGGCTAGTTCTCTGGATTTGTGTTTAGATTATTTGCAGACATAAAAAAATAAAATCAATTCCATCAACAGCTTGAATAAAGGCAATGTAATAAATGTATTGGTCCTATTCCTTGTGACCATCAAAATGTAACTCAATAACACACTATGCAACCCATAAAGGATACATCCAATCAAAAAACATCATGTAGCTTGTTCTGGTGTTGAAGGCGAATGCCACGCCCCTCAGGTCTCGGACATGTCCTACCACCGCTCTCTGTCAAAACAAAACAAACCACAATTATCAATGTGTGTTATGTGTACGGTAAGTGGCAGAAATGGACTACACCAATTAATAATACTTTATCTTTAATCTTTATCAATAAATGATAACATTAGGAAAGTATTTATGACATTATGGTTTAGGAGAGTTTGTAATAAACAGGTTTTGATAACCCAATTGCTCTGCTCCACCACAAGAAAAAGTCTGGCAAACCTACAGGACCTGGTATGGAAACTTATACACGTAAAAATACTAGCATGATTCTTCCAAGTTCAGCATTCTAAAGCAATTCTATTTCTGGACAGAACAGACTATTTTATGTCATTTTGTGTCATAGAACTACAATTTAAAAATAATATTGTAAGCCATCTTTTATTCACAACAATTTCAATTTTTTGCAAGATAGATATTGCATGATAAACTAGTTCATGGTGACTAATATAGGGGACCAGGCCTTTGTTTATGATTTTAAACAAGAACAAGAGATTTGCTGGCAGGTAATTATTTTCCCTCGGCACTTCGCAAAATTTTCAAATGGGTGAATTATATCTCACTGACCTTGGCTTCTTCCTCTTTCTGGGGCGTGTCCATGTTTGTCAGCATTGTGCCCACTGACTCAAACGCAGCTGTCAAAGAAAGCAGGTGACATTAGCTCAGTCTGAGACAAACAGCAGAGAATGATTAACACAGGATATAGGGAACACAGCATGTGCAGGAGAAATATACATGTAAATGTACAAAGTATTGCTAATTACATAATTCATTATATTCTTTACTGCCTCAGTTTTTTCTTTGGATAAAAAATATCATTACTCATTCTCGAACTTTAAGAATGACTAAGACAAAGAATGAATGTCAGAGCCAACACAGTAACATACACAAAGGAAGCACCCACATGTTAAAGGGACCATGAATTCTTCAAATTTGTCCTCGTCATCTTCTCTGAGGTCAACCATTACCAGGCGAGCCAGAGCTGTGTAAAACATTTATCAAAACTTCTAAAAACTGTTTCCCCTTGTTTAATGCATTTTTTTTGTCATCTGTTGAAATTATTTTTTATCAGATTTAATTACATTGTACTACTTCCCTTTTGATTACTCTTATAATATATTATATCCTATAGTAGAATAAATCCCTACTTCCCTTCCCATTACTCTTATAATTCCATGTAATTATAGTAGAATAAATCCCTACTTCCCTTCCCATTACTCTCATAATTTCATGTAATTATAGTAGAATAAATCCCTACTTCCCTTCCCATTACTCTCATAATTCCATGTAATTATAGTAGAATAAATCCCTACTTCCCTTCCCATTACTCTTATAATTCCATGTAATTATACTATAATACTGTGGAATCATTAAAATTCGTGGGGGCCAATTTTCGTGGATTGCTACAATTTTGCAGGTTCATTTGGACGTAATTTCGTGTATTCTCGGATACTTACAAAAGGAAATATGACTTTACAGTCCTAATTTATTTATTCGTGGAGGATGTTAATTCGTGGATGAGGGTTAGCCACAAATTCCACGAAAATTGAGCCACCACAAAATCTAATGATTCCACAGTAAATCCCTACACAACACTAACCATCAGGTCTCTCTGGGACACAGACAACAGGAGCTTGACAAACATTCCAAACGCCTTGTCCAGCGCGTTATCTCCATACAGACGGAACACTCCAAAGTTGACATAGTTGCCACAGAGGGCCGCCTTCAACATGGAGAAACACACCGAGATTCCTTTCAATGTAGGACAGGTTAAGGAAACTTTTACTCTCGTTTTACAACATTAAAACATAGCTCTCCTGTTATATCTTCATAATATTTCACCTAGCAGCCAATTAATTCCAAATAAAAGCTGAAAGATCTATAATATCTCTTTAAACTGTTCAAGTTTTTCATTTTATATAAAGCCCAGCTACCTGAAAAATATAATTTATCTATGAACATTCATAATTGTGTAAAGGATATTTTATGGTATACACTTGAACCTTTGGAACTTCTCCTATTGTTAATATTCTTGACCCTGTAAAAAAGAGAGTGCAAATCTTTTAAACTTAAATCAAATCAAAATATAATGTTATATTTACATTTGCAATCATATTATCCTCTAAGAACTTAGTAAGGAGCAAAAACATTTAATTCCATGTAAATAATTTTAGAGGGCGAGAGGTCATATAATGTGAATGTTCATTTAATACATAAAGGTATTTATATAGCCCTCACAGTAGCTGTCAATCACTTTGCTGACCTCTGTACCTTCAATAATTAATTTCTAATTCAATATCATAAATGTTCATAACATATTTACATAAAATGGCCTCACCGTAGCTGTCAATCACTTTGCTGACATGTACCTTCAATAATTAATTTCTAACACAATATCATAAATGTTCTTTGCTGACATGTACCTTCAATAATTAATTTCTAACACAATATCATAAATGTTCATTGCATATTTACATATAATGGCCCTCAACGTAGCTGTCAATCACTTTGCTGACCTCCCTGAACAGGAGATAGCCGTTGGGGGAGGAGACGTCAAACAGGAGTCTCTGTGAGCGGCTCTGAGCGAGCTCGGCCATCAGCTTGAGTACAGGGGTGGTGACCGCCGGGTCGTGGTACCACACCTCGATCGCCCGGTGCAGAATGGGCGTGTAGGACGGGTAGCTATAGATTGTTAAACTCAACATCTCACAACAAAGTTCCCCGATATCTACATCTCATACAGCTTTATTAAACAACAAAATATTTGACATTAGTTATTACTTTGTGGATTTTTTTTTTCATAGGAAAAAAGGAAGGGGGGGGGCAAGTTCTCTGCATTTGTGTTTAGATTATTTGCTGACATGAAAAAATAAAATCAATTCCATCAAAAGCTTGAATAAAGGCAAGGTAATAAATGTATTGGTCCTTTTCCTTGTCACCAAAAAAAATGTAACACATTATGCAACCCATAAAGGATACATCCAATCAAAGAACATCATGTAGCTTGATTTGGTGTTGAAGGCGAATGCCACGCCCCTCAGGTCTCGGGCAAGTCCTACCACCGCTCTCTGTCAAAACAAAACAAACCACAATTATCAATGTGTGTTATATGTACGGTAAGTGGCAGAAATGGACTACACCAATTAATAATACTTTATCTTTAATCTTTATCAATAAATGATAACATTAGGAAAGTATTTATGACAATATGGTTTAGGAGAGTTTGTAATAAACAGGTTTTGATAACCCAATTTCTCTGCTCCACCACAAGAAAAAGTCTGGCAAACCTACAGGATCTGGTATGGAAACTTATACACGTAAAAAGCTTGATTCTTCCAAGTTCAGCATTCATTCTAAAGCCATTCTATTTCTGGACAGAACAGACTATTTCATGTTATTTTGTGTCATAGAACTAACATACAAACAATTTCAAAATAATGTTGTAAACCATTTTTTATTCATAACAATTTCATTCTGTACCTCAGATAGTTAAACTAGTTCATGGTGACTAATATAGGGGGCCAGGCCTTTGTTTATGATTTCAAACAAGAACAAGAGATTTGTTGGCAGGTAATTATTATCACTTGGCAATTCACAAAATTTCCTAATGGACAAATTAAAATCTTTTTAAAGTATACCCCCACTGACCTTGGCTTCTTCCTCTTTCTGGGGCGTGTCCATGTTTGTCAGCATTGTGCCCACCGACTCAAACGCAGCTGTCAAAAGAAGCGAGCGAATAGTTCAGTCTGAGACAAATAGCAGAGAATGATTAACACAGGATATAGGGAACACAGCATGTGCAGGAGAAATATACATGTAACTGTACAAAGTATTACAAATTACATAATTCATTATATTCTTTACTGCCTCAGTTTTTTTCTTTGGATAAAAATAAATATCATTACTCATTCTTGAAGTTAAAGAATGACTAAGTTAAAGACAAAGACATGAATGTCAGAGCCAACACATTAACATATAAATGAAGCACCTACATGTTAAAGGGACCATGAATTCTTCAAATTTGTCCTCGTCATCTTCTCTGAGGTCGACCATTAAGAGGCGAGCCAGAGCTGTGTAAAACGTGGTCCTACACCTCATGTCAGCGAACGAACGGTTGTTTGCGTTCAAACCCAAGAACGGAAAATGTTCATTCTGAAAATCAAATTAGTTAGAGATTTCCGAGATGACATGATTACAACGAGGGTAATCTTACATTGTTTCAGAGTAATCAAATTCAATATATTTGAGTGTCTAGAAGGTTTTTTTCATTGAGTTCCAATCAGTGGTTTGAAATATTTTGGTAGATTTTTAATTCGAACAAATGAAAATAACTCTGTAGAAATTTTTGCAGTTTGTTTATAAGGCCAATTGCCCCAAAAATTCCAAATTTTGCAATTCACCAAAATTACCATATAAGGTCAGATCGACTGAAGATTAAAATGTTTTCTAATTTACTATAGGAGTATTTTAAGAGGGCACAATGGTCAAGGCCATTTTCAGCCTGTATTGACCTCCTTTAGAAAAAGAGCTCTATATAAAAGTAAAGAAAATTACCTACAATTAACAATTAAAATGAAATATGCATTTGTTCTTCACTAAATAACAGTCTATAGCTAAACAAATCATATCTTAAAATCCTAGGTAGATTTGATGGTTAATTTGTCGACCATCAAGCCTCGTTAACAATCAAACATATTTCCATTTTCAGTTTTTGCCTACAAATCAAGCCATAAAAGCTTTTTTAGTAGGAATTCTTTCTCCAAACAGTTACACACTTGTAATTAGCAATTTGATACCTAACTTTAGTGAGCAACTGTTAAATACTTACCGTATGATTACTTAAAACAAACTGTACAGCATCTAGCTTGACTAATTTTCGGACAGAGCTGTAGCCCACGGACAGATCGTTTAGAAGCTGCAGGGTCTTCCATGTTATTTGTTCACTTCGGGCCCAGTATTTTAAGTTTGTAATTCTACAAACACAAATCTAAATTTAATTATTTCAACAAACATAAATTTAATATCTAAAACCTTCAACTGCACAGATAACAATTGTCAAAATAACACGACAAAAGAGCTAAATGTATAGTATCCTTTCACTGATGGAAAAAATATCACATCAAAACGAAAATCTTCAAACTACTGATAATGTTAATGTTAAAAAAATTCAAAATTGAAATATTTCTCTCTATTCCTTTCTTGAAAATGTTTATTCAGCATTTCTCATATTAGTAAAATAAAGCATACACAGAGAAAGTAAATATATAAAAGTATGTGTACTTACATTTTACCAATAAAAACACTCAGTACCATAGATTCATCATTTAATCCTAACACTTCTGATAACCGTCGATAAACCTGCAAGCAAACAACACACTAAAGAACCTATACACCTAATGCAATAGATGACATCTTTGGACATGTTTGTTAACATTTGCAAATTTTTCCATTTTGATAACTGTTCATCATTTTGATAACTTCATCTACGTCATAAAACAGTCTTGTTGACAAAATCTATTGAAATTGATAATTATTCTGACAATTCATTTAAACATTATTCCTTATAAACAAAACAGTTTTATGAAATAAGAGAAGATCTGTAGACATTTTAGGAACTTGGTCCCCAACATAAATTTTCCTAAATTGTTCAAAAAAGCTTAATATGGCAAGGTCTAATTTTTCACAGGCATACTGGGCAATCCTAGAGTCCACTAAATTCATTAACTGTAAAACCCTGTAGTTAGAAAAACATTGTGACCATGGTACTTGAATCTCTTCTTCCTTCCTTATTTGGGCTACAAAAAAATACACATAATTCAAACTCAAATTCATCCACATTTATTATAACAAACGGGCCTCAAAGCCTGTATTTGTAACATTTGTGATACCCCCGATCTGATGCGGATATGCAAAATAAGCAAAGTCGACATTTAACAAAAAGATGGCATCCGATTGGTACAAAAATATATCCCACAATGTGGCATGCTGTGTTAAAATTTCAAGCATTAACGATAAATAGTTGCTGAGAATTCTTTGATGAAAATTTAGGCTGAAAATAAACAAAGTCAATATTTAACAGGAAGTTGACGTCTGATTGGTACAAATATAAATCCCACGATATGGCATGCCTAAACAAATACTGTGTTAAAATTTCAAGCATCTGCGATAAATAGTTGCAGAGAAATCTTTGACGAAAATTTGTTTGAAAATTTAGGCTAAAAATAAACAGTCGTCATTTAACAGGAAATTGACGTCCGATTGGTACAAAAATATATACCACAAAATGGCATGCCCAAACAAATAGTGTGTTTAAATTATAAGCATCTGTGATAAAAAGTTGCTGAGAAAAATGTGAAATAAATTTTTGTTACAGACAGACAGACAGACACACAAGGGTAAAACAGTTTAACCCCTTCTCCTTCAGAGCGGGGGTATAAATATACCTGTAAGTTCTACATGTATGTGATAAGAATTTCAATATAATTTCTATAGCATGTTCATGTAACTGCACCATAAGATCCAACAGAAACACAAACAATATGCTGTGTCCCCAGTATCAGGGGGATGCCCTCTCCCCTTAATTACAAGCTAGCTCCCCGTCCATGGCGTCGTGATCGTCTGTGCTTGCGAAGGAGATCTGACCACCTATTACAGCTCCTATTATGTACACTAACCAAGATAAACGACCTGAAAGAGTGAAGAAAGCACAGATTTATAAAAACCTATACTAAACAAGATAATCAACCTTAAACAAGAGTACAAACAACAGACTTTACAAACTATCTAACCAATATCTGTCTGCAGAAACTTGCACCAATGGAGCCTAATTCGTAAAGAGATCTTTTCTTTGTTTCTGTTAATATTTTTATCTCTACCTGTATACTATCTTTATATTAAATAGTACTATCTCTCTCTCTCTCTCTCTCTCTCTCTCTCTCTCTCTACCATCCTATTCACATACACACCTCTCTCTCTCTCTCCCTCTCTCTCTCTCTCTCTCTACCATCCTATTCACATACCTCTCTCTCTCTCTCTCTCATCCTATTCACATACACCTCTCTCTCTCTCTCTCTACCATCCTATTCACATACCTCTCTCTCTCTCTCTCTCTCTCTCTCTCTCTCTCTCTCTCTCATTCATCATATCACCTAGAAATGACCTTGATAACCATGGTGATAACCTCACCTTCTTGTATTGTAAACTCTACCTCCTGGGTTCCTGAATTGATGGCCTCCTGATACCGCTGGGCTGCCTCATCAAACAGTTGAACCAGGAGACCACAGGTCTTCTCGTATTCACACCTCCAATTGGTAGAGAGCTATCAACGAAATGTCACTGTTACAAACTTTTACACCATACAATAAACACAAACAATACTAAATCCATTAAATCTGATACATCCAGCAAAGAAAAAACATGCATATTTTAGTGCATTTGATTTTGTCGTACTTGAAATTCATTATCTATCAGAAATAGAGGTCATATTGTCCTGTATTAAATCATAGCTTACCTGGTCCAACTGTTGATTGATCATTCCCTGGTCCTCTAATGGATCTTCTAACCCGTCTCTACAACGTTGAAAAGAATGTACATTTTAATGCAACACTGAAGAATCCAATCAAAATACTTATACAATGTAGATGTACATAGTTTATCATATTAAAAGAAATCCACCCTCTACATTGTTACAGACATGTACAGTTACAAGTCTTTGAGACTTCTAAAGTGTATATTTCTTAGCACCTGTGTATCAGGCAATTTAATATATTAAATTAAGATTAGATCCACTTTTTGTTAAGATTTTTTTCTTTAACATGTCTTTTACAAGCACGACTCATGCACTATATATTCTATATATATATATTCACTATATAGTCTATATTTAAAGTACTACCTCTATAATACATGTCCTAGTTCTATATGTGGTTGTTTATTTATTTATTTTTTTGAAATATCTACCGTGTGAGATCTTTAATCTAAGACCTGATGTATTAATGTATACGTAAGCGAGTCAATGTATCTAAATTTTGTAATGTGTTCAAAACTTGCTCCAGGATTATCGAATTCCTTGGGGTGCTCTAAAACTATAATACTGGCTCTATATAACATGTCCTAGCACTAAATTACAAATTCTAGTTCTATATTGCAAGTACTAGCTCTATATTACAAGTACTCGCTATATATCACAAGTACTAGCCCTATATCACAGGTACTAGCTCTATATTACAAGTACTAGCTCTATATTACAAGTACTAGCTATATATCACAAATACTTGCTCTATATCACAAGTACTAGCTCTATATCACAGGTACTAACTCTATATCACATGTACTAACTCTATATCACAAGTACTAGCTCTATATCACAAGTACTAGCTCTATATTACATGTCCTAGCTCTATATTACAAGTACTAGTTCTATATTACAAGTACTAGCTCTATATTACAAGTACTAGCTCTGTATTACAAGTACAAGCTCTATAATATAAGTACTAGCTCTATATTACAAGTACTAGCTCTATATTACATGTCCTAGCTCTAAATTACAAGTACTAGCTCTATATTACAAGTACTAGCTCTATATTACAAGTACTAGCTCCATATTACAAGTTCTAACGCTATATTACAAGTACTAGCTCTGTATTACAAGTACTAGCTCTATATTACATGTCCTAGCTCTAAATTACAAGTACTAGCTCTATATTACAAGTATCTCTATATTACAAGTACTAGCTCTATATTACAAGTACTAGCTCCATATTACAAGTTCTAAAGCTATATTACAAGTACTGGCTCTGTATTACAAGTACAACCTCTAAATTACAAGTACTAGCTCTATAGTACAAGTACAAGCTCTATATTACTAGAACTAGATGTGTGAAGACTATGGCAACAATGCTCACTTGATGACGACGGTGACTGACTCTAGGCGGGACATGGTGTAGGCCTTGAAGATTTCGGGCATGTACGTCTCCAGCAGGTGGGGCTCATTAGCCTTCACATACGGCATGGACGCCACCATCTTCTGCCACAGGCTCAACAGGTAGTGTACACTGTTAGGCGCAAACTGCCACATTTGATGCAAAACAAGCATCCTATATGTGTTAAATTGTCACTATCTAAATCTCTGGTACTCTTGTTAAATACATTTACAAATCTTATATTGAATGTATGATTAGCCATCAATTCAAGTGTTGCTGGTTTGAATCCCCAATTGTAAATTCGCTGTGTGAGATCGTCTACACTTAGCAATGCCTTTTGATCTTGTCCAACACCATATTATAATCTACTACACTTAAAAACATTAATTTCTGTTAAAAAGGACATTTGTATAATCCACTACTGCAAAAAAAGCACAATCGTTCCTTTTCAATCAAAAAAATTCTTACCCTTAAACTGGTCATACTAAACTCTGCAATCCGTTTGATCAGTTCCGGATAATTGGTGACCTTGACTAACTCTCCCAGCTGGTAATTCGTTTTCAGCCTTGCTTACAGGCGACAAAACTCATGGTAGTTACTCGGATCAAACAAAGCCTGCAACATTACATGGGATTTTGTATTTCAAGCCATAATCTTTTCAAATTTCCAGTCACACATATATTACCGTTTATTTTCAAAATAAATAAAATATTGGATATTTCTTAAGGACTAACTCATGTAAATAAATATTTTTTTGGCATTGGGGGATGTCTCTCACTACAAATTCTTTCTGACCTACTAACTATTAAGTCACAATATATAAGAAATAAAAATACGTGTACTATCATTAATTTTTCTTTTTTCTTTTTTTTGAGCCCACAAATAACAAATCAAACTAACAAGAAGTACATGTATTTTTTTTCGAAGGCAGAAAAATTTCCCCACAAAATCTCCTGATCTCACATACTAGTATATATAACAGTAAAACAAGTAGCCCAGTGGCAGATGATGGACCACTGTGCTTAAGATTCATTAATTAAACACATATATAAACACTTCATATACCTGTGGATTTTCTAGAATGTTGCGAACTCCGGTCACTAGCTCGTTATGAAATTTGGCACGCTCTGTGTTGTTGAACAACGATCGCCTCACTGACGCAATTTGTACCAGACAGGATAGTGCCTGAAATCAAAAACCAGCTACATGTAATTGGTAATCAAAAAAAAAAAATTATGTGATTGTATAAACATTGTATCAAGTCTTACGTGTAGAAGCAGGGATTAATCTTTGCCTCGTTGGCATATTTTCCTTTTTAATAATTTGGGATATTAGTATGGATCAGCATGCAATACCTAACTGGGTATGTTGTTTTTTTCAAAAACTATCATATCTACATGTACTTTTGTAGTCCAAAATTTTATACCTGTAAAAGTGTTCTTAATACAACAATCTCAATACATAAATTTAGCCAAAAACTGAAATGCTCATGAACAGGGAATGCTTGAAACAAGAAATAACGATTTCAGAGTTCATAAGGAAATCTTACTATGGATGAGAGTGAAGGGGGCAGACTGGTGTAGAGGCTGAAGAATAGCTCCATTGTAGCCCCATCTAGAAAAGCTGAAATCAAAGACTGGCCATTATAACCAATAATATGTTGAGGCATATTTAGTAACATGTACTTTTATATTTATCTCTCTGAGAATTTATGTCTTTCAAGCAGTCATTCAATTCCAGTACAAAATGAAAATCTATAAATTAAACATACTTAATGTAGCATAAATGTTGGTATAGACAGATAAAATAATTTCATGAAAAGGCAGTTAAATTAAAGTTTCAGCTTCTCTTTCCATCTGTAATCATCTAAAGAACTGTGAAGAATGCTTATATTTTTACCGGTATATCACTTCTATTTTTTCATTTTTAAATTGATACCGTAATATGAATAACACAATAAATTTTAAGGAATCAATAAATAGACAGGAGCTTAAGTAAGTTTATCAACAGATTAGTGTTTGTTTACATGAAACAGAGGTGTTTGTTTGTTCACCTTACAACATAAGAGTCTGTTTACGTGACAACAGAAGTGTTTGTTTGTTTGTTTGTTTGTTTGTACATGTATACACGTAGGAAGATGTATTGATGATAATACGGGGTTATGTACTTTTTTCAGCAATGTCGCCACCTTTATATCCCACATGAATCACCAAAAAAAGCATTTTATAATTGTGTAAATATACCTCGGTAATTTGATACTATAAACATATCACTGTTTTATCAAATAAAGAATTTGTTTTCTGTTTAAACCTCCTAACAATGTTTGACCTAGATTCGACTAAATTATATTGGATTGGCCATGCCGTTTTATGACCACTTTACATTGAATATACAAAATGCAGTAGTGAAAAAGCCGTTACCATACATATGAACTAGAACAATCTTTATAAACACTCTTATAACTGTGTGAGGTTAAAGGTAAGAGTACTCAGATATCTGATTTACCTGTCCTTGTTTGTCATATTACAGGTGTGTTCCTGACATTTAAATCTGAATCACGTGATCCTCTACATGTAGGAAGACCAGGAACAATAAACACCTGTTATCCGCCATGTTGGAGTTTTGAAGTTTTTCATCAGTTTTAAACATTATGGAAGTTGGTCTATAATATCTAATTTTGGCAGCCTTTCATACATGCAGGTATGATTTTTTACAAATTATCTGAACTGTTACATCTTTTCAATAAATTTATAATTATACCAAATTTTAAAATGAAAATCAAAGATTATACAGAAAAATGAACAAAGAACATTCAGACATGCATGAAACATTCTATGAATCCCACTTTCTACAAATTCATTTTGTAATGGGGGGGGGGGGGGGCATTACACATATATATTTTTAGAATAATTGGGCTTTATAAAAAATCAATAGCTGCAAAATCAATGAACTGCAAGTATAATATTGTGTTGACAAAGAACATTAATTTGTCATCTACATTTACATTGTGCACACAGAATATTGCAACCTTTAAATTCCACGGGTAGCTGGGGGGACCAGGAACAAAGTAAAACACCCAGAACCCGCCATGTTGGATTATGACGTTTAGTAGTTTACCAGGATTTGAATTGAGTAAGTTCTTCAACTTACTAAAAATGTTTTGAAATTCTCAAAGTCTAAATTTTTACTGAATGTAGATATTAAAGTTAAGAACCGGTAAATTCCACATTCCACATTGAAATAAAAAATAGCATGTTACAGTATCATGATTTGATATTTTTTACATTTAAATATTCAACATGTATCTACTGCCAAAATTTGTTTCAATGCATTATGAATAAACATGTTATTTGATATAATTTTGTCATCATGTGTACACATATTTAAATGTTCCATGTTACATGGATTTACATGTTCCAAATTATTCTTGTCAGATAAATATCCCCATAGAAAGTGATAAAAAAGTCAGCTGACTATGGACCCCAGGAACAGTGCCCAGGATGTTGTACGCTGTACCCTGTGTCAGTACTCTGTGGCCCCCATGTACTGTGAAGTTTGTCATATACATCTGTGTAAAGACTGTGTAGAGACACATTTCTCTGATTCCTCTAAAGTCCATAAAGTGGTGTCACTTAAACAATACTTAACCACTCTGAACTATCCTAAGTGTAGGAAACACCCCACCAAACAATGTGAACTCCACTGTGAACAATGTGACATTCCTATTTGTGCACAGTGTATTTCTTCTAAAAAACATTTAGGACATATACAAATTGATATTCTAAAAACCTTTGAAAGCAAAACGGAAAAGTTGCAAAAAGATTTGCAAGAATTAGAGAAATCCCTTTATCCTAAATACAAAGAGATTGCATCCAACATCCCAGTGCAGAAAGCTGATCTGAGTAAAAACTCCCAGAAATTGACAACAGCAATTGACAAACAAGGAGAAGTCTGGCACAGAGAAATAGACACCATTATCACAAACTTGAAATCTAACGTGGAGGAAATGGAATCCAAACACCTGCCCATCCTAAATAAACAGGAAGATGAAATCACACACACTATTTCTGAAATCACACAGACCATTGCTGAACTGAAGAAGCTACTGAACTCCAAAGATGTCTGCCATGTCTCTGAGTACAAATCCAAGAATGCTGAATTTAGAAGATTGCCTCCTAAACTCAAAGTGTCCTTACCAAACTTTAAGCCTCAGAAAATCCACACAGATCAGCTGATCAAACAGTTTGGTTCTCTGTCAGCATTATCTTTTACAACAGAAGAGCAAAACTACATCATACCGCCCCAGGGAGCCGAGTCCTCTCCCCCAGACCGGTCACTGATGGATGTACCCCGAGTCATCACAGCTATTATAGACACAGGGTATAAATTTCTATACGGTGTGACGTGTCTGAATGATACAGAAGTATGGACGCGTGGTAATGACGACATGATGAAACTCTTCAACCTGCAGGGAGAACTAGTGGAGTCCATCCAAACCAAGTCAGGGAACAATCCACAGGACATAGCAGTGACAAGGAGTGGGGATCTAGTTTATACTGATTACTGGGATAGCACTGTGAACATAGTGAAGAATACACAGATACAGACAGTGATCAGATTACAGGGGTGGAAACCTCGCCGTGTCTGTAGTACCTCCTCTGGTGACCTCCTGGTTGTCATGGAAAGTGATGATAAACAATCAAAAGTTGTGTGTTACTCTGGCTCCACAGAGAAACAAAGTATTCAGTACGATGACAAAGGACAACCTCTCTATTCATCTAATGGAGATAAATACATCAGTGAGAACAGGAACCTAGATATCTGTGTGTCAGACAATAGCGCTCGTGCAGTAGTGGTTGTCAATCAGGCCGGGAAACTCCGGTTTACCTACACTGGTCCTCCCTCTACTACCAAGGGATCATTTGATCCACGCGGCATCACAACAGACAGCCAGGGTCGGATCCTGACAGCAGCCAATTACCTTATCCACATCCTGGATCAGGACGGACAGTTCTTCCGCTACATTGACAACTGTCATTTACAGACTCCATTGGGTTTATGTGTGGACACCAGAGACAACCTCTTTGTGGCTGAGTGTGTCACAGGTAAAGTGAAGAAAATCCAATATTACATGTAAATCAATGAACTGTATAAATTAGATGTAAACAAACAAATCAAGTATATATTACATACTTCAAGTTTGTGTAAATATTACAAGTAAAGTAACTGTTTACATCTGACTGAATATATATGGTGTATATAAGATGGTATTACTGTGTGTGTTTATATTGTACATACAGTCAGTATATAAATGTAAATTTTCTGCAATGATCACTACCTTCATATCTTGTATGAAATATGTGTAACATGTAAACAATTTAACCAGATCTATAAGATGTAAACACATTACATGTAGGTTTCCATGTGTATAATCATTCCATGTCATCTAACTATGTGCGTTTTTAACGCCAAGGTTTTATATCTTTAATGTCAACAAAATGTTCTTTCAAATAACATGTAGACTGTGTATTATTTTAAAATACAATTAAACAAATATTGGCTTTGTCTATAGCTATATAATTAACCACAACCTCTATTTTTATTAGATGTACCGGTATATAAGATGACAGTGTATCCATAATATGTCAACAAATTTGTTTTTTTTACATGAAAAATGTATATCTATGTGACTCACATGTGGTTATCAACAAACTTTTTGTTACATGTTTAAATACATGTAACGAAAGTTAATGGACATGTAGCACTCAATTCTTTACCAGCAATGGAGCGAGGCCACAAAGGGACTGAGGTCCATTACTTATTAAGAGGAGTGGTACAAGTATATTAACCAAAGTAGAATTCACATTGTCTGACCTAATTATCATTACTTACCGTTAAGTCTTAAGATTAGGAATAGTCACGTGCCATTTTCTAACGGCCATGTTTTCTTTGATGAATGTTCAAATTTCAGAAAATCCACATCCCAAAGATTCAGGGCCTAGTTGTTTTTTTCCTGGGTTTTCTTCTTCTTCTTTTTTTTTTTTTTTGCTGAACTCATCGGTTGCTCCTGAAAAATTTAATTAAACAAGTAGTATGATGTCTTGAATGAAATTTTTTTTAAAAATAAATTTAGTTTGCCAAGTTTAGTTTTTAATTAATTCATATCAACAGTTGCACTTTTACTATGGCATTTAATCCATATGATCAAAAATGCCATTAATGGTATCTAAGACGTTAGGCTCTCTCTCTCTCTCTCTCTCTCGATCTCTCTCTCTCTGCACAGGCCCCTAAATGCCATTAAATGTATAAGGTACATGTATATTCCAGTATACCCTTTGAAATTCAATATAAATACACACCAGGTATGCAACATTACCTTTGTAACTGACAAAAGGCACTGGCGGGAATTTTAAAACAATGAAAATATTAAAGTACTGCTGCCTTACTGCATGTGTCTATATTTTGGCAAAGTTGAAACCTTTGAAGCATAAAATACCAGATAAATTAATTTTGGACATATAGCTAAATCTACCAATCTAATATAACTGTATAATAAATAACTGCAAATCTTAGCTAGCAAAAGGTACTTAATGTGAAGATCGATCCATGGTGTTAATTTCTCTACAAACAAATCACCTCACAATTTTCTGCCGCACACTAAAAAAAGCTTGCAATTGAAAAGGGGGCAAGGTGATACACTTGCGTTTCTCTATCCACTGGATATCATCACCCTTGGCTAGCAAAGGTGTATTTTTATAACACTCAAGTTTAACATAGCATTTGTGATCAAAATGAAACCATAACTGTGTTATAAATGTGTGATATAACAGTAGCTATTGTAGAATCAACTCAATTTTAACCCCACGTTGGGCGCCAAAATGTAACAGAGACACGTATTGCCTCTGCTTTTTATTGATAAAAATTTGAAAACAATATGAAATGCAATATAACACACCTACATGCAGTGTTTTCATTCATTCTCTGTGTAATATTGTTGTTATTACTTAAATATCCATATTACTTTAGTTTAATAAAGATAATATATATGATTTCCTATTTCTGTTTGATAATAAAAGTCTAAAATAAAAGTGGCAAATCAGGCAACTGGTTTTTTTTATTAAGAAGATGTGTTTAGTGTGATACATGTATTACAGCCCTACTTGTATAGGCTATAATATGTAACGTTAATAGATATAATGATACATTCCCTTTTACATATATTACACTTTGTACACCGTGACATCAATGATAGGCAGAGGACATTTATGTCTCGCTATGGATGATACAGTGAGTACATGTATACATGGAAAGAGATATATAAAAAAAAAAAAAAAAAAATGGCGCTCGCCGATGGCGGACGACAATCGTCGCCTGAGAAAATCTACACAGAGCTACGGAATGTGTGTCCCCGTACAGACTCTGTAAGTAACTTAGCAGATAATACGGACAATGTTTTCAATGATCATGACATGGTACATTGTGCATACAGCCCACAAAACACCGAAATGGTGGATGTATTGATGAACAATCGAGTGAACGAAAATCAACCCGAATACGACAATCAAGTCGATGCCACTTACCTGAATGATGCACCATCAACTAGTACAAATGACTTTGTCTTATTTGATAATGTGCTACAAAATGTACCAAAAGAATTTTATATTGAAAAATTATTACAATTATCCTCAAGCAATGAGCAGATAATTATTGAATATAGAGCACTCTTGTGTACAAGAGCAAAAACCATTGAAGGGTGTCCAAAGGGAAACCTCATTCAACGCAGAACCACCAAAGGTAACCCAAGCTCAGTAAGATATGCAAAAGACTGCTATGCCCTTTATATGTTTTGTAATGGTGATACTTCCCATCTTACTGACGTTTTTGACAAAAAGCATGACCCGTCAGATACGCCAAAATCACTTAACATAGATCTACACTGCCTGACACAAACTTTGTTAGAACGTGTACGTGAACTTGAATCAACTGTCTCCAATACAAGCAAGGTCATCAAAAATATGCAAAAAACGATATCAGACCTAAAGTCCAAAAACACTGCTTTAACAGCTGATATCGATAAAGTAAAAAATGATTTCGAAGCTCATTCAATAACGTGTGAAACATTTCGTAAAACCACAAATTCACGACTCAAATGTGTTGACGGTCTTGATTCCACGGAAGAACATGCCAAATCACAAAGAGTCGACAACGAATTATTAAAATTATCAAAAATTTGTCAAAATCACCAAAAACAATTATCAGAATTAAAATTCCAAAAGTCATTTGCTGCTGTCGTTTCCCCGCCGAAGGCCCCTACTACCCGTCTTCAGACCAGTGACAGTACTTCGCGGTCCACTGACCATTCACAAAATCCACCTGAAAACAATACGCCAGGTAACGGTATAAATACTACAACACTGGGGAATTCCCCACATCGTCTACAGGACTCTTCTGGGGCAAATCAAATTAACATGCAAGTAAAGGGGGTCACTGACTTACAGCAGTCTCCGAAAAAAACAGAAAACAATGAACAACAACCCGAAACAATTAAAAGCACACCAGAACAACAAATGAACGAAAACAAACTTCCGATTCCGGTGCACATCTCACGAGAGAAAATTATACCTATGAAAACTGAATCAAAAAAATTTAACAAACCAAGCACAGAAAAAGGAAATGATAAACGGGATGTATTCCTTGGAATAACACATCGCAGGCGCAAAAACACCCAATTTTACCTTACAGGAATTGATCGAGAAACCACTAGAGACGGTATTATTAACTATGTCCGAGATAGGGATATCCGTGTAACATATCTTTCTCTATTCCAACCAAAGTATAATCCGGACTGTTTATCAGCAAAAATCCACATTCCGGAAGAAAACCGTGAAACTATCAATATGAGATCATTTTGGCCTCGCGGAGTCAAATGCCGACCATGGATAAACGCCCATGAGAGACAACAAGGTTGCGAATCAGACGATGTAAAAAAAATAAACTTTTTGTTTAGCCATGAACATACATAAAGAGTACGCAATGCACATTGATCTTTTGTTTATCATGTTGTTTTCAATCTTGAATTGGAATGTAAGAGGTATTATGTCCTCTAATGTTTGTTTGACAAATTTATTACGTTTAACAAAGTGTGATGTCGCTGTAATCTCAGAACACAAACTACCTGAAAATTGTTCAAAATTTTTAAACAGTATTGATCAAAGTTATATCAGTACAGCAACATTTGAAAAATCGTTAACCAATGGGGATAAAGGCAAAGGAGGTGTAGCTATATTATATAAAAGATCCCTAGAATTTTACACATCATTGGTTAACACAAACTCAAACAGAGTCATTGGTATTTGTTTAAAAACGCCAAACTATGTTTGCATCGGACTGGTAACACACCAGAAAGCGTTGCTTCGGTATTTGCTGAATACTTTTCCACAATATATCAAACAGAACAAAATTATACCTTTGATAATGATTTCTACAACAGTATCATCAATGAATACAATAATATTAAATCCCAAGAGACTCAAAATTCTATTTTCTGTCCGGATGACCGCATTACGGAAAAAGAAGTTCTTGACTCTATTTCACTATTAAAATCCAAAAAAGCTCCTGGACCAGATAAAGTACAGTCAGAACACCTAATACACGGAAAAGAAGTTCTGTCTAAATACTTATGTGTCTTGTTTAATAGTATATTAAATCTAGGCCAAATCCCCTCTGGTTGGAAACTAGGCTTTATTGTCCCAATATATAAAGGTGGAAATAAACCAAAAACATCTCCGGATAGCTACCGACCTATCTCATTACTATCGACTTTATTTAAAGTTTTCGAAAAAATTATCCACACTAGGATTATGGACACTTTATCTAACGAAGAATTATTTCCTAACCCCCAGCAACAGGGCTTCCGTAAAGGCCTAAGTTCTATAACTGCAGCTTTCAACCTTCAAGAAACAATACATCATTACATCGAAAATGGATCTCATGTATATACCTGCTTTTTAGACAGTCGGAAAGCATTCGACACAGTTTGGAGAAAAGGTTTACTGTACAAACTCAATAATATAGGAATAAAAGGAAAGCTATGGATGCTAATAGACGACTGTCACATCAATACTAAAAGTGCAGTGATTGTAAATTATCAACAGTCAAAATGGTTTCCTGTAGAACAAGGAATTCGTCAAGGAGGCGTCTTATCGGGTTTTCTATATACAGTTTTCATTAATGACTTACTTAACGAGCTGGAAGTCATAAATAAGAACTTCGGAATCAATAGAATCAAATCATCAACCCCAGCCCTTGCAGACGATATTGCTTGTCTATCTTCAAACCCATACTCACTTCAAACCATGCTTAATACAGCGTACTACTATTCTCGCAAATGGAGATTCTCTTTCAACGCTGGAAAATCAGGCATAATAGTGTTTGGAACAAATCCCAAAACTAACTTCACGCACCAATGGTTAATTGGAAACGAAATTATACCTATACAAAAAGATTATAACCATCTTGGCATAATCCAAAACTGCAATTTTAAATCTATTACTAGAACAAAAGAAGCATGCGACAAAGGCCGGCGCTCATATTACGCAATAAAAAATTTGTCGTCTGGAAACTCTAACCCAGTAACTCTTGTGAATCTTTACAAAAAAGTAGTTTTACCCTCTACACTTTATGGCTGTGAAATTTGGAATGAACTTAAACTACAGGATTATCAATTATTAAATAAATTTCAACACTTTATTGTCAAAGACATTCAAGGCCTGGAAACATCAACACGATCGGATATGTGTGAAAATCTAGTAGGTCTAAGACCCATCACATCAGAAATTGATAAAAAGAAATTACTGTTTTTTGAAAAACTGTGTAATTTTTCCCATGACATATTAGTAAAAAAATATTCCTCTTCAGACTGTTTACATATTTGAACGACAAGCAAGATAAATCGTTTGGATATGTTAAAGATATATTCTCAATTCTTCACAAATATTCTTTAGAACAATATCTTACTTCTTATTTGGAAACAGGTATCTTCCCGAGCAAAACCGAATGGAAAAAAATGATAAAGTCGGAAATCTTCCGTTACGAAAGTCACCAATGGACTAATCGAACAATTCATGATTCGGACTTTACAAGATTTATTATACTCCATAATGGAACGGGCTTACCAAGAATCTGGAAATTTGCGTGGTCGGCACAACAAAGTAATATAATCAAAGTTATAACAAAACTCTGGACTATTACCCCTACAAGAAATATAAGCACCTGTCAACTATGCAACACTCAATACACAGACATTTTTAAGCATGTTGCTTGTAGTTGCGCGTACTTCTCCACAAACAGGGACATTTTCTGGAATGATATAATTAACTTCGATCTGGGCATTTGTGCTGAACTTTGCGCTCTTGACGAGGAGGAACTGTACTCATATCTATTGGGTAAAATCCCAGCCACCCCATTATCGGAACAAAATGAAAAAGAACTCATACTTTTATGTGGAAACTATCTTATTAAGGTATTTGCATTATATAAAAGAACAGTCAATAATACACAGTAGTCCTGTACATATATATATATATTTTTATTACTATCGTTGTAATTTTTTTTTCTGTAACCACCTCATTGAATTTATTTAGCACGATATATTTCACCTTTCAATTATAATACTCACATTTTCACACTTGTTAAAATATGTATATATATATATATATATAGATATATATATATATATATATATATATATATATATATATATATATATATATATATATATATATATATATATATATATTTTTGTATCTCTTTATAAATATTTCATAATTGTTGTATAATATGCATGTTTGATTTTGTTCAATAACATACATTCCATGTACTCTCTGAAAAGAGGAATAAAATATTGAATGAAATGACAACACACGCTTTAAAATAAAAAGTAACACTGCACAATATTGAATCATAAATTAAACCATACTGGCACGCCAGTATAAATTAAAAAAAACAATAAAAAGTACGTCTTTTCTTTACGTGTAAAAAATGTCCCTCTGCTGCATGCTGCAGTCTGCATCCTCCAGACGACAAGTCATTGTATTCCGAACCCGACCTTGAAATGTCATGCAATAGCCACCAAACCCCAAGTCAATTTTTATATGAGGAAGGGGGGGGGTGTCCTCGCAGCAGAAAAGGGTCTCAAAAGAGGGCTCAAAATTTGCCGTGGAGAAAAATACAGATATTTCTTTAATATTATTTTTTCCATTGATCGAATATTAAGGGTAACTTTGCCAAACGTTTTCCATTAGCCTACATTTTGAAGAGCCCGGGGCCTGCTCAGAATTTTAAAGAAGAATGTAAGTTCTGAAATAGTCGAAATAAAGTAAGTGGGCAAAGATATAATTTAGATCTAGGAAAATAATAAATTATATGCGCGGATCCAAGAAATTTTCTTGCAGTGTTTGGGGGGGGGGCAGAGCATGGTCCGGGATCTTTTTCTGTCAATGGAGAATAATTATAAACATTGTTAAAGTTTTCATGGGGTAGGAGTGGGTCCAACCCCCTCCAAAACAAAGAATAAAAAAACGGGCATTAATTGGGTTCATTGCCAAGTGCCACAAAAATATATTTAAGAATAGAAACATTCATTAAAACTTAAATCTGGCTCTTCAGTTTTCTTATATAAATATTTCAATATTATCAAGAAAAAAATGTTCAGATGTATAATACATATCAATACTTAATAATAATGAGATAATTTGAAGCAGTATTTGTTATAATGAGGACAATCAATCAATCCAGCACAATTACTAAAGTGACTCGACTAAAAATAAACCCGGTACCTACATTTATATATCGTAGATTTACAATTAACTGATTAAATGCACTATATGGAATATGCCCCTGTGGATTATCAATCTCAATATCAATGCAAACATTCCACATACGACTGCCAACTGCTTTCTACACTATAGCTGCTTAATGCCGAAATGCGTGTGCTAAACATGTTTTATAAACACTGGTATCGATATCGAATATTTAGTCATCCGATGCGCAACATGTCTTGCTTTTAAAATTAAGAAAATATTATTTGAGTAGTTTATTTGATATATTTCCTATATTCTAAGCGCCTCCGAGTGTAATTAAGGATTATTCGAAAGAGGAGTTCAAGTTTTTTAACGCATGTAGGACTCAAAAACAGTTTGAAATTTGTTGGGGTTTTTTTTATGAGTGATTGACGTTTTGTTGAAAGTGACATACATAAGCATATATAGGACAATGTAATCATCAAAGATGTGAATTGTCCTTGGATATTTATTATTTACCTCCCTTTACTGCTGTCACATGAACTTTGCTTATTTTTAGTAAGTTTTTCTTCCGTATATCTTATCAGTTGAATGCAATAGCTTAAGGCTACCTGCTAATGATCGAGGTCATAATTCATGTCTTTCTTATACAAGTTTGTATTCGTTTTTAAATATATAAACATCTATTTTGAAAAATTTAGATAACTGACTGATATATTTTCTTGATCCTTCGTCAATAAATGAATATCTCTTTTTCTTTATAATAATATAGTTTAATATATCATTTTTTTACCTCATCATAAAGTATTTTAAAGTTTTCATTCTACAGATCCTTAACAGGATTGCATCATAATCAGGTGAGCGTTAAGGTCCTTGGGACTCTTGTCTCTGTATGTGTACGCACACCTTTATTTTCTTTGTTTGTTTTTATGGCTTTTTTTACTTGGCTCGTCACAGGTTGTTGTGTGACTGCCCTACTAGTATAATCATATAACCATCTTGGGACTCTTGTCTCTGCACAATTTGTTTTTTTGTTTGTTGTTGTTGGGTTTTTTTTATGGCTTTTTTATTAACTTTGCTTGTGACAGGTTGTTGCACGACAGCCCTACTGGTATCATCATCTTGTTGTATATAAAGAGTCACTGAGTGTTGATGTTTTGGTTGATGTTGCTGGTTATTTCATACTGCAGATATATAGCAAGGTTCCTGACAACTGCCAATCATTGTTGTTATATTATAACACTCTGACATAGATAGATCTAACAAGCCCACTCCCTCCCCCTTTTTCTTAAACACACACATACATCCACAAACATATTCAAATCTTTTGGATTTTCATGAAGATAAGAGACAATAAGAAAACGCAGTTTTGAAAAATCAACACATTATAATAATTGAGCTCGACAAGTAAATCAATATCTATAATTACAAATTTAATCAAATCAATTATTATCTCAGGCGTTTGTTTTTATGATTATTAAACCTTCATTATTGAATAGGGCAGGGGCAATAACTTAGAATAGAACAAGGCACGTTTGAGTTGCCTTTGATGAAATGTGCTTATAATTAGTAGTACATACATGTGTTAGTTTGACAAGAGAAATAAAATAAAAAGACATTTGCCAACGAATGTTAAGATTTTAAAATTTTTAACTTTATCATAAATCAATTGCTTATAATTGTTTAAATGATTTTGATTTAAAGACAAGATGTATGTGACAGTAGCTTTTTTCTATTTAAAAAGGATAAACAGATTCCCTAGAAATATAACGAGAACTCGACTATCGCTCGACGAAAGCTTCCGATTGAGTGACAAGTCCTTCTGAGTAAAATTGACATCCCTAGTTAAAACAAAGACATGTTTAAAAGATTTCATTTCATGATCATTCGAGATGTCTTAAACGTTTATATATTGTGCATTGTTCTTTTTTTAATATTATCAGATGTTATTTTGAAATGTTATATTTTTTACAGAAGTCTTTGTAATAAAAATTTCTTCAAATAAAAACGATTTGTATAAATATGTTCTCTTTTAGTTCAATCATTATCCATTTCAAGGAAAGGGGAATAACTCTGTACTGCAACTCTGATTCCAGACAGGCAAATTTTGGCTGTCCACGTTATTATTCTAAATACTTGTTTAATTCAGATAAATTAGAAAATATGTTACTAGTATTTTATATCTGTATTTATAGTCATATTCTACTTGCACATATACTTGTGGCTTCTAGCGGTGAGGAAGCTAGCCAACCTTGGATGGGTCCGCTAATTCAGCATCAGATTCAGTGGCAGCTGTAAGCCCCATCATCCAAGGCAAAACCCGGGGTGGGTGGGGGTGAAGCTCCCCAGAAAATTTTGGGTTCTTTAAAATAAATTCATTTCTAATGTGTATTACATAAGTCCTGATAGCTTACTGAAGGGGAATGTCCAGCCATAATGTGCATTAAGACCAAAAGGGAAACATTTTTTAAACTGCCCAAAAAAGATGTCAAAATATACAAAAGTAATAATTGTGTGGTTTTGCATCATGTTTTAAATGCAAATTGCGTACACAGGTACAGAACAATGCAGTTTTTAATCTCTAAGAACAGAACTACGCAGCTGCAGATTTGAATCAAAGACCTCAAAATATAATTAAGGGGGTCATTAGTGTCCACTCTAAAAACCATCTTCGCTAGCCACGTGTTTACGATCCACTGTGCTCCTCTGTAACGTCTGGACGTAAACGGTTAACCCTTGGCTAGCCAATATGTTTACAACCATTGAGCAAAAAGGTTGAAACTTACACATATATATAGCATAAATATGGCATTCTTCATATCAATTTAAAGAAATATACTGAAAATTTAACCTGCTTGTAGTTCAATAAAATAATTCATATGTAGCAATTATTTCATAGTTTGATCTTTAACACAAGTAGTAGGGCTTCATAGTACAAAGTACTGTCTATCAGAATATACTTGAAACTAAGTTTTCACCTTTATTCATTTGACCTTTTTATCATTGAAACCACACCCCCCCAATTTTTTTTATGTTGAAATGTTAAACATTAAAAAAAATCAAAAAGTGACAATTATATTAAAATATGATTAAAATTCATCCATTCAGATATTTCAGAATGTCCAGCAAAACCTTAATCATCCTTCAATCTTCATTATATTACGTAAGCCACAAATGTTACAAATATATATGAGATATGATAAATATAAGCAAGAGCAGTGGCATTTGTTTAAATTTTTATTCCACACCATGCGGTGCATTAGTACCACACATATGGCACTATAACATTGAATAATAAAACCCATAACAATGAACAGTTAGCACTGATATACACACGCCTACACAGCCACGGCTCCTAGTCTATTACCATTAGCACTTCAATTGATTCCATACACCTAAGTCACATCCATTCCAAACACCCTCGTTCCTCATCCATATAAAAAGAAGGGATAGCAGACCAATGCACCAATTTCACCACCTTTGAAAGTTGAAAATCCACAAAACCAATCATATTGTCCCAAATGCCCCAATCGCAGCCTGTTTCACACATGATAAGGAATGTCAATGTGAACACATGTCTGATTGGCTCACTGTATCACATGATGAGGTCACATGACGTACAGCCTGCTGTGTACTAGCTCATCATGTCCAGGAACTGTGTACAGTGGGTGGGACTCTGTCCGTTGGCCGCCTTCAGCGAGTCGTTCACATCTCTCCTGAACAGCGACAGGTTCTGTGTGAATCTAAAGGGTGAACAAACCAAAAAATAAATTTTATATTACAAATGCACAAAAAGAAGTATCAGCTTATGATGAATACCTGTACTTAGACTATATTGATTTTCTGCAAAAAAAGAATTTATTTCCTTTGGATAGTAAAACCTATGAATTTCATGATTTTTATCTCCAAAACTCAGCTTGTGAAAGTAACGTCTTCAATATTTTAAATATCTCTCTCCTCTCTCACAACCTCTTACTTGTCTCTATTCTTTGTGTGTAGGGATCTCTCGATTCCACTCATCAGGTTCTCGAAGCACTGGACCATGGCCTGCTGTTTGTCTGGGGGCTGGCTGGCTATGATGCTGTCCCGCAACTTGTTAAAATACTGAAAACACACATTCATTCAAACCTTAACAACAAATTACCAATTTTATAAATAAATAATTGAATTTAATCAAAGGCATTTTCTATCTCATGATGTAAAAGTGGTTGTTTAAACTGGTCATTTTTAAACATATGCGCAGGGATATTTTGCACAGTTTTAAGCTAACTGCATAACTAGTGTAAATATCCTCAACACGTAAAAACCACTTTTACAGTAAATATTCTTCATGAGGCAATGGATATTAAATCTAGAGCTTTTTTTCAAGGACTTTCCCATTTTCCCACATCAACAGCTTCATGGACCTGCAGTTCTCTAACCAATAGTTCAAACAGACAAAGACTTGCTTGGAATGCTATTAGGGAAACAGAACAACGTATCCTTGATCTTTTGTCTACAAGTCATAACATAAAAATGTCCTACCTCCTCGTTAAGTAGAATAAGACCCAGTAAAGGCCTTGACATGGACCATTGGTTCCGACAGTCCTCAAACATGATAATATTGAGTACTGTAGACAGCATCTGTAATAAAGTATGATAGTATTAATTACTAAGCAATTATGTCAAAATGGCGTCAGTATACATTAAATGTAATATCAACCAACTTTTATTCCTTTAGAAGAAATCTCAAGGTTCGAAAATATATCTTACAATGAACCAGTCCTCAACAGTCTCTGGTATTTTATTTTCTAGATAATCTACACCTTGATTATAAAAATGGGTTGCTACTAACTAGTTCACCTCCATTAAATCGGAAAGCATAGAAGTCGTGAAGAATAGTTGGTTTACAATAGTCTAAAGAAGCATAAATCTAAGGCCAAAGAGCATATCAAAATGGAGTATTTACTTGCTGAAGGATTTCTGGGTGAAGTTCTAGGATTCGGAGAAAGGCCTCGTTCTGCTGCATGTGATTTCGTTTCTTCTTTTTGATTGTAAGGTTCTTGAACAGATAGGTGATGACTGTATCCAGCGTGGCACAGCATCCGGTACAAACCATGGTATCTGTCATAGAGAGACACACATTTACACTCATACAAAATGACAGGTAGATAGTTTTTGTAAATTTCCTAGAATTCAGAAGTTCAAGAGGATTTTATTCAGTCCAAGGGCAAGGGACACCAATGGAAACTTCATTAAATTCATTAACCACCAATAACTACTGCAATACACGGAAATATTCGCCCCCATTTTATTTTCACCCCTTTCCCTCTAGTTGCCAGTTGGTGAATTTAAGACTTAGTGAATTCAAATGTCTTCAATTATTTCTCTTGAAACACAACATTTACTGTATCTCGGCGAATTCAAGACGGGGCGAAACTGTTTACAAAAGTAGAAGGGTGAAAATTACGCGGGGCAAAAATAATCCTGTATACAGTAATCATAAAAGAATAATAGATAATCATACATAAGATATGAATCTTACAACTTTTTCTTGTATAGTCAAAATGAAAATATAAGCAAAGGTATAGGTATAACAAAAAGATATCAATATGATCAATAAAAATATGTCCTTCCTAAAACCCTAAGATACATGTGCTTGAGAAACTTAAGAAGTCCTAAGAAATCAAATTGTAAGAGGTAAAAAACACTGAAATCTATAGTGAAAGACACGAATAAAATTTCATAACATTATAGCTATGGACAACACTCATGAAAGTACATGTATAATATTGTGTTTATTTAAAACACAAAGAGATGAGACTAACCCAAGCAGTACCATTTCACCTTTCAACAAGGGATATAGTTTTGAGATGACTTAAATGAAACTAGAGATTCTTATTAAGCTACATATAAAACACATATTTTAGACAGCATCAAATATAAAATAAACCATAGCATGACATTTTGATCTTTAAAAAATAAATTCCACATCCCCGAGCAGTTTGACATCTTACCTTGGATAGAGCTCCATTTGTATGCTGTTAAAACAGGAACAAACTCTTTATTCCTGTTTTTATATACACTGTTCTCCCCCTCTTAGTTTTACAGATACATACCCGCATATCAAAACTACATGTTTCAATTTCTAATATGCCAAATGAATGAACTTGTAAAATTCATAAATAACTGAATGCACTAAAGATGAAATTGACTGACAAGGATTATTATTTTTATCCATGGGACATAATGACTTTTCAGAGGAACAGTAACCCTTAAACAAAGACAGATAATTCACAAATCTACCAGAAGAGCTTCGCCCCTTATCACCCATCCCATTAAAAATGAACATTCTTCTTTATTTTAAGACCTGGCCATAGAATGACCCACATACAAATAAATAAAAATAAACACAAGTACATGAAGTATTGCAGAGTGTTTGATTATTACCTAGAGCTGTGAGACCCTCAGATATGGTGGCCAGGATGTAGAGAAAGACTTGGGGTTCTAAGCTACTGATGAAAGCCATGTGATCGTTGGCCAGGCACTCCAGCAAACTGTAGAAGTTCTGGCTCAGCTTGGGGTAGTCCTGTGGAAATAACAGAGAGACTCATTACTTACCACCAAACATCTCTTCAATTACATGTATTTATGAATAAACTGTGTATATTTCTTATTCACACAGTCTCTTCACAAAACAATTAAGTAAATGATGGTATGCTGTTTAACCTTACAGAGCTCGATCAAACCATTTATCAAAACTTCTAAAAATTGCTTCCCCTTGTTTAATGCATTTTTTTGTCATCTGTTGATGACAAAAACAGGTACTTCCCTTTTGATTCCTCTTATAATTCCATGTAATTATAGTAGAATAAATCTCTACTTCCTTTCCCATTACTCTTATAATTCCATGTAATTATAGTAGAATAAATCCCTACTTCCCTCCCCATTACTCTTACAAATCCATGTAATTATAGTAGAATAAATCCCTACTTCCCTTCCCATTACTCTTATAATTGCATGTAATTATAGTAGAATAAATCCCTACTTCCCTTCCCATTACTCTTATAATTCCATGTAATTATAGTAGAATAAATCCCTACTTCCCTTCCCATTACTCTTATGATTCCATGTAATTATACTAGACTAAATCCCTACTTCCCTTCCCATTACTCTTATAGTTGCATGTAATTATAGTAGAATAAATCCCTACTTCCCTTCCCATTACTCTTATAATTGCATGTAATTATACTATAATACTGTGGAATCATTAAAATTCGTGGGGGCCAATTTTCGTGGATTGCTACAATTTTGCAGGTTCGTTTGGACGAAATTTCGTGTATTCTCGGATACTTACAAAAGGAAATATGACTTTACAGTCCTAATTTATTTATTCGTGGATGAGGGGTAGCCACGAATTCCACGAAAATTGAGCCACCACAAAATCTAATGATTCCACAGTAAATCCCTACACATCACTAACCATTACTCTTATAATTCCATGTAATTATACTATAATAAATCCCGACACATCACTAACCATCAGGTCTCTCTGGGACACAGACAACAGGAGCTTGACAAACATTCCAAACGCCTTGTCCAGCGCGTTATCTCCATACAGACGGAACACTCCAAAGTTCACATAGTTACCACAGAGGGCCGCCTTCAACATGGAGAAACACACCGAGATTCCTTTCAGTGTAGGACAGGTTAAGGAAACTTTTACTCTCGTTTTACAACATTAAAACATAGCTCTCCTGTTATATATCTTCATAATATTTCACCTAGCAGCCAATTAATTCCAAATAAAAGCTGAAAGATCTATAATATCTCTTTAAACTCTTCAAGTTTGTCATTTTATATAAAGCCCAGCTACCTGAAAAATATAATTTATCTATGAACATTCATAATAGTGTAAAGGATATTTCATGGTATAGACTTGATCCTTTGGAACTTCTCCTATTGTTAATATTCTTGACCCTGTATAAAAGAGAGAGCAAATCTTATAAACTTAAAGTCAAATCAAAATATAATGTTATATTTACATTTGCAATTATATTTTCCTCTAGGAACTTAGTAAGGAGCAAAAACATTAAATTCCGTGTAAATAATTTTCTAGGGCGAGAGGTCATATAATGTGAATGTTTATTTAATACATAATGGTATTTACATAAAATGGCTCTCACTGTAGCTGTCAATCATTTTGCTGACCTCTGTAACTTCAATAATTAATTTCTAATACAATGTACAATATTATAAATGTTTATTACATATTTACATAAAATGTCCCTCACCGTAGCTGTCAATCACTTTGCTGACCTCCCTGAACAGGAGATAGCCGTTGGGGGAGGAGACATCAAACAGGAGTCTCTGTGAGCGGCTCTGAGCGAGCTCGGCCATCAGCTTGAGTACCGGGGTGGTGACCGCCGGGTCGTGGTACCACACCTCGATCGCCCGGTGCAGAATGGGCGTGTAGGACAGGTAGCTATCGACTGTTAAGGATGGTGTTTACTCAGAATGAAAAAAAATTCCACTGATGAGAATAAAAAACCAACTATTGTGTGTTATAGACCTTACATGGTAGTGTTATTCTTCAATGACCTACTTTTTGAGTAAATGGCCATTGAATATTTTTTGAAAATTTAAGAAAAAACCATAAAACTTTTCCACCATGATTGAGATTTTCTTAATTGTGAAAATAATACAAATTGCTTAACTCTTTGACAAATGAAACACAGTTTATGAATGGTAGTGACATTAAATAGATACAAAGCATAAGTTTTCATTCACAATTTTTATAGATATTCTAGTCTGAATTTCCTCTATCAGTTTTCAAATTACTACCCATTTCTTTAATAAATATAACAACAAAACTGAATGATGATAATGCTAAAACATTTATAGTATTAAACTAAGTATATTGACCTTTCTCTGCTGGCATAAAATTTATATGAGGTCAATGATCAAAATTTTGAGAAATGTTGTCTTTTATCATTTTCAAGCATTTTTCAATATTTTTGTAGTGTGTGCCATACGATTATCTAAACAAAAAAGCAAGATAAAACCAACAGAAAATATGCAAAATTATGTTGACTAACAAATAGAATCTTAACTTTAAATATTATAGTACTACCAAAAATATTTCAGTGGAAAACAAAATCTAAAATTTCCTCTGGTTTGCTTAAAGTCAAACTTTGTCAGAGCCCAATTCCATAATATAGTAAAAATATCAACTGTTATGTCAATAATAATTCATTTCATAAATACTTTTTGTATTTAAGGCCAACAAAAATTAATCATTAGTTACTCGGGCCAAAATTTGGAAATTTTGATGAGGCAGGCAGGTTTTTTTTTTTTTTTTTTTTTTTTTTTAAAGGACAAAATTTTCAGTGATGGTAACCCATATTTTATGATTTATTCATACAGCTGATACATTGGCTAAGTTTAAATATTTCTTTTAATTTGTTTTTTTTAGTTTAAACTGTCTCTGTTTCCTTTTCAAAGGCTAAGTTTTTGCAGATGAACAAACAATGACAAATGGTTTGTGCCCCTGCTTCATTTTGCAGCCCATCTTTCCCTTCCACAGTAATAACACAAGTCTGAACTGAAATAGGGGACTTCTTATGGCATTTCACTAGCTGAATTTGCCATATAAAAATTTATCAAATAAAGCATTCTTATTAATCTTCATTGCCTTGAGGACAGAAATCAAGAAAAAGTAAATAAGTCATCAACATTTTTTCAAACAATAGAATTGTCCTTTATTCCTGCTACTAGGCAATATCACAGAGGCTTCTATTTCTGAAGATAACAGAGAAATTTCAGTGGTAGTGTTAACAGGGACCAACATAGGGCAAATTTAGTTTATGGAGACTTCACTTCTGACATTTTCCCTTACAGAAAGATAGGGAGAAGTTTGAGAAATTAGGTGGACTTCCATTCTTTGACAATGGCATAATGCTAAAGATAATATTTGTATACACAGATTCAACCTTAATTTAAATTGGATTAGAAGCAAGTCAATCAAATATAAAAATAACTCCTTAAAAATTTTTAAAATCTTATCCAATTTTTTAAATTTAATTTATTAGGTGTATTCATACATTTTGTAGATGAAATTTTTCGTAATTGTGTTGGCTAAATGACAGATAAAACCAGTCTATGTGTTTCAGTGTAATTTGGAGGTATTAGTCCAATCCTTTGACCCAATTACAACCGTCATATAGTTGGATCTGTTTAACTTTAAAGATAACTGTAGACAAACGGTTTTATGATTATTTTAGCATTAACTTGGCAAAGTTATTAACTAATTACAAATTACCAACTAATTATAAAATCAGCACCTAAAGTTATAAACAACGGTTGTAATTTTCAGTGCACAGTAGGGACCTAAGTGGTTGCATCAACCTTATTTATAACCTCTAAAGATTAGACAGTCGCTAGTTATTAATCACAATAGGGGTTAAATTAGGCTATGAAAATGTCTTTTGAATTAGATAATTATCATTTTATTGCATTAGGGGTTCACTTTCACGATCGTGAAATCAGAATACAGGGCAACTTCAACCTCTCTTTCTGAGGAAGTTCTGGCTAAGTTACCGACCACAAAGCGAGTACTTATATTTACATAAACTTGTATTTAGCCAAAGTAGCCCCCTAGGTTTGTCACTGGGTAGATGTGTCAGATAAAATAACGTTTTCACTGACAGAGACAAGCATTTATTCTCAGCGTTTGTTTACATTGATTCCATAATAGAGAAAACCGATAATTATAAGATATGAAAAATCCGGAAAAATAACGATAAAAAAGTTTGATGCGGCGATAATTTTACTGATGCGGCGGTGCCTGAGAAACAAATCATTAATTGTTTTTGGCCTAAAACAAATTTTACTGATGAAATCGAACTTTTCAACAATACAGATTTGAGAACTCAAACCCTGAGTAAACAACATCCTTAAGCTCAACATCTCAAAACAAGTTCTCTGATATCTACATCTCATACAGCTTTATTAAATAACAAAATATTTGACATTAGTTATTACTTTGTGGATTTTTTAATAGGAAAAAAGGAAAGGGGGAGGGGCGGCTAGGTCTCTGCATTTGTGTTTAGATTATTTGCCGACATAAAAAAATAAAATCAATTCCATCAAAAGCTTGAATAAAGGCAAGGTAATAAATGTATTGGTCCTTTTCCTTGTGACCAAAAAAAAGTAACACACTATGCAACCCATAAAGGATACATCCAATCAAAGAACATCATGTAGCTTGTTTTGGTGTTGAAGGCGAATGCCACGCCCCTCAGGTCTCGGGCAAGTCCTACCACTGCTCTCTGTCAAAACAAAACAAGCCACAATTATCAATGTGTGTTATATGTACGGTAAGTGGCAGAAATAGACTACACCAATTAATAATACTTTATCTTTAATCTTTATCAATAAATGATAACATTAGGAAAGTATTTATGACAATATGGTTTAGGAGAGTTTCTAATAAACAGGTTTTGATAACCCAATTTCTCTGCTCTACCACGAGAAAAAGTCCAGCAAATCTATAGGACCTGGTATGGAAACTGATACATATAAAAAGACTAGCATAATTTTTCCAAGTTCAGCATTCTAATGCCATTCTACTTCTGGACAGAACAGACTATTTCATGTTATTTGGTGTCATAGAACTAACATACAAACAATTTCAAAATAATTTTGTAAACCATCTTTTATTCATAACAATTTCATTCTGTACCTCAGATAGGTAAACTAGTTCATGGTGACTAATATAGGGGACCAGGCCATTATTAATGATTTCAAACAAGAACAAGTAATTTGTTGGCAGGTAATTATTATCACTCGGCAATTCACAAAATTTTCTAATGGACAAATTAAAATCTTTATAAAGTATACCCCCACTGACCTTGGCTTCTTCCTCTTTCTGGAGCGTGTCCATGTTTGTCAGCATTGTGCCCACCGACTCAAACGCAGCTGTCAAAGAAAGCAAGCGATTAGTTCAGCCTGAGACAAATAGCAGAGAATGATTAACACAGGATATAGGGAACACAGCATGTGCAGGAGAAATATACATGTAACTGTACAAAGTATTACAAATTACATAATTCATTATATTCTTAACTGCCTCAGTTTTTTCTTTGGATAAAAATTGAACTTTATGAATGACCAAGTTAAAGACAAAGACATGAATGTCAGAGCCAACATATTAACATATAAATGAAGCACCTACATGTTAAGGGGACCATGAACTCTTCAAACTTGTCCTCGTCATCTTCTCTGAGGTCGACCATTAAGAGGCGAGCCAGAGCTGTGTAAAAAGTGGTCCCACACCTCATGTCAGCAAACGAACGATTGTTCGCGTTCAAACCCAAGAATGGAAAATGTTCATTCTGAAAATCTAATTAGTTAGTATTTCCATAAGATGACATGATTTCAGCCAGGGTAATCTTACAGCATTTCAGATTAATCAAATTCAATATATTTGAGTGTCTAGAAGGTTTTTTTCATTGAATTTCAATCAGTGGTTTGAAATATTTTGGTAGATTTTTAATTCGAACAAATGAAAATAACTCTGTAGAAATTTTTGCAGTTTGTTTATAAGGCCAATTGCCCCAAAAATTCCAAATTCTGCAATTCACCAAAATTACCATATAAGGTCAGATCGACTGAAGATTAAAATGTTTTCAAATTTACTATAGGAGTATTTTAAGAGGGCACAATGGTCAAGGCCATTTTCAGCCTGTATTGACCTCCTTTACAAAAAGAGCTCTATATAAAAGTAAAGAAAATTTCCCACAATTAACAAGTAAAATGAAATATGCATTTTTTCTTCACTAAATAACAGTCTATAGCTAAACAAATCATATCTTAAAATCCTAGGTAGATTTGATGGTTAATTTGTCGACCATCAAGCCTCGTTAACAATCAAACATATTTCCATTTTCAGTTTTTTCATACAAATCAAGCCATAAAAGCTTCTATTCTGTGGGAATTCGTTCTCCAAACAGTTACACACTTGTAATTAGCAATTTGATACCTAACTTTAGTGAGCGACTGTTCAATATAACTTACCGTATGATTACTTAAAACAAACTGTACAGCATCTAGCTTGACTAATTTTCGGACAGAGCTGTAGCCCACGGACAGATCGTTTAGAAGCTGCAGGGTCTTCCATGTTATTTGTTCACTTCGGGCCCAATATTTTAAGTTTGTAATTCTACAAACATAAATTCAAATTTAAAATCTAAAAGCATTGACTGCACAGATAACAAGTTTGAAAAAAAAACACTACATAAGAGCTAAATGTACAGTATCCTTTCACTGATGGAAAAAAACCCATCTAAATAAGAAAGTATGAAAATCTACATACTGATATTGTTAATAAAATTCAAAATTGAAATATTTCTTTCTCTTGCACTCCTCTCTCTCTCTTCTTAAGTTAAAAATGTTTTTTCGGCATTTCTCAGGTTAGTAAAATAATGCATGCACAGAGAAAGTAAATATATAAGTATGTGTACTTATATTTTACCAATAAAAACACTCAGTACCATAGATTCATCATTTAATTCTAACACTTCTGATAACCGTCGATAAACCTGCAAGCAAACAACACATTAAAGTACCTATACACCTTATTCAACACCTGTTTCTTATTCACATATAAAAAGACAACAACTTTGGACATCTTTGTTAACATTTGCAAATTTTTCTATTTTGATAACTGTTCATCATTTTAATAACTACATCTTAAAACAGTCTTGTTGACAAAATCTATTGACATTGAAAATTATTCTGACAATTCATTGAAACATTATTCCTTATAAACAAAACAGATTTATGAAACAAGACAAGATCTGTATCTCACCTTAGACATTTTAGGAACTTGGTCCCCAACATAAATTTTCCTAAATTGTTCAAAAAAGCTTAATATGGCAAGGTCTAATTTTTCACAGGCATACTGGGCAATCCTAGAGTCCACTAAATTCATTAACTGTAAAACCCTGCAATGAGAAAAACATTGTGACCATGGTAGTTGAATCGCTTCTTTCTTCCTTATTGTACAGAATAAATACAGGCACTAACACACATTGCAAAATCAAATTCACCCAAATTTATGATAACAAAAGGGCTTCAAAGCCTATATTTACATCTTTTAAAATATAAAAGATACCAATAAGTTTTAAATGTAGGTGATAAGAATTTCAATAGCATGTTCATATAACTGAACCATGAGATCCAACAGAAACACAAACCATATGCTGTGTCGCCAGTATCAAAAGTACTCCCTCTCCCCTTACCTACAAGATACTGTAGCTCCCTGTCAGAGGGACCCCCTCTCCCCTTACCTACAAGCTAGCTCACTTATCAGAGGGACCCCCTCTCCTCTTACCTACAAGCTCCCTGTCAGAGGGACCCCCTCTCCCCTTACCTACAAGATAGCTCCCTGTCAGAGGGACCCCCTCTCCCCTTACCTACAAGCTAGCTCACTATCAGAGGGACCCCCTCTCCTCTTACCTACAAGCTCCCTGTCAGAGGGACCCCCTCTCCACTTACCTACAAGATAGCTCCCTGTCAGAGGGACCCCCTCTCCCCTTACCTACAAGATAGCTCCCTGTCAGAGGGACCCCCTCTCCCCTTACCTACAAGATAGCTCCCTGTCAGAGGGACCCCCTCTCCCCTTACCTACAAGATAGCTCCCTGTCAGAGGGACCCCCTCTCCACTTACCTACAAGCTCCTTGTCAGAAGGACCCCCTTTCCACTTACCTACAAGCTAGCTCCCCGTCCATGGCGTCGTGATCGTCTGTGCTGGCGAAGGAGATCCGACCACCTATCACAGCTCCTATTATGTACACTAACCAAGATAATCGACCTGAAAGAGTGAAGAAAGCACAGGTTTAAATAAATACCTATACTAACCAAAATAATCAACCTTAAATCAAGATTAGAAAACAAAGATTTTACAAACTATCTAACCAATATCTGTCTACAGAAACTTGCACCAATGGAGCCTAATTCCTAATGTGATTTTTCCCTGTTACTTTTACTATTTTTATCTCTACCTGTATATCATCTTTATATTAAATAGTACTCTCTCTCTCTCTCTTTCTCTCTCTAAAGAATTCATCATGTCACCATAAAATGACCTTGATCACCATGGAGATAACCTCACCTTCTTGTATCGTAATCTCTACCCCCTGGGTTCCTTAATTGATTGCCTCCTGATACCGCTGGGCTGCCTCATCAAACAGTTGAACCAGGAGACCACAGGTCTTTTCGTATTCACACCTCCCAATGGTAGAGAGCTATCAACAAAATGTCACCGTTACAAACTTTTACACCATACAATACACACAAACAACACTATGTCCGTTAAATCTGATACATCCTGCAAAGAAAACATGCATATTTTAGTGCATTTGATTTTGTCTTACTTAAAATTCATTATCTATCAGAAATAGAGGTCATATTGTCCTGTATTAAATCATAGCTTACCTGGTCTAACTGTTGATTGATCATTCCCTGGTCCTCTAATGGATCTTCTAACCCGTCTCTACAACGTTGAAAAGAATTTACATTTTCATGCAACACTGAAGAATCCAATTAAAATACTTAACAATGTAGATGTACATAGTTTATCATCTTAAAAGAAATCAATCTTCTACATAGAAACATACATGTACAATTAGATCCACCCTCTACATAGTAACATACATGTACAATTAGATCCACCCTCTACATAGTAACATACATGTACAATTAGATCCACCCTCTACATTGTTACAGACAGGTACTGTACAGTTACAAGTCTTTGAGCCTTCTAAAGTGTATATTTCTTAGCACGTGTGTATCAGGCAATTTAATATATTAAATTAAGATTAGATCCACTTTTTGTTAAGATTTTTTTCTTTAACATGTCATTTACAAGCATGACTTATGCACTAGCTCTATACCACAAGTACTAGCTCTATATTACAAGAACAAGCTCTATATAACAAGTACTAGCTCTATATTACAAGTACAAGCTCTATGTTACAAGAACTAGCTGTGTGAGGACTATGGTGACAATGCTCACTTGATGACAACGGTGACCGACTCTAGGCGGGACATGGTGTAGGCCTTGAAGATCTCCGGTGTGTACGTCTCCAGCAGGTGGGGCTCGTTAGCCTTCACGTACGGCATGGACGCCACCATCTTCTGCCACAGGCTCAACAGGTAGTGTACACTGTTAGGTGCAAATTGCCACATTTGCTGCAAAACAAGCATCCTATACTTGTTAAATTGTCACTATCTAAATCTCTGGTACTCTTGTTAAACACAATTACAAATTCTATAATCTAGGATTAGCCATCAATTCAAGTGTTGCTGGTTTGAATCCTCAATTGTTAATTGGCTCTGTGTGATCATCTACCAGGTACACTTAGCAATGCCATTTGGTCTTGTACAACACCAAATTATAATTTATTACACTTAACACTAATTTCTGTTCTAAAAGGACACTTGAATAATTCACCATTGCAAAAAAGCACATTCGTTCCTTTTTTATCCATTTAAAAATTCTTACCCTCAGACTGGTCACAGTAAACTCTGCAATCCGTTTGATCAGTTCCGGATAATTTGTGACCTTGACTAACTCTCCCAGCTGATAATTTGTTTTTAGCCTTGCTAACAGGCGACAAAACTCATGGTAGTTACTCGGATCAGACAAAGCCTGCAACATTACATGGGATTTTGTATTTCAAGCCTCTAATCTTTTCAAATTTCCAGTCACACATATATTTCAGTTTATTTTCAAAATTGATTTCTTAAGACTAGTTCATGTAAATAAATATTTTTTAGCATTGGGGATGTCACTCACTACAAATTCTTTCCCCTACTAACCATTAAGTCATAATAAATAAGTAATAAAAGCACATGTACTATCATTAATTTTTCTTTTCATTCTTTTTGATCCCACAAATAACAAATCCAAACAACAAGAACTAAGTACATGTATTTTTTTTCTTAGACAGAAAAATTTCCCCACAAAATCTCCTGACCTCACATACTAGTATATATAAGTTAACAGTAAAATAAGTAGCCCAGTGGCAGTTGATGGACCACTGTGCTTCAGATTCATTACTTAAACACATAGTAGACTAACACTTCATACCTGTGGATTTTCTAGAATGTTGCGAACGCCGGTCACTAGCTCGTTGAGAAATTTGGCACGCTCTGTGTTGTTGAACAACGATCGCCTCACTGACGCTATTTGTACCAGACAGGATAGGGCCTGAAATCAAAAACCAGCTACATGTAATTGTTAATCAAAAAAAATTTAATGTGATTGTATAAACATTGTATCGAGTCTTACATGTAGAAGCAGGGATTAATCTTTGCCTCGTTGGCATATTTTCCTTTTTAATAATTTGGGATATTAGTATAGATCAGCATGCAATACCTAACTGGGTATGTTGTTTTTTCAAAAACTATCATATCTATATATACTTTTGTAGTCCACAATTTTATTCCTGTAAAAAGTGTTCTTAATAAAACAATCTCAATACATAAATTTAGCCAAAAACTGAAACGCTCATGAACAGGGAATGCTTGAAACAAGTAATAACAATTTTAGAGTTCATAAAGAAATCTAACTATGGATGAGAGTAAAGGGGGCAGACTGGCGTAAAGGCTGAAGAATAGCTCCATTGTAGCTCCGTCCAGGAAGGCTGAAATCAAAGATTGGCCTTAATACCCAATAATATGTTGAGGCATATTTAATTACATGTACTTTTAGATTTATCTCTTTGAGAATTCATGTCTTTCAAGCAGTCATTCAATTCCAGTACAAAATGAAATCTATAAATTAAACACACTTAATGTAAATGTTGGTATAAACAGATAAGATAATTTTATGAAAAGGCAGTTAAAAGTTTCAGCTTCTCTTTCCATCTGTAATCATCTAAAGAACTGTGAAGAATGCTTATATTTTTACCGGTATATCACTTTTATTTTTTCATTTTTAAATTGATACCGTAATATGAATAACACAATAATTTTAAAGAAATCAATAGACAGGAGCTTAAGTAATTTGATCAACAGAAGTATTTGTTTACATGAAACAGAAGTGTTTATTTGTTCACCTTACAACATAAGAGTCTGTTTACGTGACAACAGAAGTGTTTGTTTGTTTGTTTGTTTGTTTGTACATGTATACACGTAGGAAGATGTATTGATGACAATACGGGGTTTTGTATTTTTTTCTGCAATGTCGCCACCTTTATATCCCACATGAATCACCAAATAAAGCATTTTATTGTTTAAATACTAACCTCGGTAATTTAAATTACTGTAAACATATCTATGTTTTTTTCAAATAAAGAATTTGTTTTCTGTTTAAACCTCCTAACAATGCTTGACCTAGATTCGACTAAATTATATTGGATTGGCCATGCCGTTTTATGAGCACTTTACATTGAATATACAAAATGCAGTAGTGAAAAAGCCGTTGCCATACATACGTATGAACTAGCTAGAACAATCTTTATAAACACTCCTATAACTGTGTGAAGCTAAAGGTAAGAGCACTCAGATATCTGATTTATCTGTCCTTGTCATATTACAGGTGTGCACCTGACATTTAAATCTGAATCACGTGATCCTGTACAGGTAGGAGGACCAGGAACAATAAACACTTGCGACCCGCCATGTTGGATTTTTGAAGTTTTTCATCAGTTTTTAACATTATGGAAGTTGGTCTATAATATCTTTTGGCAGCCTTTATACATGCAGGTATGATTTTTTACATATTATCAACTGTTACATCTTTTCAATAAATTTATATAATTATACCAAATTTTAAAATGAAAATCAAAGATTATACAGAAAAATGAACAAAGACCATCAGACATGCATGATACATTCTATGAATCCCACTTTCTACAAATTCATTTTTTAATGGGGGGGAGGCATTACACATATATATTTTTAGAATAATTGGGCTTTATAAAAAATCAATAGCTGCAGGGGAATGAACTGCAAGTATAATATTGTGTTGACAAAGAACATTAACTTGTCATCTACATTAACATTGTGCACACAGAATGTTGCAACCTTTAAATTCCACGGGTAGCTGGGGGGACCAGGAACAAAGTAAAACACCCAGAACCCGCTATGTTGGATTGTGACATTTGGTAGTTTACCTGGATTTGAATTGAGTAAGTTCTTCAACTTTCTAAAAATGTTTTGAAATTTAATAGTCTAAATTTTTACTGAATGTAGATATTAAAGTTAAGAACCGGTAAATTCCACATTCCATATTGAAATAAAAAATAGCATGTTATAGTATTATGATTTGATATTTTACATTTAAATATTCAACATACATGTATCTACTGCCTAAATTTGTTTCAATGCATTATTACTATACATGTTATTTGATATAATTTTGTCATCATGTGTACACATGTATTTACATGTTACATGTTACATGGATTTACATGTTCCAAATTATTCTTGTCAGATAAATATCCCCATAGAAATTAAAGAAAAGGTCAGCTGACTATGGACCCCAGGAACAGTGCCCAGGATGTTGTACGCTGCACCCTGTGTCAGGACTCTGTGGCCCCCATGTTCTGTGAAGTTTGTCACATACATCTGTGTGGAAACTGTGTAGAGAAACATTTCTCTGATTCCTCTAAAGTCCATAATGTGGTGCCACTCAAACAATACTTAACCACTCTGAACTATCCCAAGTGTAGGAAACACCCCACCAAACAATGTGAACTCCACTGTGAACAATGTGACATTCCTATTTGTGCACAGTGTATTTCTTCTAAAAAAAACATTTAGGACATATACAAAATGATATTCTAAAAACCATTGAAAGCAAAACGGAAATGTTGCAAAAAGATTTGCAAGAATTAGAGAAATCCATTTATCCTAAATACAAAGAGATTGCATCCAACATCCCAGTGCAGAAAGCTGATCTGAGTAAAAACTCCCAGAAATTGACAACAGCAATTGACAAACAAGGAGAATTCTGGCACAGAGAAATAGACACCATTATCACAAACCTGAAATCTAACGTGGAGGAAATGGAATCCAAACACCTGCCAATCCTAAATAAACAGGAAGATGAAATCACACGCACCGTTTCTGAAATCACACAGACCATTGCTGAACTGAAGAAGTTACTGAACTCCAAAGATGTCAGCCTTGTCTCTGAGTACAAATCAAGGAATGCTGAATTCAGAAGATTGCCTCCTAAACTCAAAGTGTCCTTACCAAACTTTAGGCCTCAGGACATCCACACAGATCAGCTGATTAAACAGTTTGGTTCTCTGTCAGCATTAACTTTTACAGCAGAGAAACAAGACTACAGCATGCCGCCCCAGGGAGCCGAGTCCTCTCCCCCAGACCGGTCACTGATGGATGTACCCCGCGTCATCACAGCTATAGACACAGGGTATGGATCTCTATACGGTGTGACGTGTCTGAATGACACAGAAGTATGGACGCGTGGTGGTTATGACAACGTGATGAAACTCTTCAACCTGCAGGGAGAACCAGTGAAGTCCATCCAAACCAAGTCAGGGAACCATCCAAAGGACATAGCAGTGACAAGGAGTGGGGATCTAGTTTATACTGATGACAAAGATAGAACTGTGAACATAGTGAAGAATACACAGATACAGACAGTGATCAGACTACAGGGGTGGAAACCTCGCAATGTCTGTAGTACCTCCTCTGGTGACCTCCTGGTTGTCATGGACAGTGATGATAAACAAACAAAAGTTGTGTGTTACTCTGGCTCCACAGAGAAACAAAGTATTCAGTACGATTACAAAGGACAACCTCTCTATTCATCTGGTTACATTAAACACATCAGTGAGAACAGGAACCTAGATATCTGTGTGTCAGACCATGGAGCCCATGCAGTAGTGGTGGTCAATCAGGCCGGGAAACTCCGGTTTACCTACACTGGTCCTCCCTCTACTACCAAGGGATCATTTGTTCCACGCGGCATCACAACAGACAGCCAGGGTCGGATCCTGACAGCAGACCGTGACAACGACCGTATCCACATCCTGGATCAGGACGGACAGATCCTCCGCTACATTGACAACTGTCATTTAGACGGTCCATGGGGTTTATGTGTGGACACCAGAGACAACCTCTTTGTGGCTGAGTGGTTCACAGGTAAAGTGAAGAAAATCCAATATTACATGTAAATCAATTAACTGCATAAATTAGATGTAAACAAACAAATCAAGTATATATTACATACTTCAAGTTTGTGTAAATATTACACATAAAGTAACTGTTTACATCTGACTGAATATATACGGTGTATATTAGATGGGATTACTGTGTGTGTTTATATTGTACATACAGTCAGTATATCAATGTAAATTTTCTGCAATAATCACTACCTTCATATCTTGTATGAAATATGTGTAACATGTAAACAATTTAACCAGATCTATAAGATGTAAACACATTACATGTAGGTTTCCATGTGTATAATCATTCCATGTCATCTAACTATGTGCGTTTTTAACGCCAAGTTTTTATATCTTTAATGTCAACAAAATGTTCTTTCAAATAACATGTAGTCTGTTTATTATTGTAAAATACAATTAAACAAATTGGTTGTGTCTATAGATATATAATTAACAACAACCTCTATTTTTATTAGATGTATATAAGATGACAGTTTATCCATAACATGTCAACAAATTTGTTTTTTTACATGAAAAATGTATATCTATGTGACTCACATGTGGTTATCAACAAACTTTTTGTTACATGTTTAAATACATGTAACGAAGGTTAATGGACGTGTAGCACTCAATTCTTTACCAGCAATGGAGCGAGGCCACAAAGGGACTGAGGCCCATTACGTAAAAAGAGAAGTGGTACAGGTATATTAACCAAAGTAGAATTCACATTGTCTGACCTAATTATCATTACTTACCGTTAAGTCTTAAGATTAGGAATAGTCATGTGCCATTTTCTAACAGCCTTTGTTTTCTTTGATGAATGTTCAAATTTCAGAAAATCCACATCCCATAGATTCAGGGCCAAGTTGTTTTTCCCTGAGTTTTCTTCTTCTTTTTTTTTTGGCTGAACTCATTGGTTGCTCCTGAAAAATTTAATTAAACAAGTAGTATAGTTATATGATGATGTTTTGAATTAAATTTTGAGTTTTTTTAATAAAAATTTTGCCTGATAAATTGTGTTTTTAATTAATTCAAATCAACAGTTACACTTTTACTATGGCATTTAATCCATATAATCAAAAATGCCATTAATGGTATCTAAGAAGTTAGGCACTCTCTCTCTCTCTCTCTCTCTCTCTCTCTCTCTCTCTCTCTCTCTCTCTGCACAGGCCCCTAAATGCCATTAAAAGTATAAGGTACATGTATATTCTAGTATACCCTCTCAATATAAATACACACCAGGTATGCAACAACCTTTGTAACTGACAAAAGGCACTGGCGGGAATTTTAAAACAATGAAAATATTAAAGTACTGCTGCCTTACTGTGTCTAAATTTTGGCAATTTTGAAACCTTTGAAGCATAAAATACCAGATAAATTAATTTTGGACATAAAACTAAAGTTTAACGTAGCATTTGTGATCAAAATGAAACCATAACTGTGTTATAAATGTGTGATATAACAGTAGCTATTGTAGAATCAACTCAATTTTAACCCCACGTTGGGCGCCAAAATGTAACAGAGACACTTATTGCCTCTGCTTTTTATTGATAAAAATTTGAAAACAATATGAAATGCAATATAACACACCTATAACATGCAGTGTTTTCATTCATTCTCTGTGTAAAATTGTTGTTATTACTTAAATATCCATATTACTTTAGTTTAATAAAGATAATATGATTTCCAATTTCTGTTTTATAATAAAAGTCTAAAATAAAAGTGGCAAATCAGGCAACTGGGTTTTTTTTTATTAAGAAGATGTGTTCAGTGTGATACATGTATTACAGCCCTACTTGTATAGGCTATAAAATGTAACGTTAATAAATATAATGATAATACAATGATACACTGAGTACATGTATACATGGAAAGAGATATATATGTATTATTCTCTATGCTGTGTACAGGTACACTAGCTTTAGCAGAGACATAAATAACTTATTATTTATGTCTGACTTTAGAGGCCTGTGCTTTAACAGTAAGAGTTTGACAACACACGCTTTAAAAAAAAAGTAACACTGCACAATGTTGAATCATAAATTAAACCATACAAATTATAAACAATAAAAAGTACGTCTTTTCTTTACGTGTAAAAAATGTCCCTCTGCTGCAGTCTGCATCCTCCAGACGACAAGTCATTGTATTCCGAACCCGACCTTGAAATGTCATGCAATAGCCACCAAGCCCCAAGTCAATTTTCATATGAGGAAGGGGGGGGGGGTGTCCTCGCAGCAGAAAAGGGTCTCAAAAGAGGGCTCAAAATTTGTCGTGGAGAAAAATACAGATATTTTTTTAATTTTATTTTCCCCATTGATCTAATATTAAGGGTAACTTTCAGGGGCGGATACAGGATTTGTAGTTGGGGGGGGGGGGGCGTGGATAAAATTATTGAGGCAGGGGGTCTGGGGGCCGCCTTGAGGCCCTCTGTGGGTCCTGGGTTTTCGTGTATTTTGAAGGTAAAACCAGGCTCAAAATAGTGTTATTTTTTTAGTTATGTACACTTTTAAAACATGAAATAAGCAATAAAAATAAACAAACATAGATAAAGTTTTCATTTCTTTTAATCACCAGACTTCTGCCATCTACTATTTCCCCTTGGTGATTACTTCCTTTACACAAAAGCCTTTAACATATATATAACAATTTGACACATATTGTTACTTATACCTAATGCATGTATTGGATTAAAAACAAAATATTTATGGCATTTATGAACTCCCAAAATTAACCAGGTTATCAAAGTTACAACATTCTAATGACGTTACGGTATCCGACCCCCTATTAGCTGTTAGAAATATCTGATGCATCAAATCTTCAGTATTCTTATATAAAAATAGTCTATTTACCTAGAAAAAAATTCAAAAAATATATAGTAATTAATTAATTATTGCACATTTACCCTCTGGTTTTAAATGCAATTATATATTTACCTTCGACCAGCTTTTAAATATTCAGAAATTTTTGCTTGCATCACAATAGGGAAATGATATTCTCTTTTGAGAAGTGGACAGTCATAGCCTACGTAGGCTATGCCTGTCCACTTCTCAAAAGAGAATAGGGAAATGACAGCGCAGTCTACACTTGAAACAAAACTGCTGGGATTTCCAGTCGCTTCTTGGTCGAAGCCCCAAGTTCAGGGACCTTGGGAAGTTGATGCAGCCACCATAATGAAATGACCAACACTGCTTGTTTTAAACACAGTTTAATTGGTTTGTTATCAAAACCTGTCAACATGCATTAGGATCAGATGTTTATAGATGTTTATAGAGCAGCAGAATTACATTCAGCATAGCACAGCTAATAAAGTGAAACACAAAATGCTAACTTTTCTATGTAAAATTTATCAAATCATCTACAGTCATGCATACTTTGAAAATTTTAGGGGGGGGGGCGTGCGCCCTCCACGCCCCCCCCCTTAAATCCGCAGTGACTTTGGCAAACGTTTTCCATTAGCCTACAGTTTGAAGAGCCCGGGACCTGCTCAGAATTTTAAAGAGGAAGAATGTAAGTTCTGAAATAGTCGAAATAAAGTAAGTGGGCAACGATATAATTTAGATCTAGGAAAAGAATAAATTGTATGCACGGATCCAAGAAATTTTCTTGCAGTATTTGTGGGGGGGAGCATGGTCCGGGATCTTTTTCTGTCAATGGATAATAATTATAAACATTGTTAAAGTTTTCATGGGGTAGGAGTGGGGTCCAACCCCCTCCAACCCCTCCAAAACAAAGAATAAAAAACCGGCATGAATTGGGTTCATTGCCAAGTGCCACAAAAATATATTTACGAATGGAAAAATTCATTAAACTTAAATCTGGCTCTTCAGTTTTCTTATATATAAATATTTCAATATTATCAAGAAAAAAATATTCAGATGTATAATACATATCAATACTTAATAATAATGAGATAATTTGAAGCAGTATTTGTTATAATGAGGACAATCAATCAATCCAGCACAATGACTAAAGTGACTAAAAATAAACACGGTACCTACATTTATATATCGTTACAATTAACTGATTAAATATCAATCTCAATGTTAATGCAAAAATTCCACATTCAGCTTCCAACTGCTTTCTACACTAGCTGCTTATTGTCGAAATGCATGTCCTAAACATGTTTTATAAACACTGGTATCGATATCGAATATTTAGTCATGCTTGCTTTTAAAATGAAGAAAATATTATTTGAGTAGTTTATTTGATGTATTTTCTATATTCTAAGCGCCTCCGAGTGTAATCGTGGTATTATTAAGGATTATTCGAAAGAGGAGTTCAAGTTTTTTAACGCATGTAGGACTCAAAAACAGATTGAAATTTGTTGGTTTTTTATGAGTGATTGACGTTTTGTTGAAAGTGACATACATAAGCATATATAGGATAATGTAATCATCAAAGATGTTAATTGTCCTTGGATATTCATTATTTACCTCCCTTTACTGCTGTCACATGAACTTCGCTTATTTTTAGTAAGTTTTTCTTCCGTATATCTTATCATTTGAAATGCAATAACTTTAGGCTACCTGCTGATGAGGTCATAATTTATGTCTTTCTTATTCAAGTTTGTATTCGTTTTTAAATCTATAAACATCTATTTTGAAAAATTGAGATAACAGACTGATCTATTTTCTTGATCCTTCGTCAATAAATGAATATCTCGTTTTCTTTATAATACTATATTTTAATATATCATTTTTTCTACCTCATCATAAAGTATTAAGTTTTCATTCTACAGATCCTTAAGAGGATTACATCATAATCAGGTGAGCGTTAAGGTCCTTGGGACTATTGTCTCTGTATGAGTGTACGCACACGTTTGTTTCTTTGTTTTTATGGCTTTTTTTAACTTGGCTTGTGACAGGTTGTTGTGTGACAGCCCTACTGGTATCATCATCTTGTTGTATATGAAGAGTCACTGAGTGTTGATGTTTTGGTTGACTTTGCTGGTTATTTCATACTGCAGATATAAAGTAAGGTTCCTGACAACTGCCAATCATTGTTGTTATATTGACACTCTGACATAGATAGATCTAACAAGCCCACTCCCTCCCCCTTTTCCTTAAATACACACATACACCCACAGACATATCTTTCAAATCTTCTGGACTTTCATGAAGATAAGAGACAAAAGAAAACGCAGTTTTTTAAAAATCAACACATTAGTGAGCTCGACAAATAAATCAATATGCATATTACAAATTTAATCAAATCAATTATTATCTCAAGGCGTTTGTTTTTACAAGTATTAAACTATAATAATTGAATAGGGCCGGGGCAATAACTTAACACGGAACAAGGCAAGTTTGAGTTGCCTTTTATGAATTGTGGCTCAAATACTAGTACATATATGTGTTAGCATAAGCGTCGGAACCGGGGAGGTCACTTTGTTTGCTAAGTTAGACCTAACCATTAGGCACATAGCAGAATAGAGGGTTCAGCCACCCACTTTTTTTTCGCAGGAAACATTATTGTTTCGTAATATACGTTTGAAAGATTGAGAAGTTGGAGTCAAATGGCCGGAATGATTTCTTGTTTTGGGAGTATAGAATTACACCCCCTACCCCCCCCCTCCGGATTAGGATTTTCATGATTTTGGGAATTAGGTTTTTTCTCCCAATATTCCTGAGGATCAGTCTAGCCCCCCCCCCCCCCCCACTTTCAATTTGCTTCCGACGCCAGTGGTTAGTTTATTATAAATCAATTGTTTTTAATACTTTAAATGATTTTGATTTAAAAACGATAAACAGATTCCCTAAAAATATAACGAGAACTCCACTATCGCTCGACGAAAGCTTCCGATTGAGTGACTAGTCCTGAGTAAAATTGACATCCCTAGTTAAAACAAAGTCATGTTTAAAAGATTTAATTGCATGATCATTCGAAATGTCTTAAACGTTTATATATTGTGCATTGTTCTTTTTTTAATAAACGATTTGTATAAATATTTTCACTTTTAGTTCAATGATTTTCAACGAAAGGGCAATAACTCTGTACTGCAACTTTGATTCCAGACAGGCAAAGTTTGGATGTCCACTTTATCATTCTGAATACTTGTTTAATATCAGATCAATTAGAGATGTTACTAGTATTTCATATCTGTATTCATAGTCATATTCCACTTGCACATATACTTGTGGCTTCTAGCGGTGAGGAAGCTAGCCAACCTTGGGTGGGTCCGCTAATTCAGCAAGCGGTTCAATGGCAGCTGTAAGCCCAATCATCCAAGGCCACAGCAAAACCCGGGGTGGGGGGGGGTGAAGCTCCCCAGAAAATTTTGGGTTCTTTAAAATAAATTCATTTCTATGTGTATTACATAAGTCCTGATAGCTTACTGAAGGGGGATGTCCTGCCATATTGTGCATTAAAACCAAAAGACAAACATTTTTAAAATTGTCCAAAAAAAGATGTCAAAATATACAAAAGTAATAATTGTGTGGTTTTGCATCATGTTTTAAATGCAAATTGCGTACACAGGTACAGAACAATGCAGTTTTTAATCTCTAAAAACAGAACTACGCAGCTGCAGATTTGAATCAAAGACCTCAAAATATAGTTAAGGGGGTTATTAGTGTCCACTCTAAAAACCATCTTCGCTAGCCAGGGGTTTACGATCCACTGTGCTCCTCTGTAACGTCGTAGACGTAAATGGTTAACCCTTGGCTAGCAAAGATGTTTACAACCATTGAGCAAAAAGGTTGAACCTTACACATTAAAGTATTACTATGGCCTTCTTCCTATCATTTTAAAGAAATATACTAAATATTTAACCTGCTTGCAGTTCAATTAAATAATTCATGTAGCAATTATTTTATAGTTTGATCTTTAACACAAGTAGTAAGGCTTCATAGTGCAATGTACCGTCTATCAGAATATACTTGAAACGAAGTACATGTATTCACCTTTATTCATTTGACCTTTTTATCATTGAAACCACCCCCCCCCCCAATTTTTTTTATGTTGAAATGTTAACATTAAAAAGTGACAATTATATTTAAATATCATTAGAATTCATCCATTCAGATATTTCAGAATGTCCAGTAAAACCTTAATCATCCTTCAATCTTCATTATATTACGTAAACCACAAATGTTACAAATATATATGAGATATGATAAATATAAGCAAGAGCAGTGGCATTTGTTTAAATTTTTATTCCACACCATGCGGTGCATTAGTACCACACATATGGCACTATAACATTGAATAATAAAACCCATAACAATGAACAGTTAGCACTGATATACACACGCCTACACAGCCACGGCTCCTAGTCTATTACCATTAGCACTTCAATTGATTCCATACACTTAAGTCACATCCATTCCAAACACCCTCGTTTCTCATCCATATAAAAAGAAGGGATAGCAGACCAATGCACCAATTTCACCACCTGTGAAAGTTGAAAATCCACAAAACCAATCACATTGTCCCCAAATGCCCCAATCGCAGCCTGTTTCACACATGATAAGGAATGTCAATGTGAACACATGTCTGATTGGCTCACTGTATCACATGATGAGGTCACATGACGTGCAGCCTGCTGTGTACTAGCTCATCATGTCCAGGAACTGTGTACAGTGGGTGGGACTCTGTCCGTTGGCCGCCTTCAGCGAGTCGTTCACGTCTCTCCTGAAGAGCGACAGGTTCTGTGTGAATCTAAAGAGTGAACAAACCAAAAAATAAATTTTATATTACAAATGCTTAAAAAGAAGTAGAGCTTATGATGAATACCTGTACTAAGACTATATTGATTTTTTGCAAAAAAAGAATTTATTTCCTTCGTAAAGTAAAACCTATGAATTTCATGATTTTTATTTCCAAAAACTCAGCTTGTGAGCTTGTGAAAGTAACGTCTTCAATTTTTTGAATCTCTCTCTCTCTCTCTCTCTCTCTCACACACACACACACACACACACACACACACACACACACAGCCTCTTACTTGTCTCTATTCTTTGTGTGTAGGGACCTTTCGATTCCACTCATCAGGTTCTCGAAGCACTGGACCATGGCCTGCTGTTTGTCTGGGGGCTGGCTGGCTATGATGCTGTCCCGCAACTTGTTAAAATACTGAAAACACAACAATTCATTCAAACCTTAACAGCAAATTACCAATTTTATAAATAAATAATTGAATTTAATCAAAGACATTTTCTATCCCATGCTGTAAAAGTGGTTGTTTAAACTGGTAATTTTTAAACATGCGCAGGGATATTTTGCAGTTTTATGCTTACTGCATAACTAGTGTAAATATCCTCCACATGTAAATAACCACTTTTACAGTAAATATTCTTCATGAGGCAATGGATATTAAAGCTAGAGCTTTTTTTCAAGGACTTCCCCATTTTCCAACATCAACAGCAATATGAACCTGCAGTTCTCTAACCAATAGTTCAAACAGACAGAGACTTGCTTGGAACGCTATTAGGAAAACAGGACAACATATCCTTGATCTTTTGTCTACAAGTCATAAAATAAAAATGTCCTACCTCCTCGTTAAGTAGAATAAGACCCAGTAAAGGCCTTGACATGGACCATTGGTTCCGACAGTCCTCAAACATGATAATGTTGAGTACTGTAGACAGCATCTGTAATAAAGCATGACAGTATTAATTACTAAGCAATTATGTCAAAATGGCGTCAGTAAACATTTCATTCTTTAAATATAATATCAACCAACTTTTATTCCTTTAGAAGAAATCTCAAGGTTCGCAAATATATCTCACCATGAACCAGTCCTCAAAAGTCTCTGGTATTTTATTTTCTAGATAATCTACACCTTGATTATGAAAATTGGCTGCTACTAACTAGTTCATCTCCATTAAATCGCAAAGCATAGTAGTCATGAAGAATAGTTGGTATACAATAGTCTGAAGAAGCATTTATCTAAGGCCAAAGAGCACATCAAAAAGGACCATTTACTTGCTGAAGGATTTCTGGGTGAAGTTCTAGGATTCGGAGAAAAGCCTCTTTCTGCTGCATGTGATTTCGTTTCTTCTTTTTGATTGTAAGGTTCTTGAACAGATAGGTGATGACTGTATCCAGCGTGGCACAGCATCCGGTACACACCATGGTATCTGTCAGAGAGAGACACGCACTTACACTCATTCAAAATGACAGACAGATAGTTTTTGTAAATTTCCTAGAATTCAGAAGTTCAAGAGGATTTTGTTCAGTCCAAGGGTAAGTGATACCAATGGAAACTTCATTAAATTCATTAACCACCAATAACTACTGCAATACACGGAAATATTCGCCCCCGTTTTATTTTCGCCCCTTTCCCTCTAGTTGCCAGTGGGCAAATTTAAGACTGGGCGAATTCAAATGTCTTCAATTATCTCTCTTGAAACACAACAGTTACTGTATCTCGGCGAATTCAAGATGGGGCAAAACTGTTTACAAAAGTAGAAGGGTGAAAATTACTCGTGGCAAAAATAACCCTTTATACAGTAATCATAAAAGAATAATAGATAATTAAACATAAGATATGCATCTTACAACTTTTTCTTGTATAGTCAAAATGAAAATATAAGCAAAGGTTTAGGTATAACAAAAAGATATCAATATGATCAATAAAAATATGTCCTTCCTAAAACTCTAAGATACGTGTGCTTGAGAAACTTAAGAAGTCATAAGAAATCAAATTCTAAGAGGTAAAAAACACTGAAATCCAAAGTGAAAGACACGAATAAAATTTCATAAGATTACAATTATGAACAACACTCATGAAAGTACATGTATAATATTGTGTTTATTTAAAACACAAAGAGATGAGCCTAACCCAAGCAGTACCATTTCACCTTTCAACAAGGGATATAGTTTTGAGATGACTTAAATGAAACCAGAGATTCTTACTAAGCTACATGTAAAACACATATTTTAGACAGCATCAAATATAAAATAAACCATAGCATGACATTTTGATCTTTAAAAAAAATTCCACATCCCCGAGCAGTTTGACATCTTACCTTGGATAGAGCTCCATTTGTATGCTGTTAAAACAGGAACAAACTCTTTATTCCTGTTTCTATATGCACTGTTCTCCCCCTCTTAGTTTTTACAGATACATACCAGCATATCAAATCTACATGTTTCTATTTCTAAATTCAAATGAATGAACTTGTAAAATTTATAAATAACTGAATGCAATAAAGATGAAATTGACTGACAGGGAGACATTTGTATTGTTGTACATTTAATACTATTTCTTATTTATCCATGCGACATAATGATTTTTCAGAGAAACAGTAACCCTTAAACAAAGACTGATCATTTACAAAACCATCAGAACATCTTAGCCCCTAATCTCCCAATAAAAATGAACATTGTCCTTAATTTTAAGACCTGGCCATAGAATGACCCACTTACAAATAAATAAAAATAAACACCATGCAAGTACATGAAGTATTGCAGATTGTTTGATTATTACCTAGAGCTGTGAGACCCTCAGATACAGTACAGCTCACGAGTATCCCGACACCCACCGTGTAAAAACACGGTGGAAAATGGTCTGTGTATTGGAAAATTCAAGAAAAAGCACCGTGTCGCACCGTGGCCGCCTGTGTAACTCCGTGGCCACTGTGTTACTCCGTGGATATCGTTACCTGAGACGTTGATAGAAATAGCGTATGTTTAGAAATAAAGAAATTATGGCTAACCAAGAGTTGAAACATATATACCCTTTTCATAATTAAAAAAAAAAGAATGTTGACTTAAGTTGCACGGACCCAGAAAATTGTCGAGGCTGTCAACGTGAAGTTAATTTTTTGTGATCTGAAACTCGACGTAAATGGGTACCTTTTAATTCATTTGTTCTTATATAAATTGAAATAAATTTATTAAAAATATTTAATAATCAATTGATATATAATCAAAATTCAAATCAATTTAATTCATCTTGGTTTTTTTTTTCTAAACACACGTGATGTTGTAACTGACGATCCTATTAAAATGTCGGGAGCTTAAACGTCTTATTTCTGTTATCTATAAACACTTTCTGATTTATTCATTAATTTACAGCCTTACTTTAAACCAATTAAAAATTAAAAATGAAAACATTTCAGATCATGTTTTTCTAAAATCATGTGCTGTTGATGTGCTGTAGTAAATAACAACCCCATATTACCGGTGACTCGAATAATTTGGACTTCAGCTATTTATGTAGCAATGAATAAACAAAAAATCACTTTTATATTATAAATTATAGATAAATACAAGTAAAAACTCTTGTTAAATTATATTCAAGCATTGTACATGTATTAATAATATACCTGCATTTCATAAAATAATTTTCAACTTTATTTCCGTATAGCTCGTAATGGCCTCGTGATTTCACATGAAAAAATCACTCGTGCGATGTACGGAAGCTGATCAGATACACAGCATTGTCTTTCATCTTTGGTTCTATACATAACAGGTGTTATTGTCTGTCTTGTTAGGTGTCATTGGAATTTACAACTAACTGTGTGTATATTTGGACGTCTGAACAGGTGTACTCGAGATGCCGTTATTCACACCTTTCCGCGAACACCTGTTTGGTAACTCATCACAACCCGTCGTGTGTATGGTCTGAATATATCTTCTTCTTTGTTAGTTCAATGATTTTTCCTTATCTCTAACAAACAAAAAATTGTCTGTATATATGCACACAAACAACTACACGTAAGACTATCGGCTCGTGGATCCGGGGAACAATTCAGCAACTCTATAAATGCGGGAATTTCACAAAGTATTAACTTGCGATAAGAATATATTTACCGGGAACACATACATGTATGTACAAAAAAACCTGATTGATTAAAAAGATGAATGAGATAATACCGGTAACTTTTTTCAAGCATTTAGAATAAACACAACTTTATTGATGTGAAATAGCGTCGAAATTTTAACGCAAAATCTTATTACATCGTGAACTTTACAAACTTATAGTCATTGAGTTGAAATCATTATGTAAACCATGGATCTAAAATAAATGAATTAAATTCATACAAATAGAACTCTTATAATTCTAAAATGATTGCACAAAAGTACAGAGAGAGAGAGAGAGAGAGAGAGAGAGAGAGAGAGAGAGAGAGAGAGAGAGAGATTTTACAACGTAATATTCCAACCCTCATGCATGCAGTATAAGAATGAAGAAACTAAACATTTCAAACACTGAATACTTCATTGTTAAACATTTTTCTATTTTGCGGACTTAAAAAAAACAATAGAACGACATTTTTTCCATATCATGGAAGGAGCACGTGATCTATCTCACGGGCTGATTTGATTGACAGGGATAGCACGTGGACTCTGACTGCATATATTCTATCGCAATTTTAAGGAAAAGGGTTATATATAATGGGAACTATAAATCTAACTTATTACACTGAATTACAAGTAAAATGTACTTAAATTAAACTCATACTGGTATTCTCTCTCTCTCTCTTTCTCTCTCTCTCTCTCTCACTCTCTCTCTCTCTCTCTCTCTCTTATATGACGATCATTAAACAATCGAACAGTAATTATTGCAATACTAAGTAGTTTCTTGGAACACAAATAATTTCTAAACTCGAGATGCTATAAAGATGAAATAAGAAATTATCAAGTACCGATCCGCGGATTCTTAGCGCTATGAATATGTATCGTGCGGTACTACATGGACAAGTACATCACACATATGTATAAAAGAAAGAAAATTTGAAAATATATTAGATATAAAGCTGTATAATTATATTATTTAGAGAAAGTACATTTGTTTTCAACAACCCGTTTGATTTGTTATCGTTGAATAGAGTATAAGTGAGAAAAGACAGTTATGGTTCTATGCACTATTGAAACTGCCGAACTATAGTAACTACGATTACTACTACGTTTAAAAACGGACTGAAACAAAAACTTATGGAACCGTTTATTTGAATTTTAAAAAGGAAAAGAAAGTGTAAGTGTTTTAATTGATCAAACCTTTATGTGGGCGATATCGATTTTTAATATTAACAAAAATCAACCGTGTCAATCGCATACGTCTGAAAATTGCGTGCATAAAATTTTTATTTATTTCTATTTCTTTGTCTTTTTCTTTGATTCTCTTACGTACATCAATAAATATTTTATTCTTTATAAGTTTTATTCCTAAATCCTCCTTTTTTCACAGGTAAATACCGCGAGTTACACCGTGTTATTGTCCGTGTTGCATCGCGTTGCACCGTGTCGCACCGTGTTTTTCTCGTTCTGTGGCCGTAACAGATAACAATAGATCAAAGGTACCCACATTTCTACGCTCAGCGTGGACTTTCAAACACGGTGGTCGGTGTTTTTGTCGGGATACTCGTGAGCTGTGCTGTATGGTGGCCAGGATGTAAAGAAAGACTTCGGGTTCTAAGCTACTGATGAAAGCCATGTGATCGATGGCCAGACACTCCAGCAAACTGTAAAAGTTCTGGCTCAGCTTGGGGTAGTCCTGTGGAAGTAACAGAGCTACTCAACATAATTTGACTACAAATTACAATCAATACTCACTACCAAACATCCCTTCAATCACATGTATTTATGAATAAACAGTTTATTTTTCTTATTCATATAGAGTCTCTTAACAAACAATTAAGTGAATAATGATATGCTGTTTAACCTTACGGAACATCGATCAAACCATTTATCAAAACGTCTAAAAATTGTTTCCCCTTGTTTAATGCGGGGTTTTTTTTTTTTTGGTCATCTGTTGAAATTATTTTTTATCCAATTAGAATAAATCCCTACTTCCCTTTCGATTACTCTTATAATTGCATGTAATTATAGTAGAATAAATCCTGACACATCACTAACCATTACTCTTATAATTGCATGTAATTATAGTAGAATAAATCCCGACACAACACTAACCATTACTCTTATAATTCCATGTAATTATACTATAATAAATCCCGACACAACACTAACCATCAGGTCTCTCTGGGACACAGACAACAGGAGCTTGACAAACATTCCAAACGCCTTGTCCAGCGCGTTATCTCCATACAGACGGAACACTCCAAAGTTGACATAGTTCCCACAGGGGGCCGCCATCAACATTGAGAAACACACCAAGATTCCTTTCAATGTAGGAAAGGTTAAGGAAACTTTTACTCTTGTTTTACAACATCAAAACATAGCTCTCATGTTATATATATCTTCATAATATTTCACCTAGCAGCCAATTAATTCCAAATATAAAAAAGCTAAAAGATCTAAAATTTCTCTTTAAACTCTTCAAGTTTTTCATTTTATATAAAGCCCAGCTACCTGAAAAATATAATTCATCTAAGAACAATCATAATAGTGTAAAGGATATTTCACGGTATAGACTTGATCCTTTGGAACTTCTCCTATTGTTAATATTCTTGACCCTGTAAAAAATGAGAGTGCAAATCTCATAAACTTAACTCAAATCAACATATAATGTTATATTTACATTTGCAATCACATTTTCCTCTAGGAATTTAATAAGGAGCAAAAAAATTTAATTCCATGTAAATAATTTTAGAGGGCAAGGGGTCATATAATGTGAATGTTTATTTAATACATAATGGTATTTACATAAAATGGCTCTCATTGTAGCTGTCAATCACTTTGCTGACCTCTGTACCTTAATAAATTTCTAATACAATATCATCAATGTTCATTACATATTTACATAACACATTTACAAACATATTTAATCTGCGATTAGCCTTCAGTTCAAATGTTGCTGGTTTGAATTCCCATTTGCCAATTGGCTGTGTGATCATCTACTCTTAGCAATGCCATTTGATCTTGTCCAATTTCATATTATAATATATTATAGTTAAAAACATTAACTTCTGGTTTAAAAAAGGGTATTTGTACAGTCCACCACTGCAAAAAAGCACAATTCTTCCTTTTCAATCCAAAAAATTCTTACCCTCAGACTAGTGGTCACAGCAAACTCCCACAATCTGTTTGATCAGTTCCAGATAATTTGTGACCTTGACTAACTCTCCCAGCTAATAATATGTTTTCAGCCTTGTTAACAGTCGATAAAACTCATGATAGTTACTCGGACCAGACAAAGCCTGCAACATTACATGGAATTAGTATTTCAAGCAATAATCTTTTTAAATTTCTAATCACACATATATTACCGTTTATTTTCAAAATCAATAAAATATTGGATATTTCTTCAGTTTTAATTCATTTAAATATATATTTCGTTGCATTGTTGGGGAATGTCACTCAGTACCAGTTCCTTCCCCTAGCCTCAAAATATAAGTAATAAAAATACATGTACTATCATTACACTTTTCTTTTAATTCTTTTTGTACCCATGACTAACAAATCAAAATAACAAGAGCTAAGTACGTGTATTTATATTTCTAAAACAGAAAAATTTCCCCACAAAATCTAGTGACCTCACATATATATTACAGTAAAAGAAGTAGATCAGTGTGGTTGATGTACCGTTGTGCTTTAGATTCATTAAAACACACAACAGATCTGGACAAAACGCTCCTTACATGTGGATTTTCTAGAATGCTGCAGACACCGGTCACCAGCTCGTTGAGAAATTGGGCATGCTCAGTGTTGTTTAACAATTATCGTCTCATTGACACAATTTGTTTCAGACAGGATAGTGCCTGAAAGCACAAATAAGCTACATGTAATTATTAATAAAAAAAATGATGTGATTGTATAAATATTGTATGGATGATACATCTAGATGCGGGATTAATCTACATTTTGCTGACAAATTTTTCTTTTTTTTTGATAGATGCAGTGCCAGACGTTCCCCTCCCCATTCACGCCAAAGAGAATAATAGCGCTGTGCAATTGGTTCTGCCTGCCAAACCTAGAGGGGCCTACGCAAAACGCCAGAAAGCTGAGGTATGTAATCCTTTTTACTATTATTATTATTATTATTATTTATATACGAAAAATATTATGTTCATTCTCATTTCAACTCAAAACAACCAGACCACTTTATAAATAAAGATACCCACTTTTTGTTCACAAAATAATGTACAGTATTTCACACTCAAAGTCTGTATATCTATAAATTACATAGTATATCTAATTACACAGGCGCCTGATGTTATAATAATTCTTTTTACTATAGGCTACCATAATGTTTAAGTACATAATTTATTTTATTATAAAAAATAAAAAAAAGTTTAAAGTCAAGTGGCTCATCTTCTCAAGCCATGGGTTTTGTGTCCATTCTATTCCCTGTGGAAATAGAATGGACACAAAACCCGTGGCTTGAGACGATGCAAGTGGCTGTGCTAAATAAGTTGTGAAACTCTTTATACTGAAAATTTAGAATTTTTTTTCTTCAGATGTTTCGTCAAGCTTTTCAAGAATTGGAGCCTCGGCCTTCAGAGAACAACACCTTACCTGATCACTCCATTGACCTAATTGAACCAGGGGATCCCAATGATGAGCATCCCATTGAACCCACTGCATCAACAAATGCAGTGGGTTCAATGGGAGACCCAATCAAAAAAATGCCAGGCCACACTTCAAGTTCCACAGAGGACAAGGCGGATCCAAGTGTCACTGGATAAGAAAAACATGGTGTCCACAAGTACTCAGTGCTCAAGCCTGACTGACAACATTCCACTTAGAGTAGCTGCTGGTCTGACCCCTGTCCTTCAGCAGCATGCAGTTGAGAATGTGGAGGACAATGATGATGATAGTGACATTGAGGGTGGTGACATTGAGGGTAGTGATGAGGACCCTGACTTTGACCTAGATAGTGAATATCCAGAGAGTGATAGCAGTGATGAAGAGGATGAAGAATTCCAGCTGAGCACTGATATAACACCGGAAGAGGAGAGACAGTTTTTAGTGTCTGAGGTACAGTTAGCCAAACTTTTGCAAAATTGTAGAGTTTGTGGTAGTGCATGTCACACAGTAGTGAATGGTATTCGTGGAACCATGATTTCAACATCCTCTGTGTGCCCTAATGGACACTCCAGTACTTGGGAAAGCCAAAGATGCCATCATGGAATGCCATGGGCAAATTTGTTGGTTGCTGGTGCTATTGTGTTTAGTGGAGCGAATGCCTCAAAAAGCCTCAGACTCTTTCGACATCTGAACCTGCAGATGATGTCCATGTCCACATTCAGCAGACTGCAGGCATCTTATGTTGTACCTGCCTCCATTTTCACATGGGACTTCCATCAACAGACCCTTCTTGCGGAGTACCAGGGAAGATCTTTGACCCTTGGTGGAGACGCACGGTGTGATTCTCCTGGATTCTCAGCGAAATTTGGCTCCTACACGTTGATGGAATTGAGCAGTGGAAAAATTCTGGATTTTCAGTTAGTGCAGGTAATTAAAATGACTATAATTTTCATCATCTTATATAGATATAGAATTTCACACTATAATTAAAATGTCTTCTCTGATACATACACTTAATACATTTACATTGTATATGCATCATAGAAATGTATTAAATTTAAGTTTATATATCTTAAATTAATTAGTGCACGTTTATTTATGATTTTGTACTTAATAGAGTAATGAAGTACCAGGGTCAACACACATGGAGTTGGAGGGGTTAAAGAGAGGGCTGAAACACCTAGAAGACGCAGGTCTACATATTGAAAATCTTGTCACTGATCGACATGGTATGATAAAGAAATACATGCGAGAGGATCACCAAGACAAGAACCACTTCTTCGATGTGTGGCATGTGGCTAAAGGTAAATTTTGATGATATTCATTAATTTGGAGTTTTGACATATACGAGTATTAAGTAATTATTTTAACAGACAAAGCTCATGTGCATATTATGAATTTTAGTAAAATGAAAAGAATAGTTTTTAAACACAAATGAATATGCAATAGGTACCCTGAGAGTGTCATGATGTTATTTAAAGAAACTAATAATTTTATTTAGGAATTTCTAAGAAACTGGAGACAGCATCAAAGAAGAGAGATTGCGGCAACATTAGGCCCTGGATCAAGTCCTCAGTGAACCACTGTTACTGGGTAGCTGCATCCTGTGGTGGGGACAGTGAACTAAAGGTGCAAAAATGGTCCTCCCTTGTCCAGCATGTTTCAAATCAGCATGAACATTGTGAACATGAACTGCTCAATGAGGAGAGGTTGTGGCTGAAAGAGGGTATGTTTTTTTGGTAAATAAATAAGAGTCTTACAATTTGAACTTATATATACTGACAATTTTTAATAAAAGTAACCACCCTAAAAGGCAATTGCATGACATCTTACATCTGAATATATAAATTTTAAAACAGGATCAAGAGCTCACAAACTCTTCAGGGAAGTTGTGGAGAGCAGATACTTGACAAGAGATGTAGGCAAGCTGTCTCCCCTCCATCAGACATATGGGTTAGAAATGTATCATAGCGTCGTGAATTCCTTTGCACCAAAAAACACCCACTTTTTCTACCCAGCTATGATGGCAAGGTATGTTTCAATGATCATCAGTTCAAAAATCATCTGAGAATACTTTTCGTAAAAAAATATTTAATTTAAATATTCTCACTTGTGAATTAGAGAGTTACTGTACAAGTTTACCAAATTTTTTTCCATTTATTTACAGACTATGTGTCTCTGCACTCCATTTTAATGAAAATGGACAACGTCACCAGGCCACAACCAAAGATGGGGTAGCACGTTGGCAGATCAGCTATCCAAAGGGGAAAAAAGGGACCCAAGCTGTTGTAAAGCCCAACAAAACAGCAGTTACATTTGGTATGTTCTTATTTGCCTGTCGTATTGACTTATAAATTCTTTACTTATAATGTTGTATGTGTCAGTTTAAAACAGAACAAACAAAAAAATTTTAATTAATTTGTTATTCCGCTCAACACATATTTATAACACACTACATCACAGTTTGATAATGTACAAATTTCATTGCTGATGTGATTGAAACTACATGATCAATTTTTTTTTTCACAGACTATGTAGATATCCTCCGGATAAATCTATGCGAGCGACGAAGACAGCATCCCTCATACACTCAGTCCAATGATGACGCTCACGTGTCCCTTGGATATTGCCCGCCAGCACTGACGTTAGGATTTGAGGGCTTTGTAAAAGAAGATCTGATAGCTACGCGTCGTTCCAGGTTCAGTCATTGAGTGTTCTAAATAGGGCGTGGATACTTGAAACCGGTATACTGCTCCGACGGGAAGATGTCCCTTATCTTGGAGACAACACATGCTGGAAGGATTTTTCGATTCCCCTTGCCTAGTCGCTGCCAAACCCATAAGACAAACCTCCTGTATGCAACATATCTGTAGACTCTGATAGTAGAATTTTATTGTTATTGGTATATGTATTTTTTTGGTTGTTAAAATGTATTTTAATAACTGCAATAAACAAACAGATTTTTCTGTTGACTGAATATACATTATTTTGAATAAAGTTTGGTTTCAATGAAATGCACAATTATATTTCTCTCTTTCGTAAGCAATATGATCAGGTGTGAGAATACTTACTCATTAATTGGTTCATTGTCATCAATGGGCCCATCAGACTGGATATAGTCATAAAGGCTGACCTCTAAAACTCGAATGTTCAAGCAGTTGTCTATAAATGTCTGGTGCTGAGTGATGCACTCTATACCGAAGGAGTCTCTGATGTGGTCAATGACTGGTATCTCTGAGCAACAAATGCACTCTGCTTCAGTGGGCATCACCTCGCATGATCCACACTCGCACCTGTGTAAAGTTGTAAACATATATACATTTATTTGAATATCTCTATTATTAAATGTGTTATTCTTAAGGCAAATATAATTTATTAAGGCCAGGTAAGCTTTTTTTTTTTAGCGAGAAAGACTTCGTAACTTCCTACGGCGCCATTACCAGCTGATTACCAGATTACAGAGCCCGCAAGTACTTCTATAAAACTGTATCAGTATGCGTAATGAAAGTTATAACTATTTAAATTTATGCTGGGATAACGGATAATGAGTTCTTGTTGTAAGTTTTAAAATAATAATAAGCACCAATAACGAAGATTAACTTACCAAATCGTTCCGTTCCGTCGATGACCTGGGTTGTCCTCGGTGTCAGACTCGCTTTCTTCGCTACTTTGCGGAGAATTTTCTTGATTTACACACTCTGCTGGAGGTTCGAACATGTAAGGTCGTATGTCCATTACCAACGGAATATCCTCCAAGTCATAATTGCTGTCATCCATTTTTGGGATTTGCTTTATTTCTGTCAAAGTTATCTCGATCTATGTAAACACTACGATGAGCTTTTCAAGAATTGACACTTATGACGTCACACAGTACCACGTGACCCCTATCTCATTAGCGGAAATTTTAACTGCGAGAGCTCCAATTTAGGACCCTTTTAACAGACAATTGCGGCCGTTTGTGATGCTTATTTTATGCTATATCAATATTTATGTGTTATTAGAAGGTATTTTTGTTTGATTCTCAACTTTTTTGAAAACGTGATAAAAATCCTTTAATAAATTTTTTTAAATAATTTAGGATATAAGTATGAAGCATGCAATACCTAACTGGGTATGTTTTTTTCGAGTACTATCATATCTACATATACTTTTGTCAAAAAATTTATATCTGACATTCTGTAAAAGTGGTCTTGATAAAACAATCTCAATAAACGCATTTACTTAAAACTAAAACGTTCATGAACAAGGAATGCTTGAAACAAATAATGACAATTTTAGAGTTTTTATGGAAATCTTATTATGGATGAGAGTGAAGGGGGTAAACTGGAGTAGAGGCTGAAGAATATATATAGCTCCATTGTAAAGGAAAGCAAAGTCCAGAAAAGCTGAAATCAAAGAGTAATCAGTATCACTACCAATATGTTGAGGCATATTTAGTTACTTTTAGATGCATTTCTCCAGACTACTGTCTTTCATGCAGTCATTCAATTACAGTACAAAATGAAAATCTATAAATTAAGCACACATGTAAATGTTGGTATTAATAGATAAAATAATTCTATGAAAAGGCAGTTAAAAGATTCAGCTTCTCTTTCCATTTGTAATCATCTAAAGTACTGTAAAGAATGCTTAATTATATTTTTACCGGTATATCATTTTCATTTTTTCATTTTTAAATTGATTAAATTGATGAAAAATACAATACTTTTAACGGAAGCAATAAATAGGCAGGAGTTTAAGTAATTTGATCAACAGAAGTATTTGTTTACATGAAACAGAAGTGTTTGTTTGTTCACCTCACAACAAAAGAGCTAGTCTGTTTATGTGACAACAGAAGTGTTTGTTTGTTTGTTTGTTTACCTGACAGCCAGCCTGTTGGTATCTGAACTGTATAGAGGTCATCAGCTGTTTCATCTGTGGAGGTGCAGATAAAGTCAAAAGTCAGAGAGTTGTGGGCCAATCGCAGAGTAATTGGCAGATCAAGGAGATCAAGCCGTGTTGAAACACATAAATCACGGTTTAATTATTTGATATCAAAAACTGAGAAATAAGTTTTAATTCACAAACAGAATTTAACCAAGATTTAAAACTATAAACAGAAGAATAACCTTATCAACCTTTCAATGATTCTATTATATCAAAGAGTAACAAGAATATCTTTTTAATGTTAATGCATGTAAACATGTATGAACATGTATTGATAACAATACGGGATTATGTATGTTTTCTACAATGTCGCCACCTTCATATCCCATATGAATCACCAAATACAGCATTTCATTGTGTAAATATACCTCGGTAATTTAATACTGTAAACATATCGTTGTTTTGATCAAATAAAGAATTTGTTTTCTGCTTAAACCTCCTAACAATGTTGGACCTAGATTCGACTAAATAATATTGGATTTGCCATGCCGGTTTATGACCACTTTACATTGAATATAAAAAATGCAGTAGTGAAAAAGCCATTAATTGCCATGCATACATATGAACTAGAACAATCTTTATAAACACTGCTATAACTGTGTGAGGTTAAAGGTAAGAGTACTCAGATATCTGATTTATCTGTCCTTGTCATATTACAGGTGTGTACCTGACATTTAAGTCTGAATCCCGTGATCCTGTACAGGTAGGAAGACCAGGAACAATAAACACCTCTACTCGCCATGTTGGATTTTTGAAGTTTTTTCATAAGTTTTTATCATGAATGTGGAAGTTGGCCTATAATACCTTTTGAGAGCCTTTATACATGCAGGTATGATTTTTTACGTCAACGAACTAGCTGCCACACCTTTTCAATAAAGAACTATGTAAGGTATATGCCAAAAATGGACCTATCTCTAAATCGAACGATGTTTTACTACAAGGTAGACATTAATATGTAACTTCATGAAATAGTACAGTTTTGATAATTTCTTCATAAGTTTTGTATGTGCCACTGCTCAAATAGTGTGTCATTTTAGTCTCGTTACAATGACGTCGCATTTAGCATCGTAACGTTATACACGTAAGCAATGGAATTCATATGAATCACTTTATAATGGCAACTTTAAATAAGACGGTAAGTTGTGTAATGACCATTATTACATGTATATACATATAATTATTATCTTATATCTATTCAGAGTAAATAAAAAGTCCAAAATCAAAGATGATACTGAGAAAATGAACAAAGACCATCAGACATGCAGGATGCATCTATGTATCCCACTCTCTACAACATTATTTTTTAATGGGGGGGCATTACACAAATAAATATTTTTAGAATAAATGGGCTTTATCAAAAAAATCAATAGCTGGGGTTGAACTGCCGGTATATTGTGTTGAAAAAGAACATTAATTTGTCATCTACATGTTGATTGTGCACATAGAATGTTGCAATCTTTAAATCCCACAGGTAGCTGGGAGACCAGGGACAAAGAACAAGCAGAACCCGCCATGTTGGGTTAAGGAGTTTGATAGTTTACCTGGATTTGATTTGAGTAAGTTCTTCAACTTGATAAAACGTCTTATTACTGAATGTAAACATAAAAATTAAGAACCGGTAAATCCAACATTGAAATATAAAATAGCATGATTTGATATTTTACATTTAAATATTCAATATACATGTATGTACTGCCTCAATTTGTTTCAATGCATTATTAATATATATTTACATTTTCAACTGTCTTTGTCTGTGATAACATTACAAATCAATTTTGAACCCTAAAACCGAATAACATCAAAAAATATGAGTGACACAAAATGGGCGTGTCTTATAGCAAAACCGAAAAACGGTATTGGCTGCACGGCGCGCGTAGTAATACATTGCATGTGCTAAATAAAAAAAGTAGTGGTTTTGAAATGTTTTCTTTTCGCACACAAAATGAATGAAAATAAAATTAGCATGTAAAGGTTACCATTTAAAATAAAATTTATAGAAAAATATCTTAATATGCAATTTAAATATTTTATATAAACGGCTCGTCTACTGATGAATAGATGTCTTATAATGATCGTCTGCTGATCACTTCATTTTTTATTTCGATCGAATGCAGCCACCATGAACGACGATATATCAGATGCGGTAAAATATGGCGATTTTGAAGTATTTAGTGGGGATAATTATGAAGCCCTCCTGCCAGAATTAAAATTAGAAGGTTTTGATTCTGATTTTGACAATTTTCTATCCGAAATGGTCGTTTCGGACTTCGATATAACATTAACCCAACAGGCATTTGCCGATTTGAAAAAATCCGATGATCCCGGGTTGCCAGCCCCAGAAACGCCAACAAGTACTCGTTTTGCCAAGCTTTCCGACGACGAAATTAAAGGATTTCAGGAACTCACACAATCAAAGGCTACAAAACAAAGCACCAAATGGGGTTTAAAGATTCTTACAGGTACGCTTCTTTTTTTTAAAAAAAAAGTGAATATTAGTAAGCAGCAATTAAACGCAAACAAAAACAGCCCATATTATGCAGTTACAGTTTTTTCTCAAATAACTGTCAAAACATGGATATCATTGTGCGTTTTCTATTACAGATTGGCATATTGAAACGTTTGGAGTCCCTCTAGATCTGGCTGAGATTTGCGAGGAGGATCTGGCGAAAAAACTCAGTCGCTTTTACTGTGAAGCAAAACCCCAAAACCCGAAAAAGGAGCATACCTCCGAATATCATAAAAATACCATGAAAGCAATCAGAGCCGCCATAAACAGGCATTTATCCGACATCGGTCGAAATATAGACATTGTAAACGATAAAGCATTCAAAACTGCAAATAAAAGTTTGACCGGTCTCATGAAGCATAGAATGGTCACTGGAACTTCTCGCCCTACAACTCATAAGGAGATCATTCACAAATCAGATTTACAGAAAATTTCTGCTTACCTGGAGAGTGCATATTCTTCTCCAGTCAATCTGCGACTTGCAATGTGGTACATCATCGCGATACATTTTGTGTCTCGTGGTCTTGAATTCCATCATCAGCTTCGGGTAGATTCCTTCGATTTCAAAGTTGACGAAGAAGGCTCCATATATGCTTGTTTGAAGCATGAAACAAAACAAAAAAACTATCAAGGTGGCATTGACAAACTTGAAGCACTGAACGACAAAAGAATGTACGAAACTGGAAACGAAACTTGTCCTGTGAAGATGTTGAAGTTCTTCTTGTCTAAAACGGACCCAAATGCGTCTCATCTTTTCAATAAATGCGTTAAAGATGCCATTTCTTACCCGAAAGATTGCAACATATGGTACACAGCCGATCCCATGAAAAAGCGATCATATGTTAATTTCCTTCCGGATATTTGCAAGGCCGCCGGGTGCAAACGTTACACAGCTCACTGTCTAAGAGCGACAGCAATTCAGGCCATGAACGACGCTGGATTTGAAGCAAGACACATCATGTACTTCTCCGGGCATTGCAACGAAGCTTCCATACGTAGCTATAATCGTGAACTGTCTTCTACCCAAAAAAAAAGTGCGAGTGCAACTTTATCTACAATAACCACCGCAAGTGTCAAAATAAATGATCCATCTGAAGATTCATGTGTAATTTCCGGCCAACAATCACAGAATCTTCAAATCGTTCCCTATAATTCTGAAAATTCCAACTTACCTGTCAAAAATGAACTTAATTGTTCCACCATGTCCGACTCGAGCATTAAATCTGGAGTTTTGAATAACTCCCGCTTTGAGAACTGTTCCATTACCATCAAGTACAATCTCGACTGAGGTGTAGATCGACCGCCTTACCGCGCAGGAGTAAAGTACCTTCCGCTATCACGAAATAAACACTCTAGTTATTTACTATTTTGCAACTACACACATTTTTTTTAAAAAATCAAATGATATTTGATTTGATATTTTGTTGTATCGACTTAATAAATTTGCAAATTTGACTCTTCAATACATGTCTGTGAGTTTTCATGTACAACACACAAGTGTCAAATGACGTATTCCTGGGGCGCCAGTGGGGTTTGCATAATTATACGAATTAAAACAACGGTAAAAATGTTATAATTATTAGATCTTTAATCGTGCACATTAGAAATAATATAAATATAAGTAATAAGGAATCATTCTTTGAATATTATGAGGTGATAATTTCGGTCGGAGCGTGGTCAAATCTATCATAAAGCCCTTCGGGCTTTATTTGATTTGACCACGCCCCGACCGAAATTATCACCTCATAATACTCAAAGAATGATTCCTTATTCCTTATATATGTAATTCTATGTAATTTTGTCATGTGTACACATATTTACATCTTCCGTGTTGCATGGATTTACATGTTCTAAATTATTCTCGTCAGATAAATATCCCCATAAAAAGTAAAGAAATAGTCAGCTGACTATGGACCCTTGGAACAGTGCCCAGGATGTTGTACGCTGCACCCTGTGTCAGGACTCTGTGGCCCCCATGTACTGTGAAGTTTGTCATATACATCTGTGTAAAGACTGTGTAGAGAACCATTTCTCTGATTCCTCTAAAGTTCATAGAGTGGTGCCACTTAAACAATACTTAAGCACTCTGAACTATCCCAAGTGTAAGAAACATCCCACCAAACAATGTGAACTCCACTGTGAACAATGTGACATTCCTATTTGTGCACAGTGTATGTCATCTAAAAAACATTTAGGACATATACAAGTTGACATTCTTAAAACCTTTGAAAGCAAAACGGAAAAGTTGGAAAAAGATTTGCAAGAATTAGAGAAGTCCATTTATCCTAAATACAAAGAGATTGCATCCAACATCCCAGTGCAAAAGGCTGATCTGAGTAAAAACTCCAGGAAGTTGACAACAGCAATTGACAAACAAGGAGAAGTCTGGCATAGAGAAATAGACACCATTATCACAAACCTGAAATCTAACGTGGAGGAAATGGAATCCAAGCACCTTGTCATCCTAAATAAACAGGAAGATAAAATCACACACATCATTTCTGAAATCACAGAGACTATTGCTGAACTGAAGAAGTTGCTGAACTCCAAAGATGTCTGCCTTGTCTCTGAGTACAAATCCAAGAATGCTGAATTCAGAAGATTTCCTCCAAAACTCAAAATGTCCTTACCAAACTTTAGGCCTCAGGAAATCCACACAAATCAGCTGACTAAACAGTTTGGTTCTCTGTCTGCATTATCTTTTACAACAAAGGAGCAAGACTACAGCATGCCACCCCAGGGAGCCGAGTCCTCTCCCCCAGACTGGTCACTGATGGATGTACCCCGGGTCATCACAACTATAAACACAGGGTATAGATTTCTATACCATGTGACGTGTCTGAATGATACAGAAGTATGGACGTGTGGTGGTAGCAGCAAGATGAAAGTCTTCAACCTGCAGGGAAAAAGAGTGAAGTCCATCCAAACCAAGTCAGGGAACTATCCAACAGACCTAGCAGTGTCAGGGAGTGGGGATCTAGTTTATACTGATGTCAATGATAGAACTGTGACCATAGTGAAAAATAAACAGATACAGACAGTGAACAGACTAAAGGAATGGAGACCTTGGGGTGTCTGTAGTACCTCCTCTGGTGACCTCCTGGTTGTCATGGACAGTGATGATGATAAACAAACAAAAGTTGTGTGTTACTCTGGCTCTACAGAGAAACAAAGTATTCAGTACGATGACAAAGGACAACCTCTCTATTCATATGGTACCTTTAAATACATCAGTGAGAACAGGAATCTAGATATCTGTGTTTCAGACCGTGCGTCTTGTGCAGTAGTGGTGGTCAATCAGGCCGGGAACTTCCGGTTTACCTACACTGGTCCTCCCTCTACTACCAACGGATTATTTTTCAGTCCATTCGGCATTACAACAGACAGCCAGGGTCGGATCCTGACAGCAGACATAAACAATCACCGTATCCACATCCTGGATCAGGACGGACAGTTCCTCCGCTACATTGACAACTGTGGTTTACAGCGTCCATGGGATTTATGTGTGGACACCAGAGACAACCTCTTTGTGACTGAACAATTCACAGGTAAAGTGAAGAAAATACAATATTACATGTAAATCAATTAACTAAATAAATTATATGTAATTAACAAACCAAGTATATATTACATATTGTGTGTAAATATTGCAAGTAAAGTAACTGTTTATATCTGACTGAATATATACGGTGTATATTAAATAGGATTATTGTGTGTGTTTATATTGTACATACAGTCAGTATTGCAGATCAAATATATAAATGTAAATTTTCTGCAATGATCACTACCTTCATATCTTGTATGAAACATGTGTAACATGTAAACAATTTAACCAGATCTATAATATTTAAGCATATTATATGCAGGTTTCCATGTGTATAATCATTGCATGTCATCAAACTAATTGTGCGTTTTAACACCAAGTTTTTATATCTTTAATGTCAACAAAATGTTCTATCAAATTATATGTAGACTGTCTATTATTGTAAAGTACAATTACACAAATTGGCTGTGTTTATAGGTATATGATCAACCACAACTTCTATTTTTATTACAATGTAGATGTATATAAGATGACAGCATTTATATAACATGTCAACAAACGGGGTTTTTTTACATGAAAAATGTTAAGGTCTATATCGATGTGTCACATGTGGTTATCAACGAACTTTTTGTTACATGATTAAATACATGTCACGAAGGTTAATGGACGCATAGCACTGAGTTCTTTACGAGCAATGGGGCAAGGCCATCAAGGGACTGAGGTCCATGACATATAAAAAGGAGTGGTACAGATATATTAACCTAAGTAGAATTCCAATTGTCTGAGCTAATTATCATAACTTACTTTTAAGTCTTAAGATTCAGAATAGTCAGGTGTCATTTTCTAACACCCATGTTTTCTTTTATGAATGTTCAAATTTCAGAAAATCCACATCTAAAAGATTCAGGGCCTAGTTGTTTTTTCTCTGATTTTTTTTTTATTTTTGCTGAACTCATCGGATGCGCCTGGAAAATGTAATTAAACTCATATATTGACATGATGATGTTTTGAATGAATTTTGGAGTAATAATTAAAGAAAAGTCTGCCAGAGAAATTATGTTTTAATTCATTTCAACAGTTACACTTTAACTATGGCATTTAATCCATATGATAAAAACTGCCATTAATGGTAACAAGTTAGGTACTCTCTCTCTCTCTCTCTCTCTCTCTCTCTCTCTCTCTCTCTCTCTCTCTCTCTCTCTCTCTCTCTGTGCACAGGCCCCTAAATGCCTTTACCTGGTAAATGTAAGGTACATGTATATACCGGTATACATACTCAAAATAAATATACACCAGGTATGCAACGACCTTTGTAACTGACAAAAGCACTGGCAGGAATTTAAAAACAAGGAAAAAATTAGTACTGCTGCTTTACTATGTCTATATTTTGGCAAAGTTGAAACCTTTGAAGCATAAAGTACCAGATAAATTAATTTTAGACATAGCTCAATCTACCTATCTAATATAACTGTATAAATAATTGCAATTCTTAGCTAGCAAAGGTTGAAGATCTATGGTGTTTCTCTAGAATCAAATCACCTTATAATTTTCTATCGCACGCTAAAAAAAACAGCAAAAAAAGGGCAAGGTGATCCACTTGCGTTTCTCTATCCAGTGGATATTATCAACATTGGCTACCAAACGTGTATTTGTAATAAAACTAAAGTTTAACATAGCATTTGTTATCAAAATGAAACCATAATTTTGTTATAAATGTGTGATATAACAGTAGCTATTGTAAAATCAACTCAATTTTAACAGCTTTATTGCAAATATTGATAAAAGTTTAAAAACAATATCAAATGCAATATAGCACATTTACATATAGTGTTTTCGATCATTCTCTGTGTAAAATTGTTGTTGTTACATTGTACTTAAATATCCATTTTACTTCAGTTTAAGAAAGATAATATGATTTCCAATTTCTGTTTTATATAAATAAAAATAAGTCTAAAATAAAAGTGGCAAATCGGGCAACTTGGTTTTTTTTATTAAGAAGATGCATCCTGTGTGATACATGTATTATAGGCCTACTTGTATAGGCTATTATATGTAACGTAAATAAATATTATGATAATTCCCTTTTACATATTACACTTTGTACACCACGACATCAATGTAAGGCAGAGAACCTTAATGTTTCTCTATGTATGATACAGTGAGTACATGTATGTACATGGAAAGAGATATATATGTATCATTCTTTATACATTGTAAAGGGGTAACGTTATACATACACTTTAGCATAGCAGAGACATAAATAACTTATTATCTATGTCTGACTTTAGAGGCCTGTTGTTTAAAAGTAAGAGTTTGACAACACACGCTTTTTTTTAAAAGTAACACTGCACAATGTTGAATCATAAAATAAACCATATAAATTATAAACAATAAAAAAATAAGTCTTTTCTTTACGTGTAAAAATGTCCCTCTGCGGCAGTCTGCATCATTCACCCCCCCCCCCTTCAAAAGAGGGTTCAAAATTTGTCGTGGAGAAAAATACAGAGATTTTTTTAAATTATTTTTTTTTCCATTGATCGAATATTAAGGGGACCTTCGGCAAACGTTTTCCATTACATTAAATCAATGTTCTTTGAAGAGCTCTGCTCAGAATTTTGAAGAAGTAGAAGAAAAATGTAAGCTCTGAAATAGTCGAAATAAAGTGAGTGGGTGGCAACGATAATTTAGATCTGGGAAAAGAATAAATTGTATGTGCGGATCCAAGAAATTTTCTTGCGGTGTTTGGGGGGGGGCATGTCTTTTTCTGTCAATTGAGAATATAAACATTGTTAAAGTTTCCATGGGGTAGGAGTGGGGTCTAACACCCTCCATTCCCCCTCCAAAACAAAGAAGAAAAAAAAACCGGGCATGAATTGGGTTCATTGCCAAGTGCAACAAAAATATATTTAAGAATGGAAACATTCATTAAAACTTTAATCTGGCCTTTCAGTTTTATTATATACACATGTCAATCTTATCAAGAAAAAAATATTCGGATGTATAATACATATCAATACTTAATAATAATGAGATAATTTGAAGCAGTATTTGTTATAATGAGGACAGTTTCTCAATCAATCCAGCAAAATGACCAAAGTGACTCGACTACACACATTTGTATATCGTAGACTATTTGGAAAGCGGTCGCGGATTCCGAACGTCTAATTTTAATTAGATTGAAAAAAAGACATGTTTTAAAGATTTAATTGCATGATCATTTTAGATGTCTCAAACGTTTATATATTGTGCATTGTTCTTTTTTTAATATTATCAGATGTATTTTGCAATGTTACATTTTTTACAGAAGTCTTTGTTAATTTTTTTTCTTCAAATAAAAACGATTTGTATAAATATTTTCTCTTATTTAGTTCAATCATTATCCATTTGAAGGAAAGGAGAATAACTCTGTATTGCAACTTTGATTCCAGACAGGCAAAGTTTGGCTGTCCACATCATTATTCTGAATACTTGTTTAATTCAGATAAATTAGAAATGTTACTAATATTTTATATCTGTATTCATAGTCATATTCCACGTGAACATATACTTGTGGCTTATAGCGGTGACGAAGCTAGCCAACCTTGGATGGGTCCGCTAATTCAGCAAGAGGTTCAGTGGCAGCTGTAAGCCCAATCATCCAAGGCCACACAAGGGGGGGGGGGGGTTAAGCTCCCCAGAAAAGTTTGAGTTCTTTAAAATTAATTAATTTCTAATGTGTATTGTATAAGTTCTGATAGCTTACTAAAGGGGGATATCCTGCCATCTTGTGTATTAAGACCAAAAGGCAAACATTTTTAAACTGCCCAAAAAGGATGTCAAAATATACAAAAGCAATAATTGTGTGGTTTTACATCATGTTTTAAATGCAAATTGTGCACACAGGTACAAAACAATGCGATTTTTAATCTCTTAGAACAGGACTAAGCAGCTGCAGATTTAAATCAAAGACCTAAAAATATAACTAAGGGGGTCGTTAGTGTCCACTCTCAAAACCATCTTGGCTAGCCAGGGGTTTACGATCCACTGTGCTCCTCTGTAACGTCGTAGACGTAAACAGTTAACCCTTGGCTAGCCAAGATGTCTACAACCATTTGTTGAGCAAAAAGGTTGAAATATACACATTAAAGCATAAATATGACCTTCTTCCTATCAATTTAAAGAAATACACTGAAAATTTAACCTGCTTGCAGTTCAGTTAAATAATTCACGTAGCAATTATTTAATAGTTGGTTCTTTAACACAAGTAATAGGGCTTAATAGTGCAATGATGGAGTATATCAGAATATACTTGAAACAAAGATTTCACCTCTATTCATTTGATCTTTTTATCATTGAAACCACCCCAACCCCTCTGAAAACAATTTTTTACGTTGCAATGTTAAACATTAAAAAATTAAAAAGTGACAAAAAATATTCATCTATTCAGATATTTTAGAATGTCCAGTAAAACCTTAAGGCATCTTTAAATCTTCGTTATATTACGTAAGCCACAAAAATAACAAAGATACACAAGACATTTTAAAGATAAGTAAGAGAAGCAGCATTTGTTTGAATTTTTATTCCACACCATGCGGTGCATTATTACCACACATATGGCACTATAACATTGAATAATAAAACCCATAACAATGAACAGTCATCACTGATATACACACGCCTACACAGCCACGGCTCCTAGCCTATTACCATTAGCACTTCAATTGATTCCATACACCTAAGTCACATCCATTCCAAACACCCTCGTTCTTCATCCACATAAAAAGAAGGAATAGCAGACCAATACACCAATTTCACCACCTTTGAAAGTTGAAAATCCATAAAACCAATCACATTGTCCCAAATGCCCTAATCGCAGCCTGCTTCACACATGATAAGGAATGTCAATGTGAACACATGTCTGATTGGCTCACTGTATCACATGATGGGGTCACATGACGTGCAGCCTGCTGTGTACTAGCTCATCATGTCCAGGAACTGTGTACAGTGAGTAGGAATCTGTCCGTTGGCCGCCTTCAGCGAGAAGTTCACGTCTCTCCTGAACAGCGACAGGTTCTGTGTGAATCTAAAGGGTGAAACAATCCAACAACCTAATTTTATATTACAAATGCATAAAAAGAAGTTTCAGCTTATGATCAATACTTGTACTTAGACTATATTGATTTTTTGTAAAATGTTCTTTACAAAGGATTTTTTTCCTTTGGATAGTGGAAACAATGAATGAATTTCATGATTTTTTTCTCCAAATTTCAGCTTGTGTAAGGTAATCCATTTTAAATCTTTCTCTCTTTCTCTCTCTCCCTCTCTCTCTCTTACTTGTCTCTATTCTTTGTGTAGGGACCTCTCGATTCCACTCATCAGGATCTCGAAGCATTGGACCATAGCCTGCTGTTTGTCAGGGGGCTGGCTGGCTATGATGCTGTCCCGCAACTTGTTAAAATACTGAAAACACAACAATTTATTAACAGCAAATTTCCAATTTTATATATAACTAGACACGATCTCGTTGCGAGCAACGAGGAGGTCTTCCGTCTGATTTTAGAATTTGAGATACATTTTCGATCTTGATTTTGCTATTTAACAGCTAAACATGATTTAGAATAGAAAAACGGGGTCTACATTCTAAGGGCCATATACTATTTTGCTTCAGGTATAAGAGCTTTGTTCAACTAGTGTTTAGAAATTCGTCACCGTTCTTGAGATATCTGAGAAAAAAAAGTTTTAGGGATCAGTCCCTTACCTCCTTATTGGAGCCGCTGAACCAAATTTTGAAGGTTGCATTTTGTAAAGTACATCATTTTGAGCATCTTTTCTTCTACACTGCATTTCAAAATATTTTCATTTTTGACATATAGCTGGTTTATGGACTCATGACCCCTAAAAGATCCTTATTCCATAACACACGAATACATCATTACATTACTTGGATACAGAACTGTAAGATAAACATATTTGCTTCTATATATATTTTGTTTTTATATCAAATAAAAGGTCATTTAAATCTCAACACATTTTGTTCAACAACTGTTTAGAAATTCGTTACCGTTTTTGAGAGATATGGGAAAGAACGTTTAAGGGGCTGATCCTTTAACTCCTTATAGGGGCCATTTAACGAAATTTTGAAAATTGCATATTATTTAGTACACCATTCTAAGTATCTTTTCTTCTTTACTGCATTTCAAAATATTTTTCCTTTCTGAGATATTGTTGATCAAATTTCTATAATTTTGGCCCCTAAAACCCCCTTATTATGTAACACATAATAAAATCATTACATTACTTGGATACATAATTGTAAGATAAACATATTTGCTTCTATAACCGTTCACAACATATCCCTCAGTAAAGGGCTACAGATAAAAGACTTTAGAGCCCTTTGGTCCCCTAATTTTAGGGGCCAGCATCTTTTTCTCGATATCAAATAAAAGATCATTTAAATCTCAATACATTATGTTCAACAACTGTTTAGAAATTCGTTACCGTTCTTGAGATATATGGGAAAGAACGTTTAAGGGCTGATCCCTGAACTCCTTATAGGGGCATTTTAACGAAATTTTGAAAATTGCATATGATTTGATACACCATTCTGAGCATCTTTTCTTCTATACTGCATTTCAAAATATTTTCCCTTTCTGAGGTATATGTGATCAAAATTCTGGACTATTGGCCCTTAAAAACCCCTAATTACGTAACACATGATAAAATCATTACATTGCTTGGATACATAACTGTGAGATAATCATATTTGCTTCTATAATTGTTCACAAAATATCCCCCAGTAAAGGGCTACAAATAAAAGACTTTAGAGCCCTTTTGTCCCCTAATTTTAGGGGCCAGCCCCTTTTTCTTGATATCAAATAAAAGGTCATTTAAATCTCAATATATTTTGTTCAACAACTGTTTAGAAATTCATTACCGTTCTTGAGATATATTGGAAAGAACATTTTAGGGGCCGATCCCTTAACTCCTTATAGGGGCCGTTTAACGAAATTTTGAAAATTGCATATGATTTAATTCATCATTCTGAGCATCTTTTCTTCTATACTGCATTTCAAAATATTTTTCCTTTCTGAGATATTGGTGATCAAAATTCTGGACTTTTGGCCCCTAAAAACCCCTAATTACGTAACACATGATAAAATCATTACATTGCTTGGATACATAACTGTAAAATAAACATATTTGCTTCTATAACTGTTCACAATATACCCCTAAGTAAAGGGCTACAGATGAAAGACTTTAGAGCCCTTTGGTCCCCTTATGTTAGGGGCCAGCCCCTTTTTCTCGATATGAAATGACAGGTCTTGTAAATATAAACTTTTTTTGCATTACATGTGTTAACAAAATATTTTTCAGAAAAGAGATAAACTAAGAAAACCATGAAAAATTACGACGTCTTTTTAGTCTCAATTTTCGGGACCAGGCGAGCTTTAACGCCTTTTGAGCATAACAAATATGAATGCCAAATTGCACATCTACAATCTCTTGTCTACAATCCCTGAAAGTTTGAACTCAATATCTTTTACCGTTTAGGAGGAGATCCCTGGACAAGCCGACCCTCTGAAAATCGCTAAAACGTCATTTTCTCAAGAACGGAAATGACGTCATCAAAATAAAAAAATGTATATTAAGTTCGGACTAATATCTATTTGATCTGAAAGTTTTACGAAAATCGGTTCAGCCATTTCCGAAAAATCGCCTGCACAAATTTTGTAAGAAAAAAAAATAATAATAATAGGGAAAAAGAAACCGAACGAAAACAATAAGGTCTTCCGTTGGAAAACGGAAGACCTTAAATATTGAATTTAATCAATGGCATTTTCTATGTCATGCATGATACTGTAAAAGTGGTTGTTTAAACTGGTATTTTTTAATCATATGCACAGAGATATTTTGCACAATTTTAAGCTTACTGCATAACTAGTGTAAATTTCCTCCACGCAACAATAACCACTTTTACAGTAAATATTCATCATGAGGCAATGTTTATTAAATCTAGAGCTTTTTTTCAAGGACTTCCCCATTTTCCAACATCAACAGCTTCATGGACCTGCAGTTCTCTAACCAATAGGTCAAACAGTTCGAAGACTTGCTTGGAACGCAATTAGGGAAACAGAACAACGTATCCTTGATCTTTTATCTACAAGTCATAAAATAAAAATGTCCTACCTCCTCGTTAAGTAGAATAAGACCTAGTTGGACCATTGGTTCCGACAGTTCTCAAACATGATAATATTGAGTACTGTAAACAGCATCTGTAATAAAGCATGACAGTATTAATTACCAAGCAATTATGTCAAAATGGCGTCAGTAAACATTTCATTCTTTAAATATAATATCAACCAACTTTTATTTCTTTAGAAGAAATCTTAAGGTTCGCAAATATATCTCACCATGAACCAGTCCTCAACAGTCTCTGGTATTTTATTTTCTAGATAATCTACACCTTGATTATGAAAATTGGTTGCTACTAACTAGTTCATCTCCATGAAATCGCAAAGAATAGTAGTCGTGAAGAAAAGTTAGTTTACAATAGCCTGAAGAAGCATAAATCTAAAGCCAAAGAGCATATTGTCAAAAAGGAGTATTTACTTGCTGAGGGATTTCTGGGTGAAGTTCTAGGATTCGGAGAAAAGCCTCGTTCTGCTGCATGTGATTTCGTTTTTTTCTTTTTGATTGTAAGGTTCTTGAACAGATAAGTGATGACTGTATCTAGAGTGGCACAGCATCCGGTACAAACCATGGTATCTGTCAGAGAGAGACACGCACTTACACTCATTCAAAATGACGGGCAGATAGTTTATGTAAATTTCCTAGAATTCAGAAGTTCAAGAGGATTTTATTCAATCCAAGAGTAATGGATAATAATGGAAACTGCATTAAATTCTTTTACCACCAAAAACTACTGGAATACACAGAAATATTCGCCCCCGTTTTATTTTCACACCTTTCCCTCTAGTTGCCATTGGGTGAATTTAAGACTTAACGAATTCAAATGTCTTCAATTATCTCTCTTGAAACACAACAGTTACTGTATCTCGGCGAATTCAAGATGGTACGAAACTGTTTACAAAAGTAGAAGGGTGAAAATTACGCAGGGCAAAAATAACCCTGTATACAGTGATCATAAAAGAATACATAATCATACCCATTTTTTTAGTATGAATCTTAAGAACTTTTTCTTGTATAGTTAAAATGAAAATATAAGCAAAGGTTCAGATATAACAAAAATATATCAATATGATCAATAAAAATAGGTCTTTCCTAAAACCCTAAGATACATGTGCTTGAGAAGCTTAAGAAGTCGTAAGAAATCAAATTCTAAGAGGTAAAAAACACTGAAATCTATAGTGAAAGACACGAATAAAATGTCATAACATTATAGCTATGGATAACACTCATGAAAGTACATGTATAATATTGTGTTTATTTAAAACACAAAGAGATGAGACTAACCCAAGCAGTACCATTTCACGTTTCAACAAAGGATATAGTTTTGAGATGACTTAAATGAAACCAGAGATTCTTATTAAGCTACATGTAAAACACATTTTAAACAGCATCAAATATAAAATATACCATAGTATGACATTTTGATCTTTAAAAAATAAATTCCACATTCCCGAGTAGTTTGACATCTTACCTTGGATAGAGCTCCATTTGTATGCTGTTAAAACAGGAATAAAATTTTTATTTTTATGAAATATGTATTCTTTGAGGTCAACCATTAACAGGCGAACCAGAGCTGTGTAAAACGTGGTCCTACACTTCATGTCAGCAAACGAACGATTGTTCGCGTTCAAACCCAAGAACGGAAAATGTTCCTTCCGAAAAATCAAATTAGTTAGTGATTTCCATTTTCCACAAGATGACATAATTACAAACAGGGTTATTTTACAGTGTATCATATTAATCAATATACTTGAGTGTCTGAAAGGTTAAGAAAACTTCATTCAATCACTGGTTTGAAATATTTTGGTGGATTTTTAATTCAAACATCTGTAGAAATGTTTGCGATTGGTTTATAGGAGCGATTTCCCCCAAATTCCAAATTTTCCAATTCACCAAAATAACCATATATGGTAATATCAACAGAAAATTAATATGTTTTCTGATTTACTATAAGAGTGTTTTAAGAGGGCGCAATGGTCATGGTCATTTTCAGCTTCCTTTAGGAAAAGAGCTCTATATAAAAGCATAGAGAATTACCCACAATTTAAAAGAAAAATGAAATATGCATTTTTTCTTCACTTAATAACAGTCTATAACTAAACAAATCATTTCTTAAAATCTTAGGTAGATTTGATGGTTACTGTGGTTTCATCAATATTCGTTGAATACCAATTTTTGTGGATTTCGTCGATTAGTTGATCCACGAAATTAAATGTTCATCGAAGTGCAATTTCTATTAACATTTTGTATTGCTAGGGTCATTGGCCACGAATTTATCTATCCTTGAAACAGTGATTTTCACTTCATCCTCGAAAATTGATACTCTTGAATATTAATGAAACCACAGTAATTTGTTGACCATCAAGCCTCCTTAACAATCAAACATATTTCCATTTTAAGTTTTTACCTTCAAATCAAGCCATGAAAGCTTCTATTCTGTGGTAATTCAATCACCAAACAGTTACACACTTGTAATTGGCAATTTGATACCTTACTTTAGTGAGCAACTGTTCAATACTTACCGTATGATTACTTAAAACAAACTGTACAGCATCGAGCTTGACTAATTTTCGGACAGAGCTGTAGCCCACGGACAGATCGTTTAGAAGCTGCAGGGTCTTCCATGTTATTTGTTCACTTCGGGCCCAGTATTTTAAGTTTGTAATTTTACAAACATAAATTCAAATTTATAATCTAAAAGCATTGACTGCACAGATAACAAGTTTGAAAAAAAACACTACATAAGAGCTTAATGTACAGTATCCTTTCCCCAATGGAAAAAAATTCACATCTAGTAAGAAAGTACAAAAATCTACACACTGATGTTAATAAAATTCAAAATTGAAATATTTCTCACTCTTCCAATCTTAAAAATGATTTTTCAGCATCTCTCATATTTATGGTAAAGCATGCACAGAGAAAGTAAATATATAAAAGTATGTGTACTTACATTTTACCGATAAAAACACTCAGTACCATAGATTCATCATTTAATCCTAACACTTGCCTAAACCTGCAAGCAACGACACTAATGTACCTTTTCATGTAAATCAAAACCTGTCTTAAATAATAGAGAAACAGAGGACATCTTTGGACATGTCTGTTAACATTTGCAAATTTTTCTATTTTGATAACTGTTCATCTACAGTATACCTATTTAAAACAGTCTCGTTCACAAAATCTATCATTGACATTACACAATTATTGTTGTTTTGGAAGTCAATACGATGATATAGCTACCCTTTGGTTCCGTGAATGTAGCTAAATCATCATGTTGATTGAATAAATCCAGCAATAATTGTTTTAATTTATGATTCAGTAACAGTTAACAGACATATCAAACTGAATGTTATCAAGTAAGGATTTTAGTTTGAAGACAGCTGAACAAATTGAGAAACGTAATATTTCATTGGACGATCTACTTTAGTATAATGCAGAGAAATTCAAATGTTATGTTGACCTCCTGGGTCATGAGCAAGTGAATATAGCAATGTATTTTCCTAGATTGTTGGATATCAGCCAACCAGAGAGCTAAGAATTAATCAATCATATAATACTGAAAATTATTCTGACAATTAATTTAAACATTATTCCTTATTAACAAAACAGTTTTATGAAACAAGACAAAACCTGTATCTCACCTTAGACATTTTAGGAACTTGGTCCCCAACATAAAATTTCCTAAATTGTTCAAAAAATCTTAATATGGAAAGGTCTAATTTTTCACAGGCATACTGGGCAATCCTAGAGTCCACTAAATTCATTAACTGTAAAACCCTGTAATGAGAAAAACATTGTGACCATGGTAGTTGAATCGCTTCTTTCTTCCTGATTCTACAGAATAATACTAATACACAATTCAAACTCAATCTCATCCACATTAATTATCACAAATGGGCCTCAGATATATATATCTTTTAAAATAAAAAGTGTACCAATAATTTCTATGAAATAAGAAATTTGATATAATTTCTATAGCATGTTCATGTAACTGAACCATAAGATCCAACAGAAACACAAACCTTATGCTGTGTTCCCGGTATCAGGGGGACCCCCTCTCCCCTTACCTACAAGATAGCTCCCTGTCAGAGGGACCCCCTCTTCCCTTACCTTCAAGAAAACTCCCTGTCAGAGGGACCCCCTCTCCCCTTACCTACAAGCTAGCTCCCCGTCAGAGGGACCCCCTCTCCACTTACCTACAAGATAGCTCCCTGTCAGAGGGACCCCCTCTCCCATTACCTACAAGCTAGCTCCCTGTCAGAGGGACCCCCTCTCCACTTACCTACAAGATAGCTCCCTGTCAGAGGGACCCCCTCTCCACTTACCTACAAGATAGCTCCCCGTCCATGGCGTCGTGATCGTCTGTGCTGGCGAAGGAGATCTGACCACCTATTCCTGAAAGAGTGAAGAAAACACAAGTTTAAATAAATATCTATACTTATCAAGATAATCGACCTGAAAGAGTGAAGAAAGCACGGGTTTAAATAAATACCTATACTAACCAAAATAATCAACCTTAAATCAAGAGTAGAAACAAAGATTTTACAAACTATCTATTCAATATCTGTTTACAGAAACTTGAACCAATGGAACCTAATTTCTAAACAGATTTTTTCTTTGTTACTTTTTATATCTTTATCTCTACCTGTATATCATCTTTATATTAAATAGTAATCTCTCCCTCTCTCTTTCTCTCTCTCTCTCTATCTCTCTCTCTATCTCTCTCTCTCTCTCTCTCTCTCTCTCTCTCTCTAAAGAATTCATCATATCAACTTAATTTGACCTTGATCACCATGGAGATAACCTCACCTTCTTGTATCGTAATCTCTACCCCCTGGGTTCCTGAATTGATGGCCTCCTGATACCGCTGGGCTGCCTCATCAAACAGTTGAACCAGGGGACCACAGGTCTTCTGGTATTCACACCTCCCAATGGTAGAGAGCTATTAACCAAAATGTCACCGTTACAAACGTTTACACCAAACAATACACACAAACCATACTATATCTGTTAACTCTGATGCATCCAGCAAAGAAAAAACATTCATATTTTAGTGCATTTGATTTTATCTTACTTGAAATTCATTATCTATCAGAAATAGAGGTCACGTTGTCCTGTACTTGATCATAGCTTACCTGGTCTAACTGTTGATTGATCATTCCCTGGCCCTCTAATGGATCTTCTAATCCGTCTCTACAACATTCACATACGGCATGGAGGCCACCATCTTCTGCCACAGGCTCAACAGGTAGTGTACACTGTTAGGCGCAAACTGCCACATTTGCTGCAAAACAAGCATCCTATACTTGTTAAATTGTCACTATCTAAATCTCTGGTACTCTTGTGAAACATAATTACAAATTCTATATTTAATCTACAATTGTCCATCAATTGAAGTGTTGCTGGTTTGAATCCTCAACTGTTAATTGGATCTGTGTGATCATCTACCAGGTACACTTAGCAATGCCATTTGGTCTTGTCCAACACCAAATTATAATTTATTACGCTTATCACTAATTTCTGATATAAAAGGACACTTGTATAATCCACCAGTGCAAAAATGCACATTCTTTCCTTTTTTATCCATTTAAAAATTCGTACCCTCAGACTGGTCACAGTAAACTCTGCAATCCGTTTGATCAGTTCCGGATAATTTGTGACCTTGACTAACTCTCCCAGCTGGTTATTTGTTTTCAGCCTTGCTAACAGGCGACAAAACTCATGGTAGTTACTCGGATCAGACAAAGCCTGCAACAATATATGGGATTTTGTTTATATTTCAAGCCTTAATCTTTTCAAATTTCCAATCACACATATATTTCAGTTAATTCTCAAAATTAATTAAATATTGGATATTTCTGAAGACTAATTCATGTAAATAAATATTTTTTAGAATTGGGGTATGTCAATCACTACAAATTCTTTCCCCTTATCTTACATTTAAGTCACAATAAACAAGAGATGTTTGTAAAACACGTATGCCCTCCTCCCTTGGAAAGAACTGTGAGAAAATGAACGGAAACTACAAAGGGACATAACTCTGTCAAAAATGCTTGAACGTACCAAAAACTAAACTTGACCTAGATATTATTATGATAAACATGTTACCAAATTTCATTTCAATATGTCCATCCTTTGCGAAGAAAATGAACGGAAACTGTTGGTGGACCGATCGACAGACAGACCGGCCGACCGACCGAAGCAATATGCAATAATAAGTTATAAAACACATGTACTATCGTTAAGTATTCTTTTCATTCTTTTTGAGCCAACAAATAACAAATCAAATCAACAAGAACTAAGAACATGTATTTTTTTTCTTAGACAGAAAAATTTCCCCACAAAATCTCCTGACCTACCATAGTAGTAATATCTATAAGTTAACAGTAAAATAAGTAGCCCAGTGGCAGTTGATGGACCACTGTGCTTCAGTTTCATTAAGATATAATAGACTAACACTTCATACCTGTGGATTTCCTAGAATGTTGCAAACTCCGGTCGTTGAGAAATTTGGCAGGCTCAAAAATTAGTTACATATGTAATTAATTGTTAATCAAAAAAAAATTTATGTGATTGTATAAACATTGTATCGAGTCTTACATGTAGAAGCAGGAATTAATCTTTGCCTCGTTGGTATATTTTCTTTTTTAATAATTTGAGATATTAGTATAGAGCATGCAATGCCTAACTGGGTATGTTTGTTTTTCAAATACTATCATATCTAAAGGTACATTTGTAGTCCAAAATTTTATACCTGTAAAAGTGTTCTTAATAAAACAATCTCAACACATAAATTTAGCCAAAAACTGAAACATTCATGCTCAGTGAATGTTTGAAACAAGTAATAACAATTTCAGAGTTCATAAGGAAATCTTACTATGGATGAGAGTGAAGGGGGTAGACTGGAGTAGAGGCTGAAGAATAGCTCCATTGTAGCCCCGTCTAGGAAAGCTGAAATCAAAGATTGGCCATTATAACCAATAATAAGTTGAGGCAAATATAGTTGCATGTATTTGTGGATGCATCTCTCTGAGAAGGCATGTCTTTCAAGCAGTCGTTCAATTTCAGTACAAAATGAAAATCTATAAATTAAACACAATGTATAAATGTTGGTATAAACAGATAAGATAATTTTATGAAAAGGCAGTTAAATTAAAGTTTCAGTTTCTCTTTCCATCTGTAATCATCTAAAAAAAACTGTGAAGAATGCTTATATTTTTACCGGTATATCACTTTTATTTTTTCATTTTTAAATTGATACCGTAGTATGAATAACACAATAATTTTAAAGAAATCAATAAATAGACAGGAGCTTAAGTAATTTGATCAACAGAAGTATTTTTTTTTCACATGAAACAGAGCTGTTTGTTTGTTCATCTTACAATATAAGAGTCTGTTTACGTGACAACAGAAGTGTTTGTCTGTTTGTTTGTACATGTATACACGTAGGAAGATGTATTGATGACAATACGGGGTTATGTACTTTTTCTGCAATGTCGCCACCTTCACATCCCACATGAATCACCAAAATAAAGCATTTTATTGTGTAAATATACCTCGGTATTTTAATACTATAAACATATCTCTGTTTTTATCAAATAAAAAATGTTTTCTGTTTAAATTTCCTAACAATGCTTGACCTAGATTCGACTAAATTATATTGGATTGGCCATGCCGTTTTATGACCACTTTACATTGAATATAAAAAATGCAGTTGTGAAAAGGCCATTGCCATACCTATGAACTAGAACAATCTTTATAAACACTCATATAACTCTGTGAGGTTAAAGGTAAGAGCACTCAGATATCTGATTTATCTGTCCTTTTTTGTCGATATTACAGAGGTGTACCTGGCATTTAAGTCTCAATCACGTGATCCTGTATAGGTAGGTGAACCAGGAAAAAAAACACCTACGACCCGCCATGTTGAAGTTTTTCATAAATTTTTTAACAGTGTGGAAAGTTGCAGGTCTATAATATCTTTTGGCAGCCTTTCTACATGCAGGTATGATTTTTTACATCAACTGTTACATCTTTTCAATAAATCTATGATTATACATGTACCAAATTTTCAAATGAAAATCAAAGATGGTACAGAAAAATAAACAAAGACCATCAGACATGTATGATACATTCTATGTATCCCACTTTCTACAAATTTAATTCTAATGGGGGGGGGGGGGCATTACACATATAAATATTTTTAGAATAATTGGGCTTTATCAAAAAATCAATAGCTGGAAGAAATGAACTGCCAGTATATTGTGTTGACAAAGAACATTAATTTGTCATCTACCGGTACATGTAGATTGTGGACAGAGAATGTTGCAACCTATAAATTCCATGGGTAGCTGTTGGGACCAGGAACAAAGTAAAACACCCAGAACCAGCCATGTTGGATTGTGACTTTTGGTAGTTTACCTGGATTTGAATGAGTAAGTTCTTCAACTTACTAAAAATTGATTTGAAATTTCCATAGTCTTTTTACTGAATGTAAATATTAAAGTTAAGAACCGGTAAATTCCACATTGAAATAAAAAATAACATGTTATAGTATTATGATTTGATATTTTACATTTAAATATTCAACACGCATACATGTATGTACTGCCTAAATTTGTTTCAATGCATTATTGATATACATGCTATTTGATATAATTTTGTCATCATGTGTACACATATTTACATGTTCCATGTTACATGGATTAACATGTTCCAAATTATTCTTGTCAGATAAATATCCCCATAGAAGTAAAGAACAAGTCAGCTGACTATGGACCCCATGAACAGCGCCCAGGATGCTGTACGCTGCACCCTGTGTCAGGACTCTGTGGCCCCAATGTACTGTGAAGTTTGTCATATACACCTGTGTAAAGACTGTGTAGAGAAACATTTATCTGATTCCTCTATTGTTCATAGAGTGGTGTCACTAAAACAATATTTAACCACTCTGAACTATCCCAAGTGTAGGAAACACCCCACCAAACAATGTGAACTCCACTGTGAACAATGTGACATTCCTATCTGTGCACAGTGTATTTCTTCTAAAAAACATTTAGGACATATACAAGTTGACATTCTTAAAACCTTTGAAAGCAAAATGGAAAAGTTGGAAAAAGATTTGCAAGAATTAGAGAAATCCATTTATCCTAAGTACAAAGAGATTGCATCCAACATCCCAGTGCAAAAAGCTGATCTGAGTAAAAACTCCCAGAAATTGACAACAGCAATTTACAAACAAGGAGAAGCCTGGCACAGAGAAATAGACACTATTATCACAATCCTGAAATCTAACGTGGAGGAAATGGAATCCAAACACCTGCCAATCCTAAATAAACAGGAAAACGAAATCACACGCACCTTTTCTGAAATCACACAGACCATTGCTGAACTGAAGAAGTTACTGAACTCCAAAGATATCTGCCTTGTCTCTGAGTACAAATCCAAGAATGCTGAATTCAGAAGATTGCCTCCTAAAATAAAAGTGTCCTTACCAAACTTTAGGCCTCAGAAAATCCACACAGATCAGCTGATTGAACAGTTTGGTTCTCTGTCAGCATTATCTTTTACAGCAGAGAAACAAGACTACAGCATGCCGCCCCAGGGAGCCGAGTCCTCTCCCCCAGACAGGTCACTGATGGATGTACCCCGGGTCATCACAGCTATAGACATAGGGTATAGATATCTATTCAGTGTGGTGTGTCTGAATGATACAGAAGTATGGACACATGGTTTGGACAACATGAAACTCTTCAACCAGCAGGGAGAACTAGTGGAGTCCATCCAAACCAAGTCAGGGAACAATCCATACGACATAGCAGTGACAAGGAGTGGGGATCTAATGTATACTGATACCAATGATAGAACTGTGAACATAGTGAAGAATGCACAGATACAGACAGTGATCAGACTACAGGGGTGGAAACCTCGCGCTGTCTGTAGTACCTCCTCTGGTGACCTCCTGGTTGCCATGGACAGTGATGATGATAAACAAACAAAAGTTGTGTGTTACTCTGGCTCCACAGACAAGCAAAGTATTCAGTACGATGACAAAGGACAACCTCTCTATTCATCTGGTGGATTAAATATCATTAAATACATCAGTGAGAACAGGAACCTAGATATCTGTGTATCAGACCATGGAGCCTGTGCAGTAGTGGTGGTCAATCAGGCCGGTAAACTCCGGTTTACCTACACTGGTCCTCCCTCTACTACCAAGAGATCATTTATTCCACGCGGCATCACAACAGACAGCCAGGGTCGGATCCTGACAGCAGACTGTGACAACCACCGTATCCACATCCTGGATCAGGACGGACAGTTCCTTCGCTACATTGACAACTGTCGTTTACAGGATCCATGGGGTTTATGTGTGGACACCAGAGACAACCTCTTTGTGGCTGAGTGTGTCAAAGGTACAGTGAAGAAAATACAATATTACATGTAAATCAATTAACTGCATAAATTAGATGTAAACAAACAAACCAAGTATAAATTACATTCTGTGTGTAAATATTACACATAAAGTAACTGTTTACATCTGACTGAATATATACGGTGTTAGATGGGATTACTGTGTGTTTATATTGTACTGTACATACAGTCAGTATATAAATGTAAATTTTTTGCAATGATCACTACCTTCATATTTTGCATGAAACATGTGTAACATGTAAACAATTAAACCAGATCTATAAGATGTAAACACATTACATGTAGGTTTCCATTTGTATTATCATTGCATGTCATCTAACTATGTGTGTTTTTGACACCAAGTTTTAATATCTTTAATGTCAACAAAATGTTCTTTCAAATTACATGTAGACTGTTTATTATTTTAAAATACAATTAAACAAATTAGCTGTGTCTATAGCTATATAATTAACCACAACCTCTATCTTTATTAGATGTATCTATAAGATGACAGTTTATCCATAACATGTCAACAAATTTGTTTCATGCATGAAAAATGTTAAGGCCTATATCTATGTGTCACATGTGGTCATCAACAAACTCTTTGTTACATGTTTAAATACATGTAATGAAGGTAAATGGACGTGTAGCACTCAATTCTTTACCAGCAATGGAGTGAGGCCCCAAAGGGACTGAGGCCCATTACTTATAAAGAGGAGTGCTACAGGTATATTAACCAAAGTAGAATTCACATTGTTTGACCTAATTATCATTACTTACCTTTAAGTCTTAAGTTTAGGAATAGTCATGTGTCATTTTCTAACAGCCATGTTTTCGTTGATGACTGTTCAAATTTCAGAAAATCCACATCCAAAAGATTCAGGGCCTAGTTGTTTTTTCTCTGAGTTTTCTTCTTCTTCTTTTTTTTTTCTTTTTTTTTTGGCTGAACTCATTGGTTGCTACTGAAAAATTTAATTAAACAAGTAGTATATTTACATGATGATGTTTTGAATGAAATTTTGAGTTTTTTTAATAAAAATTTTGCCTGATAAATTGTGTTTTTAATTAATTCATATCAACAGTTACACTTTTACTATGATCAAAAATGCCATTAATGGTATCTAAGAAGTTAGGTTCTCTCTCTCTCTCTCTCTCTCTTTCTCTCTCTCTCTCTCTCTCTCTCTCTCTCTCTCTCTCTCTCTCTCTCTCTCTCTCTGCACATGCCCTAAAATGCCATACAATGTATAAAGTACATGTATATACCGGTATACCCTCTCAATATAAATACACATCAGGTATGCAACGACCTTTGTAACTGACAAAAGGCACTGGCGAAAATTTTTTAAAAAATGAAAATATTAAAGCACTGCTGCCTTACTGTGTCTATATTTTGGCAAATTTGAAACCTTTGAAGCATAAAATACCAGATAAATTATAATAATTTTGGACATAGCTCAATCTACCAATCTAATATAACTGTATAAATAACTGCAATTCTTAGCTAGCAAAAGGTGAAGATCCATGGTGTTTATCTACAAACAAATCACCTCACAATTTTCTGCCGCACGCTAAAAAAAGCATGCGATTGAAAATGGCAAGGTGATCCACTTGCGGTTCTCTATCCACTGGATATCATCACCCTTGGCTAGCAAAGGTGTATTTGTAATAAAACTAATGTTTAACATAGCATTTGTGATTAAAATGAAACCATAATTGTGTTAGAAATGTGTGCTATAACAGTAGCTATTGTAGAATCAACTCAATTTTAACCCCACGTTGGGAGCCAAAATGTAACAGAGACACTTATTGCCTCTGCTTTCTATTGATAAAAATTTGAAAACAATATGAAATGCAATATCACACACCTACATGCAGTGTTTTCGTTCATTCTCTGTGTAAAATTGTTGTAATTACTTAAATATCCATATTACTTTAGTTTAATTTAATAAAGATAATATGATTTCCAATTTCTGTTATTTAATAAAAGTCTAAAATAAAAGTGGCAAATCAGGCAACTGGTTTCTTTTTTTTTAATTAAGAAGATGTGTTGAGTGTGATACATGTCTTATAGGCTTACTTGTATAGGCTATAAAATGTAACGTTAATAATATATAATGATACATTCCCTTTTACAGATTGGTAAATAAATAAATATATTTGTTTTCCCTTGGACTGAAATGTCACATTTTCATTGGTTTAAACATAGCACGTGATTGCCTCATATATCTCTATATTTGTTCTGTGAGAAATAATATTAGGCAATATGGCCGTCATTGGTCGACTCTTCGCTTATTCATTTCGACATTTCGTAGTATTTTATACATAAACTGCATGCCGTAAGTTCTTAAAGTATTTGGAGTAGTTGCCCTTTGAAATTCCTTAAAATTAGAGTAGTTTCCCTTAGAATATTGACGTCACATTGTTTTATCTGGAGCAGAACAAAATGGCAGCGTCGAAATTTGCTCAAATCTCTGCAGAGGAAAGGGAGAAAACATTTAAAAATGAATAGCAACAAAACATTGTAAGTAAACATAGGTGAAGCAAAGATTTTGAAAGAGTATTTGTAAGGTGAGATTGAAAATTTTGAAGAGTTTAAATGAGTTAAATTGGACGAGATGTAAGGCATCTTGTACATGGCTTTGCGTAGATCATCTCTATTTGCGAATAAATATGTCGCTTGAAAGTCCTCGAGAAAACAAAACACTTATTAGGTTAGTTACTGACTCACTACGGAAATATATTGGGTTGATCAATCTCATAGAAGGCTCGGCTTCGCCTCGCCATCTATAATATTATATCACACTTTGTACACCGCGACATCAATGTTAGGCAGAGAACCTTTATGTCTCTCTGGTTTTTTTCCTCAATATTTCTGAGGACTAGTCTAGCCCCCCCCCCCCCCACTTTCAATTTGCTTCCGACGCCAGTGTTGAGGATCATTTGAAAAGGAAATTCAAGTGTTTTTTATTGTAGGACTCTAAAACAGTTTGAAATTTGTTGTTTTTTTTAATGAGTGATTGACGTTTTGTTGAAAGTGACATACATAAACAAATACAGTGTATAGGAGAATGTAATTATCAAATATTTAATTGTCCTTGGATATTTATTATTTACCTCCCTTTACTGCTGTCACATGAACTTTTTCTTCCGTATATCTTATCATTTGAAGTGCAATAACTTTAAGCTATGTCCAGATGAGGTCATAATTGATGTCTTTCTTCATCTTCGCTAGCCAAATGTCCGATTCGTTTTTCTTGTTGTTATATAATAACACTCTGACACAGATAGATCTAACAAGCCCACCTCCCCCCTTTTTTAAAACACACACATACGTCCACAAACATATCTTTCAAATCTTCTGGATTTTCATGAAGATAAGAAACAAAAGAAAACGCGGTTTTGAAAAATCAACACATTAGTGAGCTCGACAAATAAATCAATATGTATAATAACACATTTAATCAAATTAATTATCATCTCAGGCGTTTATTTTTTATGATTATTAAACCTTCATTATTGAATAGGGCCGGGGCAATAACTTAACACGGAACAAGGCACGTTTGAGTTGCCTTTGATGAATTGTGGCTCAATGTATAGTATAGTATAGTATAGTATAGTATAGTATAGTATAGTATAGTATAGTATAGTATAGTATAGTATAGTATAGTATAGTATAGTATAGCATAGCATAGCATAGCATAGTATTGTATATAGTAAAGTATAGTACATAGTATAGTATAGTATAGTATAGTATAGTATAGTATAGTATAGTATAGTATAGTATAGTATAGTATAGTATAGTATAGTATAGTATAGTATAGTTTAGTTGCTCAAAACCACATGGTTTATAGGCATTCTATAAATACATGTAAAATACATTATCAATGAGAACAAATTTTTTGGCAGTACACAAACATACATGTGTTAGCTTGACAAGAAAAATTTAACTTTATTATAAATCAAAATTCTTTTATTGCTTATAATTTTTTAAATGATTTTGATTTAAAAAGGATACACAGATTCCCTAATGATATAACGAGTTCTCCACTATCGCTCGACGAAAGCTTCCGATTGAGTCCTTCTGAGTAAAATTGACATCCCTAGTTAAGACATAGACATGTCAAAGATTTAATTTCATGATCATTCGAGATGTCTTAAACGTTTAAATATTGTGCATTGTTTTTTTTTTAAATATTATCAGATGTAGTTTTCAAATGTTACATTTTTTACAGAAGTCTTTGTTAATTTTTTTTTCTTCAAATAAAAACGATTTGTATCAATATTTTCTCTCTTTTAATTCAATCATTTTTCATTTTAAGGAAAGGGGAATAACTCTGTACTGCAACTCTGATTCCAGACAGGCAAAGTTTGGATGTCCACGTTATTATTCTGAATACTTGATTAATTCAGATAAATTAGAGATGCTACTGGTATTTCATATCTGTATTCATAGTCATATTCCACTTGCACATATACTTGTGGCTTCTAGCGGTGACGAAGCTAGCCAACCTTGGATGGGTCCGCTAATTAAAGCTGACATGAATTCATAAATACGCATTATTTCCCTTTCATCTCCGACTACCGCCATATTAGTTGTCGATTTCTATTGTTCTGCTCATCGCTACACACCCCCTACATAAAACCGAGAGCACTATTCATGCTTCACCGTATTCAGGTATTTCATTCACCCAAACACGTTACCTTGGACGAAAAGACGTGTAGAAACGCGTTGGGAACAAAAATGATATGACAACCACTTCACTTGCAAGGCATATCCAATGAATGACGAAACAAAACAGACTGAAATCCAGCCACAGATACTTCAAAAATCCTCGATAAGTGTAGACCGTTTTCCTGTGTATATTATAACATCGCACATGCGCAAACTACACACTGTGGCAGATCGAGCAATGTCAATGATCGCATGAATTTTAGAAACGGAGCGTTTTTGTAGGAACGGATGGAAACGATGTTACGTTGTTACTCATTTGGATTGACTATCGTTTAGCTACTGTGTGATGTACTGCCGCCGGGGTTTTAAAAAAGATGCAAACGTTATGCATTCTGTATGAACGACACACGTGTTCGATTTGCATGCGAAGTAAGGCAGCACTATCTGTACAAATATTACGGATACCTTTGAAATTCTTTCAAAGAAGAAATATATTTTGTATTTCATTGATTGTTGTTTCCTTTATTCTTTACTACAAACATTTTACTACCATGTGTAGTTCATGTATTAGAAGCTCCCCAGAAAAGTTTGGGTTCTTTAAAATTAATTAATTTCTAATGTGCATTATATAAGTTCTGTTAGCTTACTTAAGTGGGAGGTCCTACCACCTTGTGCATTAAAACCAAAAGGCAAACATTTTTTAAACTGCCCAAAAAAGATGTCAGAATATACAAAAGTAATAATTGTGTGGTTTTACATCATTTTTTTTAATACAAATTGTGCACACAGGTACAGAACAATGCAGTTTTTAATCTCTAAAAACAGAACTACGCAGCTGCAGATTTGAATCAAAGACCTCAAAATATAATTAAGGGGGTCATTAGTGTCTACTCTAAAAACCATTTCCGTTAGCCAGGGGTTCACGATCCACTGTGCTCCTCTGTAAACGGTTAACCCTTGGCTAGCCAAGATGTCTACAACCATTGAGCAAAAAGGTTGAAACTTACACTTATATATAGTATAAATATGGCATTCTTCCTATCAATTTAAAGAAATATACTGAAAATTTAACCTGCCTGCAGTTCAATTAAATAATTCATGTAGCAATTATTTTATAGTTTGATCTTTAACACAAGTAGTAAGGCTTCATAGTGCAATGTACTGTCTATCAGAATATACTTGAAACGAAGTTTTCACCGTTATTCATTTGACCTTTTTATCATTGAAACCACCCATCCCCTCGATTTTTTTTTTAATGTTGAAATGTTAAACATTAAAAAAATTAAAAAGTGACAATTATATTTAACTATAATTAAAATTCATCCATTCAGATATTTCAGAATGTCCAGTAAAACCCTAAAGCATTCTTCAATCTTCATTATATTACGTAAGCCATGAATGTTACAAATATATATGAGATATGATAAATATAAGCAAGAGCAGTGGCATTTGTTTAAATTTTTATTCCACACCATGCGGTGCCACACATTTGGCACTATAACATTGAATAATAAAACCCATAACAATGAACAGTTAGCACTGATATACACACGCCTACACAGCCACGGCTCCTAGTCTATTACTATTAGCACTTCAATTGATTCCATACACCCAAGTCACATCCATTCCAAACACCCTCGTTCCTCATCCATATAAAAAGAAGGGATAGCAGACCAATGCACCAATTTCACCACCTTTGAAAGTTGAAAATCCACAAAACCAATCACATTGTCCCCAAATGCCCCAATTGCAGCCTGTTTCACACATGATAAGGAATGTCAATGTGAACACGTCTGATTGGCTCACTGTATCACATGATGAGGTCACATGACGTGCTGCCTGCTGTGTACTAGCTCATCATGTCCAGGAACTGTGTACAGTGGGTGGGACTCTGTCCGTTGGCCGCCTTCAGCGAGTCGTTCACGTCTCTCCTGAACAGCGACAGGTTCTGTGTGAATCTAAAGGGTGAACAAACCAAAAAATAATTTTTTTTATTACAAATGCACAAAAAGAAGTATCAGATTATGATGAATATCTGTACTTAGACTATATTGATTTTTTGCAAAAAAAGAATTTATTTCCTTTGGATAGTAAAACCTATGAATTTCATGATTTTGATCTCAAAAACTCAGCTTGTGAAAGTAACGTCTTCAATTTTTTAAATATCTCTCTCTCTCTCTCTCTCTCTCTCTCTCTCTCTCTCTCTCTCTCTCTCTCTCTCTCTTACTTGTCTACATTCTTTGTGTGTAGGGACCTTTAGATTCCAATCATCAGGTTTTCTCGAAGCACTGGACCATGGCCTGCTGTTTGTCTGGGGCTGGGTGGCTATGATGCTGTCCCGCAACTTGTTAAAATACTGAAAACACACATTCATTCAAACCTTAACAGCAAATTACCAATTTTATAAATAAATAATTGAATTTAATCAAAGACATTTTCTATCTCATGATGTAAAAGTGGTTGTTTAAACTGGTAATTTTTAAACATATGCGCAGGGATATTAAACACAGTTTTAAGCTAACTGCATAACTAGTATAAATTTCCTCCACACGTAAATAACCACTTTTACAGTAAATATTCTTCATGACGCAATGGATATTCAATCAAGAGCTTTTTTTCAAGAACTTTCACATTTTCCAACATCAACAGCATCATGCACCTGCAGTTCTCTAACCAAGAGTTCAAACGTACGAAGACTTGCTTGGAACACTATTAGGGAAACAGAACAACATATCCTTGATCTTTTGTCTACAAGTCATAATATATAAATAGTGCCTGTTTGGGAGGGTAACAGTTGAAATTGACACCCCGAGAAAACCATTGTCAACCGACGCGAAGCGGAGGTTGACAATGGTTTTCGAGGGGTGTCAATTTCAACTGTTATCCTCCCAAACAGGCACTATTTATTTTGTTATACTGAATGTCTTTTTTAAAATTTTTAAGAAAATTTTACTGCTTTTATATAGGAATAACGTGAATTCTACAGCGAACCGTACGCGCATAATTTTCGCGCATGTAACATTTTTTAATGTTACCCGTTGCCAAGTGCGTTGCTAACGCTGAGGGTAATAGTAAATATTATTAACTGCGTCTTAACCAATCAGATTTCAGTATTTAACATGAAAGTATAACAATAAAAATTGTTACATGCGCGAAAATTATGCGCGTACGATTCGCTGTAGAATTCACGTTATTCCTATATAAAAGCAGTAAAATTTTCTTAAAAATTAAGACATTCAGTATAGCAAAATAAATAGTGCCTCTTTGGGAGGATAACAGTTGAAATTGACACCCTTCGAAAACCATTGTCAACCTCCGCTTCGCGTTGGTTGACAATGGTTTTCTCGGGGTGTCAATTTTAACTGTTACCCTCCCAAACAGGCACTATTTATATAATGTTACCCGTTGCTAAGTGCGTTGCTAACGCTGAGGGTAATAGAAAGAATTATGAACTGAGTCTTAACCAATCAGATTTCAGTATTTAACATGAAAGTATAACAAAATAAAAATGTCTTACCTCCTCGTTAAGTAGAATAAGACCCAGTGAAGGCCTTGACATGGACCAATGGTTCCGACAGTCCTCAAACATGATAATACTGAGTACTGTAGACAGCATCTGTAATAAAGCATGACAGTATTAAATACTAAACAATTATGTCAAAATGGCGTCAGTAAACATTTCATTCTTTAATATAATATCAACCAACTTTAGAAGAAATCTCAAGGTTCACAAATATATCTCACCATGAACCAGTCCTCAACTGTCTCTGGTATTTTAATTTCTAGATAATCTACACCTTGATTATAAAAATTGGTTGCTACTAACTAGTTCATCTCCATTAAATCGCAAAGCATAGTAGTCGTGAAGAATAGTTGGTTTACAATAGTCTGAAGAAGCATAAATCTAATGCCAAAGAGCATATCAAAAAAGAGTATTTACTTGCTGAAGGATTTCTGGGTGAAGTTCTAGGATTCGGAGAAAAGCCTCGTTCTGCTGCATGTGATTTCGTTTCTTCTTTTTGATTGTAAGGTTCTTGAACAGATATGTGATGACTGTATCCAGCGTGGCACAGCATCCGGTACAAACCATGGTATCTGTCAGAGAGAGACACACACTTACACTCATTCAAAATGAGGGGCAGATAGTTTTTGTAAATTTCCTAGAATTCAGAAGTTCAAGAGGATTTTATTCAGTCCATGGGTAAGGGATACCAATGGAAACTTCATTAAATTCATTAACCACCAATAACTACTGCAATACAAGGAAATATTCGCCCCCGTTTTATTTTCGCCCCTTTCCCTCTAGTTGCCAGCGGGCGAATTTAAGACTTAGTGAATTCAAATGTCTTCAATTATCTCTCTTGAAACACAAGTTACTGTATCTCGGCGAATTCAAGACGGGGCGAAACTGTTTACAAAAGTAGAAGGGTGAAAATTACTCGTGGCAAACATAACCCTGTAAACAGTGATCATAAAGGGATACATCATCAAATCCATTTTGTTTAGTATGAATCTTAGAACTTTTTTTTGTATAGTCAAAATGAAAAAATAAGCAAAGGTTTAGGTATAACAAAAAGATATCAATATGATCAATAAAAATATGTCCTTTCTAAAACCCTAAGATACATGTGATTGAGAAACTTAAGAAGTCGTAAGAAATCAAATTCTAAGAGGTAAAAAAACACTGAAATCTAAAGTGAAAGACATGAATAAAATTTCATAACATTATAGCTATGGACAACACTCTTGAAAGTACAAGTATAATATTGTTTTTATTTAAAACACAAAGAGATGAGACTAACCCAAGCAGTACCATTTCACCTTTCAACAAGGGATATAGTTTTGAGATGACTTAAATGAAACCAGGGATTATTATTAAGCTACATGTAAACACATATTTTAGACAGCATCAAATATAAAATAAACATAGCGTGACATTTTGATCTTTAAAAAATAAATTCCACATCCCCGAGCAGTTTGACATCTTACCTTGGATAGAGCTCCATTTGTATGCTGTTAAAACAGGAACAGACTTTTTATTCCTGTTTTATATACACTGTTCTCCCCCTCTTAGTTTTACAGATACATACCCGCACATCAAATCTACATGTTTCTATTTCTAATATGCCAAATGAATGAACTTGTAAAAATTATAAATAACTGAATGCACTAAAGATGAAATTGACTGACAGGGAGACATTTGTATTTTTGTACATTTAATACTATTTCTTATTTATCCATGGGACAAAATGATTTTTCAGAGGAACAGTAACCCTTAAATAAAGACAGATAATTTACAAATCCACCAGAAAAACTAAGCCCCTAATCTCCCATTAAAAATGAACATTCTTCTTAATTTTAAGAGCTGGCCATAGAATGACCCACATACAAATAAATAACAAGAGGCCCATGGGCCAAATCGCTCACCTGAGAAACAATAGGTATGATAAAATCAGCTTAATGGAGTTTTAATACAAACTATCTGGACAATGTACAATAATACATACTTTGTATCTACACTACCTGAGGATGCTTTCACACAAGTTTCAACTTTCCTGGCTGATTAGTTTCTGAGAAGAAGATTTTTAAAGATTTACTCTATATATTCCTATGTTAAACTTTGACACCCCATTGTGGCCCCACCCTACCCCCGGGGGTCATGATTTTCACAATTTTGTATTTACACTACCTGAGGATGCTTAAACACAAGTTTCAGTTTTCCTGGTCTTATGGTTCATGAGAAAAAGATTTTTGAAAATTTCTCGAAAATTTTCATAAATTTCTAATTATCTCCCTTTGCAAAAGGGCGTGATCCTTAATTTTCACAACTTTGAATCCCCTTGGGCTAAGGATGCTTTGTGCCAAGTTTGGTTGAAATTTGCCCAGTGGTTCTTGAGAAGATGTTGAAAAAGTGAAAAGTTTACAGACAGACGGACAGACGGACGACAGACAAAATGTGATCAGAATAGCTCACTTTCAAGAGCTTTCAGCTCAGGTGAGCTAAAAATAAACACCATCCAAGTACATGAAGTATTGCAGAGTGTTTGATTATTACCTAGAGCTGTAAGACCCTCAGATATGGTGGCCAGGATGTAGAGAAAGACTTGGGGTTCTAAGCTACTGATGAAAGCCATGTCATCGTTGGCCAGGCACTCCAGCAAACTGTAGAAGTTCTGGCTCAGCTTGGGGTAGTCCTGTGGAAGTAACAGAGCGACTCAACATAATTGGACTACAAATTACAATCATTACTATCCACCAAACATCTCTTCAATTACATACATTTATGAATAAACTGTGTATATTTCTTATTCATACTGATTCTCTTAACAAAACAATTAAGTGAATAATGGTATGCTGTTTAACCTTATGGAACATCGATCAAACTATTTATCAAAACATTTAACAAGAGCCCCATGGGCCACATCGCTCACCTGAGGAACAATAGGTATGATAAACTCAGCTTAATGGAGTCATAATACAAACAATCTGGACAATGTACAATAATACATGTAGATCCTGTATAAATAAAATCCATTTTTCCCCTTGGAACTCGGATAGCCCTGATTGCTGCCAATATTTACAAGAGCAGACTTTATTCACCGCTCCTGCACATATATAGGGACTCAAAGTTAAGCAGGCAGGGATGACCGCACACCTACGCAACTCACAGGTACCAACGTTAACGCAAGCAGAAATAACACAAGCAGGGATGACCGCACACTTGCACTAGAAAGGCCAGAACACCAGAAGGGATGACGATACACTAGTGCTCCGCCGCAACCACCACCAAGACAAGCAGGTATGACCGCACACTTGTATTAATGCGATACAGGGCAGGAAGGACCGCACACTCTGTATCGTAGGTTAGAAAAACACGAAGATAAGATAGAGCAGGGATGTCGACACCCTCAATCTCTCCGTACCTGTTCAAGTTTAACCCCAAACAGTCGCTCGTCGCTGTGCAATATACACTGTCCCTATATATGTGCCGGCCTAAAATAATTCATAGTATCAAAAAATTGGAAATCAAAAATAAACAAACTAATCCGGCCTAACCCAAAACTACTTATGCAGAACAACTTATATACATTGAATATTTATTATTGTATAAAAATAATCATCACAATAATTGGTTAACAGTGGATGCATTAATTAAAATAATCAAGAATCAATAAATCAAGGGCAATAACTCAAAACAGTAATACAAAAAGATTCTAATGAAAAAATAGCTGCCTGCTTCAATTTTATAGTCATATCACATGTTGAGTATTGCAGTTCTCAAAAAGATCCTTTACAATTGTTTATATATGGGATATTTAGCTACATCAAACTCTGAA